>JAJPUD010001982.1:202939-284091 GCA_023553655.1 Myrmecobius fasciatus
AAGGAAGGAAGGAAGGAAGGAAGGAAGGAAGGAAGGAAGGAAGGAAGGAAGGAAGGAAGGAAGGAAGGAAGGAAGGAAGAAAAAGAAAGAAACAAACAAACAAAGAAACAAAGAAACAAAGAAAGAAAACAGAAAAGAAAGAAAGGTTGGGACAGACCTATCTATAATCTGATTCTAAAAAGAAAAACTGTCTAAGAAAAGGTAAAATTAGTAATTAAACTATATAAATGAGATACAGAGGAAAAAATGATACAGAGGCACTAGATGGGGGAGGAGGGCTGGTAGTTCTGAAAACCTACTTACATCAGTAATAAGTTAAATAGGGAACTATACATATATATATATATATATATACACACATACATACATACACACACACATGTATGTATATACTCCATGAAAGGTATAACACTCTCCAAAATTGATAAAGAAATATAGGTGAGGGAATAGGATAAGGTGGGGTATAGGAGGGTATGTGTTTAGATTAAAAGTAAAAAAAAAAATAAAGGAAGGAAAGATTAGAGGAAGAAGATATGGGCAGGATCCATAAGTAGGGAGAAGTTAAGAAAAAGCAAGGCAAGTTAAGGAGTAAAACGAAGTAGAAGAGTTAGAAAGGATAGGAAATATGAGATACATACAAACACTTACAAGAATCAGGAGTAGAATTTATTAGAAAAAAACAAGTAGCACTAGTAATCACTGATCTTAGACAAAGTCAAACTTAAAATTCAATCAAATGAAAATCTACTTTATATGTCAATGATATTAATATTATTTTAGATATATGTTCACATATAGCAAATGTGTATATATGCATGTCTATATATGTATGCATGTAGGTATATGTATGTGTGTATAAAGATATTCTATGTAGGTGTGCATGTGAGGTGTGGACATATACATATATTTACATATGCATGTGTGTATGTATTGTGTATGTATACATATGTGTTTGTATGTATTTGTGTGTATATATACATATATATGTATATGTATGTGTGTATATATATGTGTGTGTGTGTGTGTGTGTGTACATATATATATATCAATGCTTAACTGTACCTTGCTTGAAGAAAGTGGATTTCAGTTTTCCTAAGTCCGTGTTTTGTCTTGGGTGTTTTAAAAAATGATTCATCTGTATATTTCATTTTATAATGTACAATGTGCTTTTTTTACCCACATTATCTCTTTGATCTTTATAACCCTAGAAAGTAAATGAGGAAATTCAGATTCTTGCTCAAGGTCATGTAGCTACTAACTGGTAGAATCAGGTCCTAAATTTTTCTAATTCCAAGTCCATTAGTAAAAGCTAGCATTTATATAGGGATTTTAAGGTTTGAAAACTGCTTTGCATATGTCATCTCATTTGCTCTTCACAACAATCTTGAAAGGAGGTGTTGTTTTTAATCTCCATTTTACAGATAAGAAAATTCAAATGAGAGATTTGCCACAGTTCTGATTATGTCACTCCTAATCAATTAAGTCTAGTGGCTATCACCTCCAGGATCACATATAACCCACTATTTGGCATTCAAAGTCTTTTATAACCTGACCCCACACACACCTTTACAATTTTCTTATACCCTTTATCTGTTCACATACTCTGAAATAGTGACACTGGCCTCTTTCCTGTTCCTGGAATAAGATACTCTATGTCCAGACTCCAGACATTTTCTCTGGCTATTCTCCTTGTCTGCCTCTTGCGTTCCCTGGCTTATTTTAAATCCCAGTTAAAAATCCCATTTTCTATAGTAAATTTTCCCAAATCCCCTTCAATTTGTGGGTTTTCCCTTTATTGATTTACCCCCCAATTTATCCTGAATGATTTATTTGTACATATTTATTTGCAAGTTGTTTCCCCCATTAGACAGTAAGCTCCTTAAGAGCAGGGCTATCTTTTGCCTTTCTATGTATCCCAAGTGCATAATACAGTACCTGGCACATAGTAGTATTTTGTAAATGTTGATTGCCAGAATTACTAAATATTTGTTTCTTTTAGTAAAAATTACTCTTTTAAGCCTTGAGGTTATTTGTGTGTTTGTGAATTATATGTTTTTGCAACTAGGTCAAGAAAGAGAGGCTATTAGTAGTTTCCAGTGCCTGGACATGGTAGTGGCAAAAATTCTTTTTGAAAAACTCAATAATTGCTCCAATTGAAAAGATTGCATCCCACACCTCAGAAAAGGATAAAAAGTGAGAGTAATATTGTAAATTGTGGATTCTTCATGATATTTTTCTAATCCAGCTACCCAAAAAATAATTAGTTCTCTGCATATATGATTATCTACTATCTTTAGTCCATGTAGAGAGGTGAATAACAATGCTAACTAGACAGGCATGAGTATTAGATTCCTAAAACATTTTAGTTTATACATATACACACATACACATATGTATACATACATATGTATACATACATATATATCAAAGGAAAAAAATAACTTTTGCTTTCCATATTTATCCCTTGTAAATATAAAAAGTTTGCCCACCCAATTTCTTAAGATGTGTAGAAGAACATCAGTTTGTTTATTTGTGGCACATAGGCTTCATTTGCAGGTTCAAGACCTTGCACCAGAATCTCAATATGGATTCAGGTTTTAGGGCATGTGTCTGTATCAATTTTTCCAGCATCCTCATTTAACAGATGCAGAAGCTGAGGCCTGGAGAAGTAAAGTGATTTGTCTAAGGTTACACAGACTGTAACTGACAGAACCAGGACTCCAATTCAGGTTTTCTGTCATTAAGTCCAGCATTCTGTCCATTATACCATGCTACCCACCTTCCCAACCCCCCTCCCCCCCAAAAAAAGATTTATTTGCAAAATGTTGAACTAATGAGCTACTTCAGTGCTGTCATGCATCATTGGTCAGATAGAAACTGCTCTACTGCCTTAAGAGGAAGTTTTATTTCTCTTTGTTCAAATTTCACCCCCCAAAAAATCCCACCAAATGAATAACTGCATCTTAAAACTCCAACAGAGAAAACTCATTTTCAAAATCAAATTGGATATACTATTATAAATGAAAGAACACTATAGAGAAACTGAACTTGAAAGAGTTTTGATGACTGAGACCAAGCTTGGCCCCAAAAAAGTACAATAAAGCATTATAACCCTAAATGTAGCAAACTCATGGGATTTAAGGATATCTTGATAGTATAAAATGCTAACAAAGAGCTCTCAGATATCTTTGGTGACAAGCACAACAAATTCTACCACTCAGTCTGCTACTGGTTTGCTAACTTTTTCAGCAAGTTCAAAGGCAATGAAAGAATGTGTTCTACTATTTCCTTGTAAAGTATTAAAAATGGAAAAGGGGAGGGCGGAGCCAAGATGGCAGACTGAAGACGTGACTCTCTGTGTCCTCCTCTGACCTTCTCTCAAATCAACAATAAAATAAGCCTCTGAACTGATCTTCAAATCAATGAATCCAGAAATATTTGGACACTGCTTGAAGATATCTCTAAAGAACTTCATATCAGGTCTGTTTAACTGGAGCAGAGGGGTAAACAGTTTACTCCGTGCAGTCTGGAAGTGAGAGTGGGACTCAGCTCAGGGTGGCAGAAACTCCAAACTCCAAACACCTAGAGTATATCTGAAGCACTCAGGACACTCTGACCTTATTGGGGGCAGGTGTTCTGGCAGATTTGCCTTTTTTAAGGAGTAATTCGGACATAGTCCTAGCCCCCACCGGCCCAGCACCTTAAGTTAATTAGTGGAATTGCCCCAGGTCAAACTACCGCAGCTGCGGCTTCTCTAGCCTTAAACAGACCCCCATGCTGTCTAAAAAAATGAAGAAGCAAAAGAGAGCTCTCACCATAGACAGCTTCTATCGAGAGACAAAAGGGCAGACCCCAGATCCTGAGGTTCCTTTAGACAACACAACCACAGAGGAAGTCAACAAGGACCATCACTGGTCCCCTTTTCAAAAGGCCTTTCTGGAAGATTGCATAAAGAATCTCAAAAGATAGCTGGAGGATAAATGGGAAAATAAACTGAAATCACTGCAAGAAGGATACAATATATTATAAGAAGGATATAATGCCCTACAAAAGAGATATGAAAAAGACACCAATTTATTGAAAAACAAAATTGGTGAATTGGAAATAGACAATAATGCACTGAAAAATAAAATTAGTGAAGTGGAAAAAGAGTGCAATGAACAAATTGGCCAGTTACAAAAGGTAACTGAAGAAAACACTATAAAAATAAAAACTGAACAAATGCAAGTGAATGACTCACTAAGACTTGAAGAATCAGTCAAACAAAAACAAAAAAATGAAAAAATAGAAGAAATTATGAAATATTTCCTAGGAAAAACAACTGTCTTGGAAAATAGACCTAGGAGAGACAATCTAAAGATTATTGGACTTCCTGAGAGCCATGATGAAAAAAAAGAAACTAAACACTATCTTCCAGGAAATCCTGAAACAAAACTGCCCTGAGGTTGTAGAATCAGAAGGCAAAATCACCATTGAAAGAATTCACTGATCACCTCCTGAAAGAGACCCCAAAATTTAAACCCCAAGGAATATCGTGGCTAAATGTCAGGACTATCGCACCAAGGAAAAGATTTTGCTAGCAGCTAGAAAGAAACAATTCAAATACCAAGGATCAATAATTAGAATCACACACAATCTGTCAGCCTCCACATTAAAGGATCAAAGGGCCTGGAACCAGATATTCCGAAAGGCAAAGGAATTTGGATTACAGCCAAAAATAACCTATCCAGCTAGAATGAGCATTATCCTCCAGGGAAGAAGATGGTCATTTAATGATATAGGTGAATTTCACCTTTTTCTAATGAAAAGACCAGATCTGAACAAAAAATTCGACCTCCAAACACAGAACTCAAGAGAAGCATAAAAAGGTAAAAAGGAAAGGACTCTTGAGAACTTTATTTCTACTATGGGGATACTTAAAGTTTGGGGGTATGATTAACTAGATATTACTTTGATAATATGAAAAAGAAAACTAGAGGGAGAAAGGTTATCATACTGGGGAAAAGAAGGAAAAGGTGGTAAGATAAGGTTTTTTTTAAAAAAGGAGGTAAAAACAAGGTAAAATCTCATGAAGAGGGAAAGAAAACCTAATATAATTGAAAGAAAGAAGAAAGGGAGATGAGCATTGTGTAAATCTTACTCTCATCAGTTTGGGCTCTAAAAGTGTATATCAGACACTTTTGATTCCACAGAGACACTTGTCCGTTGCTAGAGGGAAGTGGAAGGGAAAGGAGGAAAAGAAAGGTATAAACTAATAGAAGGGAAAATAGAAGAATCAGGGGAAAGGAGTAAAAAAAGGGGGAGGGGATCTAAAGGGTGGAGGATTGTTTAGGGGAGGGGGTCATCAAAAACAAAATACTGAGGAGGGGGGAAGGGAGAAAGGGGAAAGGACAGGGAAAAACATAACTTGGGTAAATAAGATGGCAGGAAATAAAGAATTAGTTATTCTAACTGTGAATGTGAATGTGATGAACTCTCCCATAAAGCAGAAGCAGATAGCAGACTGGATTAAAAACCAGAATCCCACAATATGTTGTTTACAAGAAACACATCTAAAACATAGTGACACATATAGGATGAAGGTAAAAGGCTGGAGCAGAACCTATTATGCTTCAGGTGAACAAAAAAAAAGCAGGAGTAGCAATTCTTATCTCAGATCAAGTAAAAGCCAATATAGATCTAATCAAAAGAGATAAGGAAGGAAACTATATTTTATTAAAGGGTACCATAGATAATGTAGTAATATCAATATGAAATATATATGCACCAAGTTCAATAGCATCCAAATTCCTAGGGGAGAAATTAAGAGTGATGCAAGAAGAAATAGACAGCCAAACTATACTAGTGGGGGATCTCAACCTTGCTCTCTCAGAATTAGATAAATCAAACCACAAAATAAATAAGAAAGAAACTAGGGAGGTAAACCAATTGTTAGAAAAGTTTTGTATGATAGATCTGTGAAGAAAATTGAATGGAGATATTAGGGAGTTTACTTTTTTCTCAGCAGTCCATGGAACTTATACAAAAATTGACCATGTATTAGGGCATAAAAACCTCAAAATCAAATGCAGAAAGGCAGAAATAGTAAATGCATCTTTTTCAGATCGTGATGCAATAAAAATCACATGCAATATAAGGCCAGGAGAAAATAAACCAAAAGTTAATTGGAAATTAAATAATCTGATCCTGAAGAATGAATAGGTGAAAGAGCAAATCACAGACACAATCAATAATTTCATCCAGGAGAATGACAATAATGAGACAACATACCAAAATTTGTGGGATATGGCCAAAGTGGTTCTAAGGGGCAATTTTAGATCTCTAGATGCTTACTTACATAAAATAGAGAAAGAAAAGATCAACAAATTGGGCTTATTATTAAAAAAAACTAGAAAAAGAACAAATTAAAAACCCTCAATTAAATACCAAATTGGAAATTCTAAAAATAAAAGGAGAAATTAATAAAATTGAAAATGAGAAAACTATTGAATTAATAAATAAAACTAAGAGTTGGTTTTAAGAAAAAACCAGAAAATAGTTAAGCCTTTAATTAATTTGATAAGAAAAAGGAAAGAGGAAAACCAATTGTTAGTCTCAAGAATGATAAGGGAGAATTTTCCTCCAATGAAGAGTGAATTAGAGCAATAATTAGGAGTTACTTTGCCCAACTTTATGCCAGTAAGTTTGATAATCTAAATGAAATGGAGAAATATCTACAAAAATATAGATTGCCCAGGTTAACAGAAGAGGAAATAAATTATTTAAATAGCCCCATTTTAGAAAAAGAAATAGAACAAGCCATTAACCAACTCCCTAAGAAAAAATCTCCAGGGCCAGATGGATTTACATGTGAATTCTACCAAACATTCAAAGAACAATTAATTCCAATACTATACAAACTATTTGAGAAAATAGGGACAGAAGGTATACTACCAAATTCCTTCTATGAGACCAATATGGTGCTGATAGCTAAACCAGGTAGGGTGAAAACAGAAAGAAAACTATAGACCAATTTCCCTAATGAATATTGATTCAAAAATCTTAAATAAGATATTATCAATGAGATTACAGAAAGTCATCCCCAGGATAGTACATTATGACCAAGTAGGATTTATACCAGGAATGCAGGGCTAGTTCAATATTAGGAAAACTATCAGCATAATTAATTATATTAATAACCAAACTAACAAAAATCATATGATTATCTCAATAGATGCAGAAAAAGCATTTGATAAAATCCAACACCCATTCCTATTAAAAACACTAGAGAGTATAGGAATAAATAGGCTTTTCCTTAAAATGATTAGTAGCATCTACTTAAAACCATCAGCAAGCATCATATGTAATGGAGACAAACTAAAACCATTCCCAATAAGATCAGGAGTGAAACAAGGCTGCCCACTGTCACCATTACTATTTAATATTGTATTAGAAATGTTAGCTTTGGCAATAAGAGAAGAAAAAGAGAAAAGGAATTAGAGTAGGTAATGAAGAAACCAAATTATCACTCTTTGCAGATGAAATGATAGAATACTTAGAGAACCCTAGAGACTCAACTAAAAAACTACTAGAAACAATTCACAACTTTAGTAAAGTTGCAGGATTCAAAATAAATCCACATAAATCATCAGCATTTTTATATATTACCAACAAAGTTCAGCAGCAAGAGATACAAAAAGAAATTCCATTCCAAATAATGGATGATAGTATAAAATATTTGGGAATCTATCTGCCAAGGAAAAGTCAGAAACTATATGAACTAAGCCACAAAACACTTTCCACACAAATAAGATCAGACCTAGTCAATTGGAAAAACATTAAGTGCTCATGGGTAGTCCGAGTGAATATAATAAAAAATGACAGTACTACCCAAACTAATTTACTTATTTAGTGCCATACCAATCAAACTCCCAAGAAATTATTTTACGGATCCAGAAAAAATAGTAGCAAAGTTCATTTGGAAGAACAAAAGGTCAAGAATTTCAAAAAGGCAGATGAAGTTGGCCTTGCTGTACCAGATCTAAAACTATATTATAAAGCAGCAGTCATTAAAACCATTTGGTACTGGCTGAGAAATAGAGCAGTCAATCAGTGGCATAGGATAGGATATCAGGATAATCTAGGCAATAACTTTAGCAATTTAGTGTTTGATAAACCCAAAGACCCCAGCTTTTGGGATAAGTACACACTATTCAGCAAAAACTGCTGGGAAAATTGGAAACTAGTGTGAAAGAAATTAGGGCTTGACCCACACCTAACACCACATACCAAGATAAGATCTAAATGGGTTCATGATCTAGATATAAAGAGTGATATTGTAAGCAAATTAGAGGAACGTAATATAGTTTACCTCTCAGACCTGTGGAGATGGAATAAATTTATGTCCAAAGAAGATCTGGAACTCTTAACTGAACACCAGATAGGTAATTTTGATTATATTAAGTTAAAAAGTTTCCGTACAAACAAAACTAATGCAGACAAGATTAGGAGGGAAGCATCAAATTGGGAAATCATCTTTACATTTAACAGTTCTAATAAAGGCCTCATTTCTAAAATATATAGAGAATTGTCTCATATTTATAAGAATTCAAGTCACTCTTCAATAGACAAATGGTCAAGGGATATGAAAAGACAATTTTCAGATGATGAAATTAAAACCATCTCTAGTAATGAAATGTTGCTCCAAATCACTATTGATCAGAGAAATGCAAATTGAGACAACTCTGATACCACTACACACCTGTCAGATTGGCTAAAATGACAGGAAAAGATAATAATGAATGCTGGAGGGGATGTGGGAAAGTTGGGAAACTAATACATTGTTGGTGGAACTGTGAATGGATCCAACCATTCTGGAGAGCAATTTGGAGCTATGCTCAAAAAGTTATCAAATTGTGCATATCCTTTGACCCAGCATTGTTTCTATTGGGCTTATATCCCAAAAAGATCTTAGAGGAGGTAAAGGGACCCACATGTACAAGAATGTTTGTGGCAGCCCTTTTTATAGTGGCTAGAAATTGGAAACTGAAGGGATGCCCATCAATTGGAGACTGGCTGAATAAATTATGGTATATGAATGTTATGGAATATTATTGCTCTGTAAGAAACGACCAGCAGGACGATTTCAGAGAGGCCTGGAGAGACTTGCATGAACTGATGCTGAGTGAAATGAGCAGAACCAGGAGATCATTATACACAGCAACAACAATAATACATGATGATCAACTCTGATGGACATGGCTCTCTGCAACAAAGAATTGTCTCAAACCAGTTCCAATTGTTCACTGAATTAAACCATATACACCCAGAGAGAGGGAAATGAAATATGGACCACAACATAACATTTTCATGATCTCTATTGACATTTGCTTGCATTGTGTTGCCTTTCTCTGATTTTCTTTTTTTTTTCTTGTATGTAGGATTTTTCTTGCACAACTTGTCAAGTATTTTAAAATTATTAACATGTAGCGGACTTCCTGCCATCCAGGGGAGGGGAGGGGACTGGGGATAAAATTTGTAACGGAAAGCTTTGTAAAGATCAATGCTGAGGAACTACCCATACATATTTTATACAAATAAAAAGCTTTAATAAAAAAATGTAAAAATGTCTTTGATTAATTAGCACTAAGCCCCCACTATTCAATTATGTTAATATTAAAACTCATACTATGAAAAATCAGTAGATCAAATAACTTTCATAACAATGATTAAAAGATATTCCATTAACCAAATAAGGGATAGAGGCAATTACAAAAGATAAAGTAGACAATTTTGATTACATGAAACTGAACAACTTCTAGTGCCCCAGATTGCTAAAAGAAAATGTATTGAGAAAAAGAAGACATCAATTTGTATAGCTTTAGAAAACTTATTAAGGGAAGCTAGATTCCTAAAATTATATCCCTTCCAAAATCAAAATCAAATCAAAATCAAAATCAAATCTCAGGAATAGTATCAATCTAAATTCTCTATACATTATCTTCCTTCCTGATCCTGATTATTCCAACCTGACAAGTTTGGATAGTTTTCATGGAGAGTTGGCCACACTTATACTATTCGTTTTCAGGAATCTAAAAACAACTATTGTGTGCTGGTGGAATAAAGACTTGCCACCAAAGTTCCTAAGCACATATGTGTATGTGTGTGTACATGTATGTATGTGTGTATGCACTCACTGGTGTGTTCATCAATTACACAACAGTCGCAATGAAAGCATGATATGTACACTTGTATGCATATATACATGTATGTATACTACATGTGTGTTTAAAAGCTGTGCTATACATACCTCTGTTGATTCTTTCTCTGGAAGTGGACAGCATCTTCCTTCAGAGGTCTTTTGTAGTTGATTTGAGTAGTATAATACTCAAAATATCTTATTCATAGTTGTTCTTTGAACAATATTGCTATTACTATATACAATGTTCTCTTGGTTCTGCTCATTTCACTCTTCATTATTTCATGCAATTCTTTCCATATTTTTCTAAAAGTAATCAGTTCATCAGTATAGTAGTATAATAGTATTCCATCACAAAACCATTCCAAAAATGCTGGACATCACTCAAATTTCTATTGTCCTTCTAATCTTAACTATATTGGTTTTATTTGTGCAAAAAAAAATTTAATTTAATGTAATCAAAATTATCCATTTTACATTTAATAATGCTCTCTATTTCATTTTTAAATAAATTCTCCTATTGATAAATATGATAGGCAATATGTTCCATAATTTTCTAATTTACTTAAGATAACACCCTTTATATCTAGGCCAAATGTCCATTTTGACCTTATCTTGGTAAACGGCATAAGATATTGTTTATTTCAATTTCTGTCACACTGCTTTTCAGTTTTTCCAATAATTTTTATCAAATAGTGAATTCTTCTCCTAAAAGCTTAAATCCTTACATTTGTCAAACACAAAGTAACTCTTTATAATTGCTTTGATTTCACCTTCCTTTGAGGTATATTTATCCTTTTTACTTTTAATATTACTAACTAGTAATTTGCTGAGAGTTCCTATCTTATCCTATCTCCTCACCATCCTATTTTTAGTGAATTATGATTTTATACCCTTCCAGGTATATATGTTATACCTTTTCTCAACCAGTTCTGATGAGAATAAGATTCTAGCACTATAAGCTTTTCAGTCTTATTTCCACTATAACAGTTCTTCCATTCATGCCTCCTTTTTATGAAACAATTGCTCCATTTTACCTCTCCTTACCCAAATTTATTTCTTAGGATCATCCATAAACTCAACACCAAGCCTTCTATCATGTATGCTTTTTCAAATTACCCAAATAATTATGACATTTTTTTCAATCTCATCATATTTTATTAGATCAATGTAAAGTTTGCCAAAATCTTGTAAATAATAACTATCATCAAACCCATTATCTAACCCTTTCACCTTCATGTGATTCACTGATTTGATATGTATGACATCTTTATGTTTTCCTAAAATGTAAAATAGTATAGAATCATGAATAGATTCATGAGGCACTCAACCATAGACTTCCTTCCAAGCTGATATTGATTCATTGATTATTACAATTTAGATTCATGGCTATTTAAATTTGGCTGGCATTTCTCTACCATTTTTAATCAAAGCTTTTTTATTTTCAAAACACATGCAAGGATAATTTTTCACTATTAACCCTTGCAAAACTTGTATTCCATTTTCCCCTGCTTCTTCCACCTTCTCCCCAGATAGCTAGTAATCCAATATATATTAAACATGGTAAATATATAAGTAAATCCAATATAGGCATTAATATTTATAAAATTATCTTTCTGCAAATGAAAAATAATATCATAAAGGAAAAATTGAGAAAAAATATAAAATTCAAGCAAACAACCAACAAAAGAAGTGAAAATGCTATGTTGTGATCCACACTCAGTTCTCACAGTCCTGTCTCTGGCTGTAAATGGCTCTCATCATCACAGGATCATTGGAACTTGCTTGAATCATCTCTTTGTTGAGAAGAGCCATGAATTATGACATTTTTAAGAGTTCATAATAACATTTTCCCATATAAAAAGTAAACAAATTTGAACTTATTAAATTCTTTAAAAATTGATCTTTAATATTTACCTTCTTATGTTCCTCCTGATCTTATAAGTCAAATTTTCTGTTGAGTTCTAATATTTTCCTCAAGAATACTTGAAAGTCCCTTTTCCATGTAGGAACTGCACTCAATTTTGCTGGGTCAATTATTCTCAATTGCAAACCTTGCTCTTTTGCTCTTTAGAATACAATGTTCCATGCCTTCAATCCTTTAATATAAAAGCTGCTAAATCCTGTGTTATCCTAACAGGAGCTCCACAGTAATTTTTTCTAATTGCTTATTTTCTCCTCGACTTGGGAGCTTCAAAATTTAACCATAATCTTCCTGTGAATTTTCAGCTTGGGAACTATTTCAGGTTATGATTGGTGAATTTTTTCAATTCTAGTTCTAAAAAGTATGAGGTAGTTTTCCTTACTAGTTTCTTGAAGTAAAGGATCTAGACTCTTTTTTGTATCATAGTTTTCAGGTAGTCCAGCAATTCTCATATTGTCTCTCCTCATCCTGTTCTCCAGGTCAGAAACTTTCATATTAAGATTTTTCACATTCTATTCTGTTTTTTCATTCTTTTGATTTTATTATTTTTGATGTCTTATGAAGTTATTAACTTCCCCTTGTGTCCATTTCTGATTTTTAAAGTGTTATTTTATTCTGTGCATTTTTGGATCTCTTTTCCCAATGTGTTAGTTGACTTTCTTTCCATAATATTCTTGAATTGTGCTTGTTTTTGTTCTAATTTTTCCTCAACCTCTCTTATTTGATTTTTAAAGTCTTTTTTTTCTAGTTCTTCCAGGAATTTTTTTTAGGTGTTGTAGTTATTTAATTTTTTTTGAGGTAGAAGTAGCTGTTTTTATTTCACTGTCTTTTGATTTTAAATGGAGAACTTCTCCATCACCAAAGTAATTCAAGATGATCAGGTTCATTCTCTTTTGCTTGCTCAGGTTTTTTATATTTATTATTTCTTTACTTTTAACCTTGTATCAGAGTTGACTCTAGTCCAAAATGTGGCAGACAATGTCTTAGGCTCCCTTTTTATCCTGTTGTTTTCTGAGCTCTATCAGAGGACCTGACCTTAGATACTCCTCAGCACTTCCAGAGGGCCTGACTTCAGGGACTTCTCAGCACTCCCAGGAGTACCCTCAGCACTCCTGAACCTTGACCAGAGCCCCCAGCAACATCATCATCACAAACACTTTAAATCTCAGCAGTCCCTCTCTGGGCTATAAGCCTCAACTCACCCCTTTGACCTGGAACTAAAATGAGGAGCTCTTTTCTCCTGGGAGAACACACTCAGCAAGTCCTGCCCTCTTTGACCATAATTAGAGATGAGTGCTCACTCCTATTCATGTGTAGTAATGACCCAGACCATGGCTGATCTTCACACCTGGGTCCCAGTTCCTAGCACAGTGTAAAACCTTGTCATGTTCCCCAGATCAGCTGTCTGCTCCCCTTTTCTTCCCCCCCCCATTCCCTTTCACAGTTTCAGGGAAAGATCCAGAAGCTGAGGCTACAGCTAAACTCCAGCTGTCCCAAAGTTTGTTTCTTGATTGAATTGCTTCTGCCTGATGGTATGCTGCACTTCAATCAAGCCCAACCACCAACCCAGAAAGTCCAGTCTTTCCTAATATCCTCCCAAGTTATCTCAGGATGGACAACTACTTTACCCTGACTTTTCATTATTTCTGCAGTTCAAAGTTCACTTCGGGATATTATTCTAAAATTTTGGTGGAGGAATATCCAAATTTCCAACTTCATTTAGCCATCTTTCCAGAATCCTCTGTCAAAATCATTATTTCTTTTTTTAAAATCTTATTTGTCTTCCATTTCTTGCTTTTGATATGCTATTTCTCCCACTGAAAAGTACTTTTAGTGTTAGGAAATGACCCCTATATACAAATTTTAAATTTGACTACAGATGTCAACTATTCCAAATTCTTACAAATGAGGAAAATGAAGTTGAGAAAATAAAATTATTTCTCCTGTGTTTGCACAAATCATACAATCATAGATTCAGAGCTAGAAGTGACTCTAGAAGTCATTTATTATAATGATCTCATTTTGAAGATAAGGAACTGACCCAGAGAGGTTAAATAATTTGCTCATATGGTAAAGCCTAAATTTAAATTGAGATTTCCTAACTCCTTTCTCTTTTTAATATAATATTAATACTGTCTCCTATGTTCCCAGTTTATCTAAACCTTTGATTAGAGCAAAAACATACCATTGGAATCTAACTCAGTTCCATTTAAAACTGCATTTGAAAAGGAAATGATAATATCACTTTTACTGGAAACCCAGAAAACATTAGCCAAGTTACTGGAGACTTCTAAAAAGAAGATTGTAATCAACTCACAAAATTCATTTTTTTGTTTGTTTTTGCTGAGGCAATTAGGGTTAAGTGACTTGCCCAGAGTCACACAGCTAGGAAGTGTTAAGTGTCTGAGATCAAATTTGAACTCAGGTCCGCCTGACTTCAGGACTGCTGCTCTATCCACTGTGCCACCTAGCTGTCTCAATTCACAAAATTCTTAAAAGAGATAACAAGAGATCCGACTTTTCTTGCACAGCAAGATAGCTGTAAAAAATATATATGCACATATTCAATTTGGCAAGTATTTTAACATAATTAACATGTAGTAGACTTCCTGCCATCTAGGGGAGTGGTGGGACTAGGGGGGGAAATTTGTAATGGAAAGCTTTGTAAGTTTTGTAAGGGTCAATGTTGAAAAATTACCCATACATGTTTTGCAAATAAAAAGCTTTAATAAAAAAAAAAGATGACAAGGCAAAAGTACTTTTGTTTTAATGGATGGAATTTAAGTGGACAAAAGTTATTAGAAACAGGGAATAGGTATTAGTAGTGCAGCATTAAAAAAGGTAGAGTAGCACTATTCAAAGAAATATCGAAGAAAATTAAAATTTCTTGTCTATAGTAAAGTAGGGAATGATTAAACTTGCAAAATAAAATGGGAGTGAATGTAGGAAAGAAATTAGTTTATTTGTTCATAATATTGCAAATATTCTCTTTAAATTCTTTTTAAAAAATTCTCTTTAAATAGCTGAAAGCATTTCAAATATATGATCTCATTGGTTCTTATAAACATCAGAGGTTACTAGGTATAATTATCTCCATTATACAGGTGTGGGGCCTGAGACACAGAAAAACTAGAAAGACTTGGTACAATTAGAACTTAAGTCCTACTCCAGAACACAGGAATCTAAAGTCTTTTAGTCTTGAAACCAAATTTAAAATTTCTTTCAAAAATTTCTTGAAAGCAGAGGGTGTATTTAAGAGTAATAATAGCAATACTACTTTATAATACTACTATATATACCTCATTTTATCCTCACAATAACCTTGGTAGGTAAGTGCCATTATTATATCTATTTTACAGGTAAGAAAACTGAGAAACAGAGTGGTTAAGCAAACTGCCTATAGATCCCAGAACTAGAAAGCATCTGACTTTGATTTTGAACTCCAGACTTCAAGACCTTAAGGTTTCTGCCCTTTCTTTTGCGCCACCTAGTGTAGAAGTCTAAAAAACAAGCCACAAAGATTTAAGAGGAAAGAAATAATTTTCTCTTCTGCTAGTTTCTGGTTGGGTAAGAAGTAGATAAATATTGAAAATCCATGATGGAGTTATAGATATAAAATTTTAAATTGCTCCTTGAGCGTGAAGAAGGGAAAAGAGCAAAACTGAATTACTAATTAGAGAAAAGTTAAACTTTGGGGAATTGGGTGGCTTTTTTCCCCATTAAAAAGAATATCAAAGAGGTTGTGGTCAGTTTGTTTAATTAATACATTTCTGCTCCTGGGGAAGAGGATAAGAAATTCTGGATTCCATATGGGTTTCCTCTAGGAAAAAGAAATATACTTTAGAAGTTATTCTTTTAGAGAAAAAAAGATAATCATAATAAAGTGGGGGGGGGAGTAAGAAGAAAGGTTCTAGAATTCTAATTTTCTAATTAATTAGACTGATGGTGAATTATACCTCCCTGTTTTCAGCAGAAAGATGGTAAAGTGCAGAGGCCAAATGAGGCAAACATTTCAAGAAAGACCAATGTGTTCATTTGTCTTATTTAGCTACAGTTTTGTATTAAAATTAGAATTTCTTGTAATGGAATATTATTGTTCTATAAAAAATTATGAGTAGACTGATTTCAAAAAAGCCTAGAAAGACTTGCATGAACTGATGCTGAGTGAAACAAGAAGAACCAAGAGAGCAATTTACATAGTAATCACAAGATTTTGTGATGATCAACTGTGACAGACTTGGCTTTTCTCAATAATGTGGTGGTTCAAAACAATTTCAATAGAGTTGAGATAGAAAATGTCATCCCCAAAAAGAGAACCATAGAGACAGAATATGGAGCAAAGCATTGTATGTTCACCTTTTTTGTTTGTTTTCTTTTTTTTGTTTTTTCCCTTTTAATCTAATTTTTCTTGTACAACATGACAAATATGGAAATATGTTTAAAATAATTGCACATATTTGACCTATATCAGATTATTTGCTGTCTTGAGGAGGGGAAGGTAAGGGAGAGAGGAAGAAAAATTTGGAGCACAAAGTCTTATTGAAAACTATCTTTACATGTATTTGAAAAAAATAATATTGAAAAATATTTTAAATAATCTTTTTAAAAAGAGGGTTTCTTTATAGAGCAAAAGGTAAATTACTGAGGATGGTAAGGTTTTAAAAAGGAAAAGAGAATCAATAAAACACTTAAATTGAAATAGGGAAAAGAAAACTCTAGATAACTTGACATTTAAGATGCTTCACAGTTGGGAACCACCCAATCTTTCTTAACCTCATATTATTCCCCCTTCACATTCTCTCTGTGGCCTTGACAAACTGGACTCTTCTCAAAAAAATGCTTTGCTTTCTCTGTGACTTTGCACATATTGTTGCCTCTGCCCGGAGTAGTCTAACTACTCTATTGTTTTTGCCCATTGTAATCCTACCCATCTTTAAGAGGTAATTAAAAGGTCATTTCTCCAGAAAGTTTTCCCAGAATCCCCAAATGAAAAAGATCTTCTTCTTTGTACCTCATTAGCACTAGTATTTTTTTTCTGAACTTTGCTAATGTACGTGTTATGTACTATTGTATTAAATATGCAGAAATCTTTATCTCTACCATCCCCAAGATGAGTTGTGCTTCATCTTCATCCGTGATATTAGTATCCTCTTCCAAAATCATAGACACTGGAAGTATCAAACGATATTCATTTGTTGATGATTTGTTTGTCCCTTCAAAACAAACATGTGCCAGGAAGACAGGAATAATTTCTTATCTAGCTCTCCCAGAAGATAGCATACTGCTCTGTATGTATTGGCAATTAAATAAATGTTAGGTGGTGATTTGGGAGCCCAAAAAAAAGTAGGAGAGAAAATGAGATGGATCTTGAGTGGAATAGAGCCCCCATTAAAAACCAAAGATGAAATCTTAAATGAGATATTAGCAATGAGATTACAGAAAGTCATCCCCAGGATAATACACTATGACTAAGTAGGATTTATACCAGGAATACAGGGCTGGTTCAATATTAGGAAAACTATCAGCATAATCAATTATATTAAAAACCAAAGATGAGACTGATTCAAACCAAAGAGGGCATGATGTTCATTGACTCATCAATCAAAAATCAGTTAGTGGTAGTGGTAGAAAAATTGGGAGATGGTTTCATCATTTCAGTTTTATATGGCCCATTTTAGGGAAGACATTGACAAGCTGAAAGCATAGAGGAGAAGAACTAGAGTGGTGAAAGGCGTCAGGTTGATGCTATGACTATTTGATGAACTGGTGGTGCAATGCTTAGCTTAGAAAAGAGAAGACTTTGAAGAGACATGATAGTTAACTACAATAAGCATTTATTAATCACCCACTATGTGCCTGCCACTATACTAAGTGCTGAGGGCACCAAAAAAAGGTAAAACACAGTTTCTAACTTTGAAGAGCTCACATTCTGATGGGAGAGACAACATGCAATTATGTACAAATAAAATAGAAACGGGATAAATTCATACACTTGAATTTAACTATCTTGCAGTGTATTAATGCCTAGCATATAGAAGAGGAATTATATTTGTTTCTCTCAACTCAGACAACAGAATAGTGGGAAGAATTTGCAAAAAGGCAAATTTAATCTATAATCCCTTTTATCATATTTCCTCCCCTTCTTATTTCTTTATAAATTTAGAAGACTTTTATATGTATATATGTATATATTGTTGCCTCTTTAATCTATTCCCTAGATGAGTACAATTCCAGAATTACCAGCCTTCCTTACTCAACTAATTCTTCTTTAGCAGTTCCTGCTTGTGCACCTCATTTGTATAACATAATTACTCTTTTTACCTTTTCCTATATGGTTTTTCTTTTTAGAATCATATCATACTCATTTCTACCCCAATCTCTCTTTCAAACTTTCCAATTATCAAAGACAGTCTTGGACATATGGTTTATATTTCCATATATAAAACATGAATAATTTGTCTTTATTGAATCATTTTAAATTAATCTTTGATGTTTATCTTACATTTCTCTCGGTTTATATGTAAATTTTCTATTAAGTTCAGATTTTTTTGCAACAAAATCCCGAAAATTTGGCAATTTGTAGAATATTGATTTTCTTTTTGATTAAGGATTATGCTTAACTTTTCTGCGTATGATATTTTCCACCACAACCCTAGTTCTTTTATTCCTCTATTTATAGTGTTCCAAAAGTTGCAGTCTTTTTCTGTAGCCACCCTTAGATCTTGTACAATTCTAATTATGGCTCACTGTGTTTGAATTGTTTTTTTCTTCTTGCTTGTAATTTTTTCTCCTTGATCTGGGGTTTCAAAATTTAGTTATGATGCTCCTGTAGGTGTTTCTCATCATCTTTCAGGTGGTGAATGGTAAATATTTGCTACTTCTACTTTCCCTTTCTGTTCTAACCCTTCACAAGGTTTCTTTAATTATCTATTATATTTTTATGTCAATTTCTTTTTTTTGATAGTAGCTTTCTGATAGTCCAATAATTTTTATGTTTTCTCTTCTTGATCTGTTCTACAGATCTGTTGTTTTTCTTATGAGATTTCTCACATTGTCTTCTATTTTTTCATTATTTTTATTTGTCTCATAATTTCACTGGCTTCCCTTTGCCCAATTCTAGTTTCAGAGTCATTTTCTTCCTTAAGATGATAGATCTCTTTTCTAGTTGGTTAACTTTCTTTTCATAATGCTGTTTTTCTTGGATTGTTCTTTTTTCTCCCTATATCTCTCTCATTTGATTTTTAAAGGATTTTTTTTAGTTCTATAATTCTTTTGGGGTAGGTGACCATTTAACATTACTCTGGGATAGGAGAGGCTTTTTTTTAAAACTTCAGTATTCTATATAGATGAATCTCAGTCTTCCCTATTCCCATAGTACCTTTCTATGGTTTGGTTCTTTTCTCCTCTGCCTGCTCTTTTTTTTCTTTTTGTAGGAGATTGTTGATGAACATGGAGTTTTCTTGGCAAATATACTTGAGTGATTTGCCATTTCCTTCTCCAGGGCATTAAGGCAGAAATTAAGTGACTTCACTGAATCACACGGCTAGGAAATGTCTAAGGCTGTATTTGAACTTAAGTCTTTATGAGTCCAGATCTAGTGCTGTATCTGCTGAGCCACCTAACACTTAGTTCTGTCCAAAAGTGGAATGGACTGTCTCAGGTGGTGATAAGATCCCCTTCATTGGAGATTCACAAACAAATTCTTAATGACTATTTATCAGACACATTGAAAAAGTAATTCATGTGGAAGTATGGATTAGACTAGATGGCCTCTGAGGTCTTTTCTAACAAGGCCTTGGAATTCTATTCCAGGCTCCAAGAGAAACCCCAAAGTTAGACAAATAACAGAAATAGCTTTCTCTGTTTTCCTGACCTTCCAGTGAGATATACCCATGTTTACATGTGAAATAGCTACATATCAATTAGTTAGAGCTAAATATTGAGAGTTGAAAGAGGTCTATAAATACTAGCTATCATTGTTGTTGTTATTATAATACTCAGAGGCTCAAGAGTTAAGTATTATAAATATGTGCCCTGCCTTGTCCCACAATCACCACCAATTCCATGTTCACTGTACATGATTATGACCATAAGAATTTCCTTCCAGGATTTGTATTATAGAGAACAACCCACCCATGGAGATCTGATCTTCACTTTCCTTCCACCAAGAGCATTCCCAAGTGGAGTAATAAGAACAAGTTTCTCTTTAATGCTCAAAGGACTCCTACAGGAGTAGAGGGAAAGCAGACATGGAGAAGTGTTTGTTGTGCATAATTAAAAGTTTTGGTTTTTTCTTAATTTTCAAACTGTTTATTCCAAAGGGAATTTAAATGAGTAGATACTTTAAGTGTAGAGAAGTAACTATTTGAATAGAATGGGGGGTTGGGGAGAGGGGAGAAGAAGACATCAGAAGAAAATAATTGTCCTCAAGGGACTCTTAGTCCTGGAGAAGTTAACATGGTACACACACACACACACACACACACACACACACACACACACACACATACACAGACAGACAAGCTTCAGGAACTGATAGAGAAGAGACCTGCTTTAAAATCTTCCTTGGATGAAGACTTGTCCCTCCTGTGAGAGCCTGGCTGCTGCACAAGGTGAGTCACTGAGATCAGTTGAGATATTGAGGAAAAGGAAAAGATGGATGAAGGTGGGAAAAGGCTAGGAAATTGATCCATCTAAGAGAAGCAGGAGTTGCTCTCTCATTTCTCACTGCCCATAAAGGGAATAATTATATGATATAAATAACTACTTAGACACAATTTCTCTTTAGATTTCTCCTTTGAACCAAACCAGACCAATCAGTCAACCAATCAATGCCCCATTGACAGAATGCAAAAGGGGCATAAAGTCTTTTTGAAATACCAAAAAAGAATATTACAAAAAATAAGACTTTTCCCCAAGGAAACTTAGAGCTTAACACAGATGCTAAGTAAGGATGGGGCCAGTCTAAAGTGTGCTACTTCTCTCTCAGCTACAGAATGAAAAAGGCCCCATCATTCAATTCAGTTCAATTCCATGCAACTAGCATTTATTAAGTATTTATATTTCCACCTGAACCTGACATCTAGGTGGCACAGTGGGAAGAGTACTTGACCTGGAGTTAGGAAAACTACTCTTCCTGAGTTTAAATCCACCTTCAGCCACTTATTAATTGTGTGACCCTGAACAAATCATTTGTTTTAGTTTCCTCATCAGTAACATGAGCTGAAAAAGGAAATGGCAAACCAACTCCATTATCTTTGCCAAGAAAATCCCAAAAGGAATAATGAAGAGTAAGACATGACTGGAAAATGACTAAACAACAACACCTTAATTTCAATTCCTTTAGCTTTGAGCCAATGGAAAAACCTCAGGATCCAGGAACTCTGAACAGAAAGTTCCAATGAGTTTTAACCCAATATATGCTGGTGTGATTAAATTAAATTCTGAAACATAGGCACATATAGCAAGAATCTATTGACACCAAACTCCACTACTCCATGTCTCAAATATATATTCTTGAATGAGCAAAGATCAAGGGGCTACTTGCTCCTTTGTCTATCTTTTTCACATTATAAAATATTTGTATGCAAAATATATAAATATCTTCTAGGATCATATAGCTGGAATATCACCTAATCCAACCTTCTTATTTTTCAAATGAGGCACAGAAAGGCTAAATGATTTGCTCAAGGCCACACAATTAAGTAATAAAGATTACTTCCTTTGCATACAAATTCAGTGTTCTTTCCACTATAAAATGTTGCTTATCATCACTGATTATTATGTTACTATAATTATAAACTTGGAATGGTTGCACTGGAAGGAACTTTAGATATCATCTAGTCCAAACTCCTTTTTTTATAAATGGGAAAAACTAAAAGTCAAAAAAGATGAAATGATTCTTTATAAGTATAGCAATTGATTACCATAAATTTCATATGATGTACTTATAATAATACATAGCTTTTATACATCACCTACTGTGTAGCAAATACTGTGCCCTGTACTT
This sequence comes from Myrmecobius fasciatus, assembly GCA_023553655.1. NCBI lineage: Eukaryota > Metazoa > Chordata > Mammalia > Dasyuromorphia > Myrmecobiidae > Myrmecobius > Myrmecobius fasciatus. The sequence continues at coordinate 225,050 of JAJPUD010001982.1, forward strand.
TATAAATATGATCACATTTGGTCCTGGGAGGTATGTACTATTATTATTCTCATTTTACAGATGAAGAAACTGAGGCAGACAGATCTTAAGTGACTTGTTCAAGATCCAGCAGCTAGTAAATGTCTAAGGCTAGATTTCAATTCAAGTCTTTCTGACCCCAGGTTCAGCACTCACTCTATCCACTGGATTACCTAACTTCCTAAACTTTTAACTGATGTTTGTCAAAGATAACAGAGTAATTATAAAAACAGTAATAGAATCCACATCTCCTCACTCCCAAGCAAGGACTCATTCTCCCAGTTTTTTAAGACCCATTCTTCCAGTTTTTTAAGACCAAGACTATTCCAGATTAAGAGGAGTCATTCACCATCCTAGATTCTATCTTGGTTCTTATTACTCTGCCATGATCCTTCCAATCCCCATCAAAACTCATTCATCCTTTGTCATTCATTCAGGACTTTTCTTTCTACTAGGGAATGCTAGCAAAATGTTGATAGATAAGATGTTTGCATTTATATATGGGATTCTTAAATATAGATTAATACAAAAGAATTAATCCAATGATACAAATTTTATCTGCTAATTTTCAAGTGATCAATAAGGTGTTTGAGGACAAGAAAGACTTTGGCAACCTGAAAATCATATCTAATAAATGACTAACTACTCTGCTAGTAGGTAATGTAGACTGTTCTAGCAAGGGATGCTATGTTAAAATTCCAGCCACCAAGGAATCAACTTTGGCTATTACAAAGAGTAGTCCTTTCCCAGTCACTAAAAGTAAAATTCTATTCTCAGACATTTTCACATATCCTGGATTCTTCAGGGGTGAAATGCTTAAGACAAAAAAAAATGTTATCTTGGAACATATTAATAGTATCATGACATTTAAAATATTCTTAAAAGATAGGCCATTTGGTCCAACTATTTCATATTTAATTAAGAAAACTAAGACATGGGAATGGGAGTTTTCATGTCAGTAAATGGGAAAGCTGGAATTTGACTTCAATTCTTTCATTTTCAAGTCTATCACTTGTATCTCTATACTATACTGCCCAGAAAAAATATACCATTCACAAAGGGGATGGTGATCATTTTCTATATTTCCACATCATCATATCAGAACTAGAACAACTTTTTTGGTTGTGGGAGCCACATTCTAGAAAGAACATGGGCCAGATGTAACAAACACATTCAAAAGAGGACAATCAGGGTATTGAGTGAACTTGAAACCATGACATGTGAATGAAGACTGTTTGAAAGAAATACGAATACAAAGAAGGACATAAGAGCAATCTTCAAGTTTCAAGCAAGGAGGTAGAGGGAGTTTGGGTGAAAGAAAGAGCTTTTTCAAAATTAGAATGATTCAAAAATTGAACAAACTAGAAGACAGAAAATTCCCTTCAGTGGAGACACTCAATCAAGAAACTGGATAAGCACTGGGCTGTATTGTGATCATTTAGTTAGCAGGCATTTCTTAAGCTCTTACTATGTACCAAGTACTATGAGCTAAGCATTGGGAAAGCAAAGAAAGGCAAATACACAGTCTCTGCTCTTAAAAAGCTCATATTCTAATGGATAAGAGAAGTACATACAGAATTTATATAGTATAAATGGAAAGCAGTCTGAGAGAAAAAGGTATTAGCACTTAGGAGAACCAGAAAATTCTTCCTGCAAAATACAAGATCTGAGTTGATTCTTGAAGGAAACAAGAAAAGTGAAAAGACAAAGATGAAGAGGCAAAGCATTCCAGGCATGAGAGAAAGCCAGTGTGTAGATGGGAGATGGAATGTCATGTTTTATTAACTTCAAGTAGGCCTTTGTAGCTGAATCATAGAAAACATTGCAGGTAAGATGTCAAAAAGCTAGAAAAATAGCATAGAGCCAACTTATGAAGAATTATGTGAAATTATTATTTCTGGTAAGATATCTGAGATTCTATTATTCAATAGCTCTAGGCAGGTCATCTTAAGAAGAGAATAACATTGAAAGAGGAATGCAGGGCAAACCACTTTTTCACTGTGGTAGGGAGTATAGTCTTCAGCTCATTATTGTTCCCTTTTATAGAGTTTCGCAGGTCCAGGCTGGTTCTGAAATGTCAGAAATAAGGTAGTATATAGTGAGGAAAGTACTAGATTGGGAATTAGGAGACTCGGATTCAAATACTTATTCCATTACATATTTTACTTTAAGTAAGCAAATTCACTTTTCTTACCCTCAGTTTCCTCATTTTAAAAAATGAGAATATTGAACTAGATTACCAGCAAGGTCCCTTTCAGTTCTAAATCTGAGATTCTATGCTATATGACTAGGCAATCTTGCAAATCTTTTCTTATGAGTTTACCCAAGGAAACAAATGTGTTTAATATTTACTACTATATATACAAGTTAATTTGCTATATGTTGGGAAAACCACAAAGTTCCTGCCTTTAAAGAGTTATAGTTCATAAGAGGGAGAAAGACATACTCAAAGATATGTATAACAGGTACAATATGGTAGAGGCAAAGGAGAAGGGAAAATTTAAAAAGGAAGAAGATACTTTCAAGTGAAGGAATTAGGGAAGCCATCCTGGCAGAGGTAATACCTATCCTAAGCTTTGAAAGAAAATAAAACTTGTAAAGTTAAGGAATTTCATTTCAGTCATGAGCACATTTGAATACACATAAAAATAAAAGACAAATTAAAATAAGAATTATGCATGGTGTATATAAAAGAGAAATGTGTAAATTAAGGTTAGAAATGAGGGTTGGGTATACACTGCAAAGAGATTGTGGAAAGTTTCTAAATATCAAGTGAAGAGGCTCATATTTTTTCTCCTCTATATAATCAGGAGCCTGAAAATAATCTGATGCAAATTCTTGCTTACTTCTAACATTCTATTTTCTGTGATCTCTAGAACAGTTGGCTTGCTTGTTGACTGTCAGGTTCTCTCTACTTTTTTCTTAGTAGAATCTTAGTGCACTTTAAAAAAAAGTTTTATTAAATTAAATAAAAGAAACAGAAGGAGCAAGTAAAAGGAGAATTTGGTGTCTAAATGTATTTTTCAAGAAGTCAGAAATTTATTCCTTCATAGAATTCCTTCATTTTTGTCTTATATAATCCTCTGGTTTCCTTCAAGATATAACTTAAACTTCATCTCTTACATGCTTTATTACTACAATTTTTAGGGTCTTCCCCTTTCTATGATATTGCCTTCTGTTTCTGTTTCTGGATATACATTGTTTCCCCAAAAAAGAATGCAAACTCCTTAAGAGCAGGAACTGTATTTAACTTTTGCTTTCTAAGCAAAACCTAGTGCCTAGCAACATCTTGGGCTCATAGTAGGAAATTAATAAGTAATTGAATACAAAAATAAATGAACTAGCCATTGAACCATTGAAACAATGAATAGGGAATGAATGAATCCAGTTACTAGCAGGGCTCTTCTAGTAGATTGATTCCATGAGTAAGTTGATGAGCTTCTGCATGCCTCTTCTCTAACATTACCTTTCTACTCCTTTTTGTCCTTGTCCTTCTCTTTTTCCTTCTATTTCTTCTTCCCCTTCTTCTTACTGCTCCTCATTCTTCTTCTTGTTTCTCTCTCCCTCCCTTTCTCTTTCTGTCTCTGTCTGTCTTTCTCTCTTGCTCTCTGTCTCTCTCTCCCCATATATACATCCTCCATTGCTCAAATTGATTTCTATTTAATTATTTTTAATTCAGTTAATTTGTTTCTGATTAAATAGAGAGATCCATTGGGTAGTTTGTTTTGTTTTTTTTTTTTTTTACGGTTCAATGTCAGCTTCAAAGGTAGACCATGTTTATTGCTACTTACATTTTAATCAATAACTTGGATATAGGAATAGAGGGCATACTTGTCAAATAGAAAGGAGGAAGAAATAATTAAAACACTGAGTGACCACCAGGATTCAACAAGATAAGGCTAGAACACAGGACAAAATTGAGTAAGAAGAAATTTAACAGGGATAAATTACTATTGGATTAAAATATCATTTTCCCAAGTATAAAATAGGAAAGGAAAGTTTAGACAACAGTAAGTCTAGAAAAAAGGGGGGGAGGTGGTTAGTGGTCTACAAACTTAATACAAGTCACTACTTTGATGTGGTAACCAAAAACTCATGAAATGTTCATCTGTATGGAGAAGCATAGAATCCAAGCCTATGGAGAAGAGTCCTATTGTAATGGTCAGATCATCTTAAGGCTTGTATTCAGTTCTGGTGCCACATTTAAGGAAGGACATTAATAAGCCAAAAAACATTCAGTGGAGGAGAAGCAGAATGGCATAGGATCACAAAGTCATGGATTTAGAACTGGGAGAGATCTCAGAAACCTCTACTCCAACCTCCTCATTTTATATATAAATGAGGAAACTTCAGAGGAAGATTAATTGATCACATGAATAAAATTAACAAATTAGTGTCAGGGGTAGAAAGGCCTTAGGACCATCTAATATGAAGATTATCTAAAGAAAATTAGAGTGTTTAGCCTGCAGAAGAAAAGGTTTAATAGGGAAAACAGTGGAGATAACAATTTTCAGGTATTTTAAGAACAGTTGAAAGGCAAGGGGTTTAAACTTGGTCTTTCTAATCCCAGAGAACAGTAGTAGAATTGATGAGTGGAAGTTGCTTGTTGTCAGAGAAATTTTCCTAACAATGAAAGCTATCCAAAGGAGAAATGATGTATCTTGGAAGACACTAGATTTCCTCTCATTTAAAAAGACCTCATTTGAGGTCTTCAAATAAAGGAATACTACTCAATTATCAACTATGATTTTAGAGAAAATTTCTATTCAGTCATGATCTATCTTACCTGGATGACTTCTGGGATCTCTTTGAACATTTCTGGAATGTCCCAAACCTTACTGATACTATCATCAATTTGACTTTTCTCTTCCCAATCTCCATCCAAATAACTATTAATAATAATGCTTGCTTTTTTGGGGGTGGAGAAAGATCAGGAGGTAAGAATTGATAGAGAAAAAGTTCAAAGCTGGGTGCTAACACATTAGAATAGAAGAATATTAGAATGAGAAATAGCATCATTAGGATTTATTTAGCTATGAATTCATTTCTTTCAATTTTGATGCTTTTATTACAATATAATTTCCTTTGCATTCATATGTATTTTATGTTTATACATGTTTAAACATCATGCTGAGAGGTCTATAGGCTTCACCAGAGTGCCAAATAGGTCCATGACACCAAAAAAAAAGATTAACAATCCCAGAGTCTAACATTCTCACTTTTCCAGTGAAGGAAATGAGAAGCCAAAAGGTAAATTATACATATATTATATGCATACATAACTCATCACTGGCAGAGTCAGGATTATAATACCCTCACACCAAAAGTCTAGAAAAACTGGGTTATAATAACTCCTAAGAGTTTAGACTTTCTCATATCACTGATTTCATCTATGATTAAACATTTCAAATATTTTCAGTAAAAAGAAATATTGATGCCTTGACCTTTTATTAATTTCTTCTTTAAATAATCAAATGTCAAGGTTTTCTAAAAAAAATACCATAGTCTGAAGAAGCAGGGAGATAATTATAGTTACTAGTCTCAAAGAGAGACCACTTTCATCACTCAAGGATTAATATTGGTGGGGCCAAGCAAGTACTTCCTATTCAAAATCCAGGTCAGGGCTCTCAAGTTAGGGTTCAGAATGGAATCCAATTCAGTTTGTTAATATCAAGCAGAAACCCCAAATGAATATTGAATGTCATTTTGCTCTTGCTTCTCTTCCTCTGGCAGCCTGGTCTTCCCTATTCCATGGGGGGTGATAATGTGACTTGGGTCAAAGAGTTTATCTTGTTGGGTCTCTCCACTGACCAGCGGACTCAAGTTGGGCTCTTTGTGCTGTTCGGGGCCACCTATTTGCTGACCTTGCTGGGCAATGGGCTGATCATCCTTCTGATCTGGCTAGATGATCGCCTACACTCTCCCATGTACTTCTTCCTCTGCAATCTCTCAGTTGTTGACATCGGCTACACAACCAGTGGAGTCCCACAGATGCTAGCACACTTTCTCATGGAAAAAAAGACCATCACCTATGCATGATGTGCAACTCAGCTCTTCTTCTCTTTGGCATTGGGTGGAATTGAGTTTCTACTATTGGCAGCAATGGCTTATGACCGTTATGTGGCGGTATGTGACCCCTTGCAATATGTCATGGTCATGCGTCGAGAAATCTATGTGAGCCTAGCCATAGTCTCCTGGCTCATTGGCCTGGCCAATTCAGCAGTGGAGACAGCCGTCACAATGAAGCTCCCCACATGTGGACAGAATATCTTGAACCATGTAGCCTGTGAGACCCTAGCCATGGTGAGACTGGCATGTGTAGATATCAACTTTAATCAGATTATTATTTTAATATCTAGTATAATAGTGCTACTAATGCCCTGCTGCCTGGTTTCCCTCTCCTATGCCCACATTGTAGCAGCTATCCTACGCATCCGTTCTACCCAGGGACGTCGCAAAGCCTTTGGGACATGCACTTCCCATCTCACTGTGGTTTCCATGTCTTATGGGATGTCTTTGTTCACCTATATGCAGCCCCATACCAGTGCCTCAGCTGAGCAAGACAAAATGGTAGTGCTATTCTATGCTGTGGTGACCCCCATGCTCAACCCCTTGATTTACAGCCTCAGAAACAAAGATATGAAAGCTGCATTGAAAAAAGTGATGGGAAAAAACTTGGCCTGAGAAAGGGCAGAAAGATTATTGTTATAAAAGGAAAAGAGGGATTCCCCAGGAAAGGTAACCGATGGAAGGATAGGAAGGTGCTAGAGATCTGCACAATAAATGTTCAGAGGGAAGATATCAGTAAAAACCATAGACACTTTGGCCTGGCATCATGACAAAGAACCCATCTTGTTTTGGAGAAGTGATCTCCTTCTGTGATCTTGAACAAACTACTTTACCTCCCTGTGCTTTAGACCCCTCAGCTGTAAAATGAGAATTTTAGACCAAATAATTTCTGAAGTTCTTTCCAGCTCTCCATCTATGTTCTATGTCTTATGATCCCAAAGTTATTTTCAGATCAGAAATAATACATTTATTTCTCTACTTTATCCCTTTTCTGTGCCCACATCATAGAAGCTATTCTTCACAACCATTTTACCCAGAGATGATGTAATGTCTTGCGATTCCTATACCCCACCTTACTATGGTCTCTTTATACTATGATTTAGCTCTTCTCACCTATAGGCAGGCCTATGCCAGTGACATATCATTGTTTTGTATGTGTTTGTATCTATGTATAGATATCTGTGTGTAAAAATATATACAAAAATACATATATGTATACATACAAAAAACCCTCTTTTGATCTTTAAAATAATATTTCAAAGTAGATAAAGCAGGTGGTATTACCCCAGTGTTTACATTAGAAAATAAATTCCAAAACATCAAGTGACTTTTTAAGGTTGCACAAGGGACCAAGCCAGAACATGAATCCAAGTCCCATATTCTTGCTATGATATCACATTGCCTATTCAATAAATCAGTAACCATATTTATTGTCCACTTTACTGCCAAATATTAGAACCCAATGTGAAACAAACAACAAGGCTTAAGGAATGAAGAAGAACCTTCAATAAAATAGAATGTATAAACAAATTCTTGGATATCCCTAACAGGATATAGATAGAGAGACATAGATACACTATATGTGTATATATATGAACACATATAGTGTGTCTGTGTCTGTTTACATATGTGTGTGCATATATGTATAGGTCCATAACAAATGGAAAACCAAGCCATAAGTACAAATTTTCTTCCTGATCCCAAAACATCCGGGTCAAGGAAGCTCCCATCCATCTAAACCTTCAACAACGATTTTTTCCATCTGATGATGATCTCCTCCTCAGAAGAGAGGACAATAATGTTCTTACTGCTGGCATTAATGTGAGGTGTACACATGCCAGTGTATGACTCCAACTCCATGGTCTTATACAATGGCTATGATGACCTAAGGCCTCTGTCTAAAACTGGAGGTGATTTTAAATATAGTCTTTAGAGCCTCTGGCTTTATCCCACAAGATTTTCACAATCTAGGCCAACTCTTTAAATAATAAAAGGCTATTTTATGTTCATATCATATTATGTGACAGTTCTCTTAGGTCTAGCTCTCTAGTTCTCTTTGGTTCTTGTCTTGTCTGAGGTATTTTTAAAATGCTTTATTTGTGTATGGGAAACAACTAAGAAAACTGAGATTTAGAGAAATTATGTGACTTGTTCAAAGTCACATAGCCATTATGTGGTCAAATCAATATTCCAACCCTTCTAATTTCAAGTCCAATAATAAAACCTCATGCTTTAAAGCTTGAAAATTACTTTATATATCACATCATTTGATACTTAGAAAAATCCTGTGAGGTAGGTGCTATTATTATTCCCATTTGGCAGATGACAAATGACAGGAAACTGAGGCTGAGAAAGGTGAAGTAGCCTACATTTTTAGTGAATATGTGATTCACAATTTAAGTTCCATCTTACTGACTCTAAGTGTACCATTCTGTCCACTAGAACGCCTACCTGACAACACATGTCATATGTGTATCTTATACATATGGAGAAAGGAGAAGCTAAAGAAAATATAAGCACAATGACTGAGGAATTGAGAAAATATTTCTTAGATCATCTTCAAGAAGGAGGAGAGAAGACTGAGAGGACCAGATCAATGCTCCGAGGTTTCTTTGACTATTTTTCTTTTTTTGTTTTGTTTGTGTTTCGCTGAGGCAATTGGGGTTAAGTGACTTGCCCAGGGTCACACAGCTAGGGAATGTTAAGTGTCTAAGACCAGATTTGAACTCAGGTCCTCTTGACTTCAGAGCTGGTCCTCTATCCACTGTGCCACCTAGCTGCCCCTCTTTGACCTTTTTTTTATTTTTTATTTTTTATGTATTTATTTATTTGCTTTTTGCTGAGGCAATTGGGGTTAAGTGACTTGCCCAGGGTCACACAGATAGGAAGTGTCTGAGACCAGATTTGAACTCAGGTCCTCCTGACTTCAGGGCTGGTGCTCTAACCACTACGCCACTTAGCTGCCCCCTCTTTGACCATTTTTCATAAATTTCAGGACTCAAGTAGTATTGTTCCTATGTTTCTAGAGGGACCACAAAAAGATTGTTTTGCTCCCCAAATATCTTCCTCCTATTTCATTTGGTTAATGAATTTTTCTTTAAAAACAAGATAATCCCTGGGAAGTTTAGGGGTTGGGGTGGGTTGCTTTCATTCATTCATACCTCAATATAAATTTGTTTCACTGGATGGCTTTCCTCCTTGATACTTCTCAAATAATCCCTGATATCTGAGGAATTGGATATTTTGGTGAGTGGCTAGAGAGAAGAACAACGTAAAAAAGATAGAAAAGGAGAGGAAATTTTTTAAAATGGGCATATTGGGGAAAGGACAGGTTTGGGAACACTAGGCACTATAGTGTGAATGTTGGAGTAGACAAGCTGAGTGCCTGAAGAACAGAAGAAGAAAAGAGAGAGCCTTGGGGATAAAAGAAATGTGCAGAAAGGATGGCATTAAGTTAATTTTATCTAGTTGAAAGCTATACCCATGACCAATCCAGTCCCTTATCCTTTCCATAGTGACTATATGGAAAGTGGCAACTTGGAAAATGTCAACTAGCCAAGTAATCACTAGCTACATGAAAAAAAAAAAAAATCTCTAAATCACTATTAGAAAAAGCAAATTAAAACAACTCTGAGATTCTACCTCATACCCAGCAAATTGGCAAAGATAACACAAAAGGAAAATAATAATTGTTGGAGGATCTGTGAAATCAACAAACTGGTAAATTTTTAGAGAAACTAGAAATTGGTTAAACTGTGCTGGAAAGCAATTTGAAAATATGCCCCAAAGGTCATTAAATGAAGCATATGTTTTACATATCTATACATTTTATTATGCCAATATTTCAAAAGAGATCAAAAAGGAAAAAAACCCTCATTTATAATACACATTTATGCATGTATCTCAATATACATATATTGAGACAAATACACATATATGTATATATACATGCAGCTTTTTTTGTTGTAGCAAAGGACTGGAATCAAAATGAGTACTCATCAATTGAGGAATGACTGAACAAAACATATATCATATGAATAAAAAAGAATATTATTTTATTGTAAAAATTATGAAAGAAACAGCTTTAGAGAAACATGGAAGACTTTTTTGAACTGTTGCTATGTGTGTGTGTGTGTGTGTGTACACATATATAATATGAACAATGCTGTAAAATGAAGTATCAAATTACAACTTAAAAACTTCAATTAAAGCAATAACTAACAACAATTCCAGAGAACTGATGGTAAAACATGCCACATGTGAAACAGAGGTTATAGACATAAGGTTCATGAGGAAATGGCTATTGCTGTTATAGGATATATATATATATATATATATATTTTAATTTGAAGAAAGGGGATTCAGGGAGCTAACAATACTGTTGCCCACTCCAAAAAAAAAAAAAGAATCTTAAAAATGTGCAAAAGGAAATTCAGAAATGAAAATAGGATACTTTTTAAAACAACATGTCAAATTCAATATATAATACAGAAATATATATATGTATATATGCAATGTTTGTGGTTTTCCTTGAACTTCCATACATTTTTAAGATCCTCACATATATACAAACATTCAAATTTTCATATGTGTGTGTGTGTATAATTTCTGTGTAATAGGGATTCACACTTTCACATGTAATCATTTTTATGTTCTACTTTGTACAGGATAAAATTCAGAATTCAAAAAAAAAAATTTTAATCTGGATCCAGAGAAAAACAAGTTCCATGGGTTCGTGTAAAGCATCTGATTGTTTTGAGAATTTGATGAGGCTGAGCAAGGGAAGTGGGGGGAAAAGGGAAGCTGATTTTTTTTTATCCAGTAAGTCATTTAGCTGCAAATATGATTTCTGAGTCACTGGAACTAACATTAAAGATCATGGGAAATTAGGAAAATCCAAAGGATTGGTCCTTATTTTCAAAAAAAAAAAAAGAATAGAAACTGTAAAACCATAGGCCAGTGAACTAGACTTAGATTCTTTAGAAAATAGCTGGGGGGGGGGGCGGTGCTCTGAAACATTTATTGTAATTCTGCAAAAACAAAAGTAAGCTTAAACTCAATGCAAATGGGAACATAGACATGTCTACATGACTCTCCTAAGAGAGTGGAACAATCTAAACTATCAACATTGTACTTTCTTAGTCACATACTGAAGGAAACAGAATTCTGGTTCTCTCTATGTATAGTTATATATAGAACAGTTTATTAAAGAGATGGTTAATCAACACTTAGAAAGAGAAATAGCAGGATTAAGAACTAAAAGGAATATCAAAAAATCATCTAGTTCAGAAGTCTAATACATACATGTCAACACTACTGAGTACCACTCAAACAGATTACAATATAATTGGTAAATGTTTAACAAGACAAATAAAATAAATAAAACATAGGTAATATGTGATTTTATAAGAATCCTTATTGGTTTAGTGGCACCCCATTTCTATTTTTTTTCCTGAGGCAATTAGAGTTAAACGACTTGCCCAGGGTCATACAGCTAGGAAGTATTAAGTGTCTGAGGTCAGATTTGAACTTAGGTCCTCTTGACTTCAGGGCTGGAGCTCTATCCACTGTACCACATAGCTGCACACAACCCCCACCCCCACCCCCGCATTTCTATTTGAGTTTGACATTCCTGATCTAATCCAACCAATACCCAGTATAACTTCAAGAAAAAACCTTTCAAACTAAACTATTTCCTTTTTTTTTTAGCAGATTCATCAAACAGGTAGATTATAATGATGCTATAAATATAATCTACCTAGGTTATAGTAAAAGAATGTATCTTTACCCATGCTTATGAAGAAATTGGGACTAGATAATAACAATAACAGATAATAGAAATATTAGTTAATAACAGATGAATTCAGAAATGGTTGGATGATAATCCAATGTCAATATAATCAGAGCACCCCATGGGACCATACTTAGTCCTGTTTGTATAATATTTTTATTAGTGATGGCATGCTCAGACAATTTGTGGATAATACAATGTTGGAAGAGACAGCTAATAGGATGGATAAGGGAGTTTGTTAGCAAGTCAATCACTAAATGAACTTTTATTAAATACTAATTATGTTCCAGGCACCCATTAAATTTTGGAAATACAAATAAAGTTTAAAAAAAAACATAGACCCTGCTCCCAAGAAGTTCTAATAACTAATTCTAATTCTAATAACTAACATGACAATAACTACATACATGTAAGAGACAGAGAGAGAGAGACAAAGAGAGAGAGAGAGAGACAAAGAGAGAGACAGAAAGAAACACAGAGAGATAGATCCTCAAAAAACCCTCAATAAATTCTACCATTCCCTCTGATATCATCTAATTTCTTTCATCTCTTTTGTGTCTAAATTGCTAGAGAAAATCATCAACAATAAGTGCTTCCATTTTCTTTTTTCATTCTCTTCTTAATTCTCTACAGCCTGGCTTGCAGTCTCATTATTCAAGCAAAGCTATTCTTTCCAAAATTACTAATAATCTCAATTGCAAAACCTAATGATCTTTTTTCAATTCTCAACTTTTTTTGATTTTTCATGTTGTTTCCCTCATTAGACAGTGAGTTCCTTGAAAACAAGAATTGTTTTCTGTTTCTCTTTGTATTTTGAGGATTTAGCATAGTGCCTGATACATAGTGAACACTTAATAAATGTTTATCAACTAAATTTCTCAATGTTTGTTTTAGAAAGTTACCCTTTTAAACTTTCATGTTGATTTATGATTTGTCAGGTAAGTGTTTTTGCAACTGTGTCAAGAAAGATAAACTATTAGTGTCCACAAAGGACATAGACAATGTATTTGTAAGATAGCTTCAAAACAGTAAAGTGTAAGAGAATATGCTCTTTCATCAGTTATCAGGACATAGAACTGGGAAGATATTTTTAACTTTATTAATTCATAATGATGAATTTAAAGAGCAAGAAATCAAAAGATTGTCTTGTAGAATTTACACAGATGGAGCAAAATCAATGACTAGGAAACTTAAGGATGTTGTTTGGCATGTTAAAAAAATTAACCCAAATATACCATGGACACACTAACATACACAACCACATTTCAAAGAGAATGACACAACTTAGAAATGTGTTAAATAATACTTTCAAAATAACTAATTTTATAAAATTGACTAATTCATAATTTTTTATTATTTTATGCAGAGAGATGTGCATCAAGTATGATACTTCTAATACACACAGATGTTAGATGTCTTTCCTGTGGGGAAATTGAATTGAGAAAAGTTAGTTGCAATCTTTACTCATCATCCTTTTCACCTGAAGAAATGTGTGAAGAAGAATCAAGTGGTATGGCATAAATAATTAGCATATTTTTAGACATTGCTTCAAAAACTAAGAATACAAATGTGTTTAATGTTCAAAAAGAATACAAAATATGGAGCCATGAAATTAAAAATAATACTATTTTGTAGCTTAGATAATTTCTCATTGGAAAAAAACTTCCTTTCCATTAGCCTATTTATTTGATAGCATCAGTGATCATCAGAAATTTTTTAAATAACTTTCAATAAAAAATTTTCTTAAATATTTCAACAAATTAAATTGGATTCATAATCTATTTGAAATATATTTTATGTCTTTGACTAATGAATTGATACTAGATGAAAAAGAAAATTTTATTGACATAAAAATGGATTTTAGACTGCAGTTATTCAAAACTAATTGTCATAAACTTTTGGCTAAAAATAAAATAAATTTAGATCATTTAGCAAGAGAACTTGTAAAATTATGCTATCATTTTTCTGTCATATATTTGTGTGAGCAAGAATTTTATTACTTATTCTTATGTTACTTTAAAATAAAATAATATCAATGCAGACCAGACATAGAATTGCATTTATCTAGTATTGAGCCAAATATTGCAAACCTTTATTCAAATAGGAAAAAAAATCCAATATCCAAATTAAGTTCATATGTGATTATTCTATTATGCTAAGCATCTTCCAAGTTGTCACTTATTCCATTTAAAATGTTATTTATATTCAACAAAATTATAAATTCAATCTAGTCTTGCAGATCATAGAAAGCACATGAAATCTTACTGAATTACTTCTTTCAAATTTTATAGATTATTCCATATAAATTATTTTAACTATTTTATGGTTAGTTTCATAATTTTACATCTAGGATTCATTTAAAGGTAAAGAAATGAATTGTATATTTTAAAATTACATAATTTGTATTTCCATTTTGAGCTTTTGAGGGGAAAAGTTATAATTTTAGTTATTATAAGTAGTAACAATATTAAGTTACCTTGGGTTTTAAAATGCAGTTTTTGGTTGTTGTAGTAAAAAGGTCAAGGAACAAAAAAGTTGAGTATAACTGGTCTAGAGAAAAAAACTGCTGATTGAACTCAAGAAACCCTGAACTCAAATTACAGCTCTGTAACTCATTACCTGTATGACTTTGGATTAATTTTATTTTTCTAGGTTTCATTTTTGATCCATGCTAAATAAAGAGATCAAGGGGCAGCTAGGTGGTGCAGTGGATAGAGCACCAGCCCTGAAGTCAGGAGGACCTGAGTTCAAATTTGGCCTCAGACACTTAATACTTCTTAGCTGTGTGACCCGGGGAAAGTCACAACCCTAGTTGCCTCAGTAATAAATAAATAAATAAAGATATTAGACTGGTGAATGGCTTCTAAGGTCCCTTCAAAGAAGATCCTATGAACTTTCTCCTTCCCCAAAAACTATTTCTTGCAATTTACTTAAAATAGTCTCTCCTAATATTTGGCATTGCCTTTAACAATCTATGCTTCTTACAAATTGTCTTTAATAATCAAGGCTCTAACTATGATTTCTTCAAATTGAATTTTTAAAAGAGCTTCTATCTTACCTAAAACAAAGAGCTTTAAATTAATATTTAAACAGAAATTTTAATTGCTTTTAAATAGAAAAATAAAGTGGTTTCATCATGTGGATATTATGATATATGAAGCATCAGTGACATTCTTAATTTTTGGAATGACAACCCAGAGGTGTCCCTTTTGGGGGTCATTTGACTAAAGTCATTGTAGTTATTTCAAAAAGAAAGAAAATGACCTTTGAAAGTTACTTTTTTCCCCTTCCTTAGAAGAATAGGACACAATGATGGGGTGAAAGATGGCAAGAGGACAACCAGATTATTCCATTGATATTCTCCAAATGGCAGAAGAAAGAAAAGCCTCTAAAATGTTGGATGGAGATCACTTGTGGTGAACTTGAGAGGACCAGGGTGAAGCAGGATGAGGAGGCAAGACAGTTATCAATAAAGCCCCAGTGAAAGCCAGAAAATCTTAAAATACATAATATCATAGATTCTTTTGAATATCTGATTATGGGGATAATGAATAAGGGAAATACTTAATTTCTATCTGGATTGCAATAGGATAAAAACTTTGAAGTTAAAAGATATGCTCTGCTTCAATCCTCAGTAGAGTCTTTTTTGGTATGGGAAAGAAAGATGTATATCTTAGATAGGAATTGAAGTCCCCTTGTTATTCCAGAAGGTTTTAGACAGAAGAAGGTTCATGAGTGCCTTGAAGTCCCCTTGTTATTACAGAAGGTTTTAGACAGAAAAAGATTCATGAGTGCCCCTCCTGGCTGGGAGTTGCCAGTGATAAGGATAAAGGGATGAATAGATGTGCACAGGCAAATCAAAATTTGCTATAGGCAGTACCAGGTATCATGAAAGTCAGAAAAAGCAACCTCAATAATCAGACAGAAAAAGAGCATAAAGCACTAGGAAGAAGACCAATGCTCACACCAGAGTGAGCCTGAGTCCTGGGATCCTGGTTACTATGAGCATTATGTTGCATTCTCCGGGAGTGTTTCTGAAAAAGGATAATCATCAGAACTGTTGAGACCAATAGAACAGGGGACAGACAAACTAATGAGTTTCAAAGAGAGAAAATAGTGGATTTCTAGGTTCCCACTGAAGCCATGTAAAGATATATTGCCAGAGAATATACTCTGCAATAATGCCTGGTACAAAGCATTGTTTCCCACAAAAAACAGCATGATGAGAATGAAAGAGATTATCAGGAAGACTAGCAGGAACCACGGTACTAATCTCTTGATTTTCCACTTCAATCAAAGCAAAATGGGATGAGTAAAGTTTGCATTCTTCACACCGAAGAGAACACTAAACCAAGTGCCAAACCAGAATATGGTTGAATTCAAAAAATCCCAGTAAAACCCAAAATGCTAGCTGGCAGGCTCCAGGAATATTGTAAATGGTGAAAAAAAAAGTAAAAAGTGTGTATTATCACAATTCACTGTAGGCAGAAGCAGGAGGCATCCAAACTTATCAGGATTGTGTCACAGGAAAACAGCCACTGGCATCAAGCCCACTCCCTTCCCAACACTACAAAAATGAAGCCATTAGTCATGATACCCAGGAAGCTTAACAGAACAAAGAGATCCACGGCAAAGATCATGAATGGTTGCATCATTTCAATCTCTACTTCAATGACTACTCTTGCTTAAGACTCTGTTGGCCTCTGTTTTGCTTGATGAGATATTCAGGGAAAACACTCTGCCCTTTCTCTCCAAGACACAGTATATTTAAAGAACCCTGGGAGGTTGGGGAAGAAAGGACCATGCAATTCTATGTGGATGCAAATCTCCACCAGCCTCAGTTACCACTGCTCTTTTCAACAGCATGGGATTTGCATGCCTTGCCTAGATCAATGAAAATAATATCTCTGGGCTCTTGTAATGGCAACCAATCGTTTTTATTATAGAACAAGAACTGGAAGGGTCTTCAGTATTTTTTGAATGAAAAAATGGAGGACCAGAGAGGTTGTGATTAGCCCAATGTCAAACAAGTATTAAGCATCAGAGGCAGGATTTGAACCCATGTCTTCTAATGTGAGAATTAGAACTCCTTTCACTGTACCAATCTGCCTCCTAGTCCTACTCTCTGAAAACAAAGTATTCCTCTAGATTACCTACTAATACTTGGATTATAGGGATTTTAAAGCTTTGTTATTACAAGTATGGATAAGAGAAAAAAGAATTATCTTTTTATGACCATATGTACAAAATGTTCTTTTTCAAAGATGAATACTCCTCCAGAAGTGACCTTTATCTAATAATAAACAGAGAAATGAGTACAAATAGTAAACCTCTCAATAATCTCAGTTTTAAAAATGAATTAGGAATCCAAGTTGACCCAGTAAGAGGAAGTATAGAATGAGTTGTCCTGAAAAGGAGCACAAGCTTCTAATAGGAAGACAGTTGGAATTTGCCAGAGACCCTTACAGAAAATTACATGGAGAAAATAGGCATCCCTTTAGGAGATCCCTGGAGGATTGAAGCCAAGAACCAGTCATGACAACTAGCTAATAAATTTGTTTTGGAAAAACAGAACAGAGATAAATGTGTGAAGGGTACTTCAAAGGGCCTGAAGCCCAAAAAAGGAATGGCTAGAGGACAATTTCTATGAAAAATGCAGGGTGGATGGGATGTTACTGGAATGCAAACTCAATGTGAGTCAACAAATGATATAGCAACCAAAAAATCTAGGGTGACCTTAAGCTTCATAATAGAAATATGGAGTCCAGAATCAGGGAGATTTATAGTTCTATTGTTCTTTGCCCTAGTCAGAGCATATTTTAAGTATTATGTTCAGTTTTTGTTCCTGCATCTTAGGAAGAATGTTGAAAAGAAAAGAAAATCAGGATGGTAAAGCAGGAAACCATTTCAATTGAAGAGTAGCTTAAGGAACTGGGCTTCTTTAGCCTGGAAAAAAGAAAACAGGGAGAGAGAGAAGAAATTTTGAGCAATGGACAGAAACTGAAAAGGGACAGATTTTGGTTTGAAATAAAGAAAATTTTCTTAATAAATATGTCCCAAAATGAAATGTGTTAACTTAAGAGATCATGAGATCTCAACTGAAAGTATTAAAACACAGACTGGAAGATTACTAGTCAGGTAGAATCTAGTCAGATATAACTTGTCATCGATAGCCACTGAGTTTTCTTTAAATTCCAATTACTCTCATTCTTTGAACTTTTGCGACCAGATTAGGAAACACCTGTCTCAAGTCTGGGTGCCCACACTTGTAACAAAGGCCAGGAAATGAGGGACTTAAAAGTTAAGAAACTTAGAAGTCTATGTGACATGAATGTCTAGGCCTTGCTCTGCTCCTCTGAGGCCACAGGAACTTGTGGCCAGTGCCAATCTCTGTTCTTAAGGGGTAGCTGATAGCACAATATAGTAGTGGGTCTACAGTCAAGAACATCTGATTTCAAACCCAGCTTTAGACACTTACTAATGGTATGAACCTGGATAAATCATTTTAACCTCTGTTTGCCTCAGTTTCCTCAACCAAAAAAAAAAAATCTACTTTGCAGATTTGTTATGAGAATAAAATGAAATAATATTTGTCAAAGTGCTTGGCATAGTACCCGGAATATAAGTGGTGCTATTTACATGCTTATGCCTTCTTTTTCTCACCTTTACCTATTGTCATGATTCATCCAAAATTTAGCTCTGGAGAAAAGCCTGACTTCTCAATAGGAGTAATAGGTCCCCATTTCCTCAGATTCATTTGTTCCATTATACCCACAACTCTATTTTTGTCTTTAGTTTAGGATTTCAAAAAAAGCAGAAATAAGAGGTACCCATGCATATGTACCCATATATACCATTTTTGTACCCATATAAAAGATGCTTCATATCAGCTGGGTATAGCCAGAAGCAGGCAGGAGATGCTCCAGTTTCCATTAGGCCACCAGGAAGAAAATGAAGAACATTCACTACTCATGAATGAAATTTATCTAGAAACCAAATTGTTTGGCCCAAATGACTACAGAAGCAAAATTTGGACAAAGGGATTCAAAGTGTTGATATAGAGAAAAGAGCTAAGCAATATGGAAGCCTTTAATTTTATATGGGAAACTACCACTAAATTATAAGTACCTATGTAATTTGTAACATTTCCATAATAGTAATAAAATGAGGGGATGGTTAATGAGATTCCATTCCCTAACTCCTTAAAGCACATGCAATTCTCTTCCTCAGCATTTTTGTGGTGACAAAGGACTGGAAATTGAGGAGATGCCCATCAATTGGGGAATGGCTAAAAAAATTGTGGTATATGAATATAATGGTATACTATTGTTCCATAAGAAATGAACAGGTAGATTCAGAAAAACCTAGAAAGATTTAGATAAACTGATGCTGAGTGAAGTGAGCAGAACCAACATTGTACACAATAACAGTAACATTGTGCAGTGATCAACACTGATAGACATCTTTTCTCAGTAATACAATAATCTAAAACAATTCCAAAAGACTCGTGATGGGAAATACTATTTATATCCAGAGAAAGAACTATGGAGTCTGAATGCAAATCAAAGCATACTATTTTCATCTTTCATGTTTTTTTTTTCTTTCTTGTATTTTTTTTCTTTTTTGTTCTTATTCAAATTTCATAACATGACTAAAATTGGAAATCAAAATCTTATAAAAGCAAATGTTGAAAGCAAAAAAAATAAGTAAATAAATAAACTATCTATATGTGTGTATACACATTAAATATATATCCATACATGTATATGTATATATACGTATATATGTATCATGCATACACACACAATGTTTCTTGACAATCCATATGAAAGTTTTGGTAAGACTACTTCTGGAAATGGGTGGTAGAGGAACTTCTCCTTTATCATAAACATTTCAGGTCTTGCATGGGCTTGTTGAATGCTGAAAAAAAACCTTTTGATTGGTTGGCAAGTCAGAACTGTGTGTGCATACAAAAGGCTTGAATGGACAAAATAGCTCTTCTCTGGCAATTTTCACATGAGTAAGAAGAAATTCATGAGCTACCAAGTAAGAGAGAAGAAAGGTAGCCCAAACCACTGCCCCAAGCTGCCTTATCTCTCCAGCTGGTCACTATGTGACTATGAATACGTGGTGCCTCTATTTCTTTTGTCTCTTTGTATTTCTTTCCTGATCTTAAGGGAATTGATTTTGTGAGCTTCAAAACTATATACTTATGATAATGGAGACATTTTTCTTGCTTTTACTAGAGGCTTCAATGTTACCCAGGCTTTTAGAAATTGCCTTTGGACCCCTGTGTGGACCCCCCAAAAAAAGATTCTTTCAATTATGGCCCCAAAAGTAGCTCCAGAGAGTCAACTGCAGACATCTGAATCTTACTGGGAAAAGGAGACTTAGACTAAGAAAGAAGAATGGCAGAAATTGCTTAAAAGCAGGTTTATCCTTAGTATAGTCTTTCTCCCTTGGCACAGGCCCCATTTTCTAAAGGAGTTGGATATTTCCTTTCCCTTCACATGGATACTTCTTAAGTTTTTGCTTTTTTTTTAATATAAGGGTTGTTTTGTATTTGCTCTTTTTCATAATTGTATATTGATATAAATGGCCTCCTTTGTAATCATGTGTTTCATTTTCTACATTTAAAAACATTATTCTGCAACAGGGAAATATAGACAATTGATAGTCATTGGAATCTGTGCTTCATTCATTAGCAATTAATTTTGTCTCTTTACTTGAAAGATTGGGGAAAAAACAGCCCAATATAATTTCCATGTTCCAGTCCAGCTGCCAGAAAGGAGTAATAGGAATATATGGCTAGAAAAGAGTTCAGAAATCATCTTTTTAAATCTTCTTTGGTCCTGAATCCCTTTGTCAGGCTGGTGCAAATTCTTGTTAGAATGTTTTAAATGAATAAAATAAAATATGTAGAATTATAAAGAAAATCACTTATACTGAAATAGTTATCAAAATATTTTTATAAATATTTTTTCAGTTCATAAACCCCAATTTAAGAACCTAGTTAATCCCATTCACTTTATTTTTTAGATTTTTATTTTCAAAATATATGCAAAAACAGTTTTCAACATTTACCTTTGCAAAACCTTGCATTCCAAATTTCTTATCCTACCCTTCCCCTTCCCTCTTTCTTTAAACACCAAGTAATCCAATATATGTTAAACATGTATGATTCTTCTCTACATATTTCCACAATTATCATGATGCCTAAGAAAAATCAGATCAAAAAGGGAAAAAATGAGAAAGAAAAAAAAAGCAAGCAAACAATAACAAAAAAGGTAAAAAGACTATGTTGTGATCCACATTCAGTTCCTACAATCCTCTCTCTGGATACAAATGGCTCTCTCCAACACAAGTCTATTGGAATTGTCCTGAATCACCTCAATATTAAAAAGAACCACATCCATCAAAATTGATCATCGCATAATCTTATTGCTGTGTACAATGATCTCTTGGTTCTACTCACTTCACTTAACATCATGTAAGTCTCTTCCGGCCTTTCTGAAATCACCCTGCTGATCATTTCTTATAAAATAATAATACTCATATTCATTCACTCATATACCATAACTTATTCAGCCATTCATTTTTATTCACTTTAAAGAAAGTCTGAAGACTGGGGGGAAAATTAAGCAATTCATTCAAGGTCACAAAGGTAATAGACAGCTGTAGAAGGATTTTAATTGGTCATTCAACTCCAAAATGAGTGTTCTTTCCTTTGCCTCTCCCTTTCATGAATAGAGAAAGCCAGTTGGTGAAAGAAAGGGAGGATCCCTCTAAACTTCAAGAATCAGTTGGAAAGTGATGAGAGAAACAGGAGAAGCAGTTCCTATATGCTGGGAGAATTAAAGACATGGTTCTTACTAAAATGAAATGCATTTTCAGAAATCATATCCATTGATAGTGAGAAAAGGGAAGTACATTGAGTGATAGGTAGAAAGCAGACTCAAAGATTAATTGTACTAAAAAAGGAGTTGTAAAATGAGTTTCATGCAAGCCAGCCCACCCTGGAAAGAAGTGTGCTGCTAACGTGTCAAGTAGCAGTGTTGCCCTTCCAAAGACAGGAACTCATTCCTTTTGGTTTATGTCATCTGTATTCCTACACAATTTCCCATTCTGGGGATTGAGGTGCATAGATATTGAAATGGGGTTTCATCCTGCTGATTATCTACAGTGAGAAAGAGTCTGGTTCTGTAAGAGGGACATTTCTAATTCTTTAACAAGACCTACATTTTTCTTCACTGTGCTCATCACTGAGTCACTATATTCTCACCCACAAGATTTAGTTCTTCATCCAACCTATCAAGAGTACTCTTCTGGGGCTTATGTTGTTTTATGGAATAGCTATCTTGGTTTTTGTGTTTCATTCTTGAAGAGGACCAAAATGATATCACTATATTGGAGTCAAATTACAATGAGTCCAACTGTGACTATGAGTTCTACCACAGGTCAGGCACAAATAGTCTATGATCACGTCATCACATTTCAGTGGGATTCTCTACATCTGCACATTGCATATGTGTGTTTGTGCCCACTTTTTTTTTAGATACTTCAATTCTGTTTTACTCATAGAAATTTGCTGTTTTGCCAGCACCTTCTCTGATGAAGGCACACCATGCTGAGTGATCCTGTACCAGTGTCTCATATGTCACAAAATCAATTCCAAACTCTTAAGAGAGACATTAAAACTATCTTTGTATTGTTTTTTCTAAACACCATGCAAGTGCATACCTTGTGTGAGTTCTCCATAAAATAGTGGTCTTTGACAAGCATACATTTGGCATTCAACTATATCTTTCTAAAGAACTGAGGGCAGAATTAGAGATTTTTCTCCCTCTACAAGAAGGGGACCTCTCTTCTTTCACTGCCCAAACTAGTTCAGGGTTCTTAGTCTTGATCTTGGTTAGAATAAGCAGAAAGAAAGAAGCAGGGAATTCCAGGCAGGGAAGATAGATGCTTCTGAAAGACAGAAGTAAAATAATGGAGATAGGTGTCCAAGAAAGAGATTTAGTTCCACCACTATTATAGGGCCTCTAGAAAAATAAGATAACTGCCATTCAAGTGAAAATCCATCAAGCTCCTGGAATTTTACATGCCTTCTACACCAATTTTTTGGTCTAGTTTATTTTGGACTAAGGTTATCTTGAAATATCTCTCTCCAAATTACTCTTTTTTTTTTTTTGAGGCAATTGGGGTTAAGTGACTTGCCCAGAGTCACACAGCTAGGAAGTGTTAAGTGTCTGAAGCCAGATTTGAACTCAGGTCCTGCTGACTTCAGGGCTGGTGCTCTCCAAATTACTTTAAGTAATCAATTAAATTCTAAAAGAATTTGAGGAAGTAAATTCTAGGGCCAGAGTTGAAGACAAGTAAAATTTTTAACTCATTGAACCAGAGTCCTGAGGCAC
The DNA here is from genome assembly GCA_023553655.1 of Myrmecobius fasciatus. Taxonomy (NCBI): domain Eukaryota; kingdom Metazoa; phylum Chordata; class Mammalia; order Dasyuromorphia; family Myrmecobiidae; genus Myrmecobius; species Myrmecobius fasciatus. Next base: position 248,342 of record JAJPUD010001982.1, read on the forward strand.
ATGGAGAACAATGTGAAGAGGAGTTAAATGAGAAAAAAATCAGGATCTACAAAAGTGGAGGGGTGGGTGAATTCAGAGCATAAGCAGAAGAACATTTATTTCAACTCACTCTAACTTTGTTAAGAATTAGTCAAATGCAATGTAAATCAAAGAAATGCAAAGGGAACAACAGTAATTGAGCCTATAGGAAATTTGCATATATCTCTTTCCAGAAGAATTACACTTGACTTGGAGTCATGTATTTTTCTGCCCACTTCTACTAGGGTTCTGAATCACCAAAGAAGAACCCAAAAGAAGAGCCTAGAAGAGGAGGAATCCTCTAAAAAATTTTTATATATCAACATCTATATTCTATTATTGGTTGGTTGATTTATTGGTTGGTTCTATTCCTTCATTTTTGAAGAGGACCAAAATCACTATGTTGGAAGCAAAGTACACTGTGTCCAACTATGGCCTATCAGACCAATTGAACTCTGGAAGACTACAGCAGGTTGGGCACAAATAGCCCACATGAACATTCAGAGTAGAGATGTCTCTAAATTTGTGCAACTCATGTTTCTTTTGAGCTAGTGTAATTCTGCTTTGCTCACAGAGCACAAAGCCTTCTTTGATGAGGGCACACCATGCTGAATGGTATTTTGCCAGTGACTCTCATGTTATTCAATCAGTTCCAAAGTTTTTCATTGAAACCTTTTGAGTGTTCTTGTTTGTTTCTTCTGACCTCCATGTGAGCTCTAGTATTCTGTGAGTTCTCTGAAAAAATAGTCTTTTAGGCAAACATACACTGGGCATTCTAATAACATAGCCAGCCCATTGGAGTTGTACTCCATTATTAAAATGTAGGGAAGAACTCTTTTATAAATGAAATAACAGGTAAGATGGTATAATTGAAATGTAGATGGATCTGGGTTCAAATTCTGGCTTTGTCATGTGCTATCTATGTATTACCTATTGCATACTCTAAGGACGATGTATGAGAAATCATGGATAAACTTTGCAGGGACAAAATAGCTGAAAGATTTAAATATACATTGGTGGAGGCAGGATCCACATGAAGTCAAATTAACAAGCTTTTATTAAATATTTGCAATATGCCAAGCACTATGCTAAGCATTGAAAATACAAATAAAAGCCAAAAGAAAACTCCCTTAGGGAGTTTATTCTCTAGCTTATGTTCTAATGAAGAAGACATATAAAAAGGAGCTAAAGGTGCAATAGGATTGTAAACAAAGCCAGGGGATCAGGGATGTGGTCTGGAAAGGAATGAAGATGTGGCTGGGTACCAGGGCAGCTAGAGGGTACAGTGTATAGAGCACCAACTTTGGAGTCAGGAGGATCTGAGTTCAAATGTTAACACTTATTCTGTGACCTTAGGGAAGTCATTTAGCCTGAACTGCCTCACTAAAAAATAAAATAAAATAAAATGAAATAGAGATACTGGAAGGAACTAGACAGAGATAGGATCCATAATAGCAGAAGGTATTTCCAATGGGTGGATTCTAAGAAGAAGATGTTTCTGGGGCGTTTTAGAGAAATTCCTGATGAGTCAGGTGTGTAGACTATTGACAATAAAAAATAAATCACTAGGATGTTAAAGTACCAGAAAAAAATATCTTGCACTTAGTGAACACAATTAATGTGGGCTGATTAAATGAGAAAATGAGAAAATTTGGTACCTTGACTCCTTGATAACATCATGATAGGGGAAAAAAAAAACTGGTCCCTACCAACTCCACAAATAGCTCAAAGAAGATAATGAAAAGAATATATAAATATCACCATCTTTCATGTCACCTTAAAACATAGTGTTTAATAGGGTTTTCCCTTTTCAGATGTCTTCATATGTACATATGGAAAGCTGTATTCTTTATTTGCATTTCCAGGTAAAGGAAAGTAGGTGAAAAAAGGTGAGTCATTTAACTTTCCCCTCATTTGGAGATGCAAATGCCCCCTGGATAGAGTTCCTAAAACTCTCTTCTCTATCTTTTATTCACCTAACTAGCATTTGCCTACTTCCTATTGGAATTGTGAGCAGTGACCTCCAGAACATAGTAAACCAGAAGATGAAAAATACTTTCAGTCTGCTACACATGGTCCCTTATGTAGATGTTCACACGGGCTGATAACAGAATTAATGGAGAGGAGGTGGGATACCTTCTGGGTGGTTCAGTTCCAGAGTTTATTTTAACTTTCTAGTCAATGAAGGGAGAATTCTTGAGCAGTGAAGGTTGTTTCTCAGGCTTATGACCTATTCTGAGAAGAGAAACTTTCTGAGCAGTGTACCTCTTGAAGACAGGATTATCCATGTGCTTCCTGCCCCCAGATTGAGGAGCAATAAACTAAGAAATGGGAAAAACAAAAAATTATGCCTTGACTTGGACAATCCAAGTAGGCCTAATAGGAAAAGTATTGTTTATGTAAATCATGTTTCACTTCCAGAGAAATAAAAGTCATGGAATAGTAATACAACTTTACAAGAGTCTATTTTAGACTCTAAGGGGGAGAAGTCACTAGGATGTCATGTTGACCAGATGGCAACCACAAGTTCAGTTTACCTTGTAGGGAAATCCAAACCACAGAGTAGTGCTGAGTCAATCTAGGGGACCCTGTGGAAAAAGTGGAACCCCTTAGAGAAAAAGGAGAATTATGTATATTGTTGATGAGTATTGAGAATCCCTCTGTGGCTTCTATATTTGAATTGCTTCCAGACCCCTGTAGCTTCTGCATTTTCAGTAGGATGAAATGTAGGCTGTCTTGTACTCAAAACTATGTTATCTTGAGCAGTTACACAAGAGCTAGTTTTATCCACATTTAGAGGAAGCTAGATATAAGCTGTACCCAAATTATACTCGGAAATTTCCCATAGTAAATTCTATGTGGGAATAATAATCAATGAAATAATAATTTTGGAGTGCAGCTACCAAGATCAATCTCACCCTATCTGACTCAGAGTCAGGAGCTCTAGGTCACAGTTTATACTATAATTATACATTCCTAAGTGATAAGGAGAGTCAATCTGAGCAGACTAAGACTGTCTCACAAGGATGATAATCAAAATTTTTGCTCTCCATTTTTGATTGAGTAAAAGGAATGTTGCTGTTTCCCCAGTTCTACTCTAGATTTAGTACCATCTCTGATGTTCTTCTTATTCCAAACTTGAGTGTAGTCAATATCACTCATCATGTTCATTATTATTCAGCTATATTCAACAAGCGTTTATTAAGCATTTCCTTTGGACAAGATCTGATGCTACTCTTACTGAGGATAGATTCAAAATAGATTCTGCTTCTCAATCACTACCATCAAGTATTTTTCTAAGTATATACTATAAAGACTCAAAAAAAGGCTTCCCATGTGTCCTATTCCTTCAAGGAGCCTACAATCTCATTAGAGACAAAAATTATATTTACAAAAATAGTTAACAACAGAAGATAGAAAAAGATTTTAAGGGTCAAGTAAATGGTATAGGCAATAAGTCCTAAAAGAGTTTCCAGAAGAGAGCAATCACTGAAAACTAGGGAAGTCATGAAAGTTTTTGTACAGATTATGGAACTTAGAGCTTGTCCTTGAAGGAAAAGTGGGACTTAGATTAGTTGAAAGAAGAGAGAACGACATGGCTGTCAGAGGAAAGGAGCAACTGGAGGCTTGTTCAAGGACAAAAAATAGGACATTTTGGCATTATTTTAGATAATAATTTGTGAAAGGAAAGATAGGGCTGAAGAAGTTGGGAGGGGCCAAATTATGGAGGTCCTGGAATGCTAAACTAAAGACTTTAGATTTTATCTTATAAGCAACAACAAATATATATATATATATATATATCAGAGTTTTAATTGGCATGGAATCAATATCTCTTATGCCAATATCCCGCTGGGTAGGCTACCTCCTGAGTTCTTCTCCTTCCCTTTCCCTATCACACAAATCACCTTGAAGTTCTCTGATGTTCCATACTGCTTGGGCTATCCCTATGCCACCATTACCAATGTCCTATTACCATGACTCACCTTTCCCCAGAGCCACTTTCCTTCACAACCTATCTTAGCAAAAACAGACTCTCTGAAAATCAGACTACACCCTCTCCTTGCCCAACTTCTTCCATGACTGCCCTCTGCACTCCTTACTATCCCTTCTTTGCAACTGTTTTTGCCATGAGGAGAAAAACCTAGTTATGGCACTAAAAGATATTAAATTTTTGAGGCTATCTGACCCACAGAGATTAGAGATTCTAAAGAGAATATTAGGAAAGCAAGAACTCATAATCAAATTTTGCAGGGTGCCTGATAGTATAAGAATCATGGTATAGAATATGGCTAATTCACAAAGTGTGTCGTTTTATAGAATTGATGGGTTCTTTGTACATTTCCTACTCCTTCCTTTCACTTTTGAGTAACTAGAAGAAATAGAGCATGTCTACCCCAGACACATTCATGGTGATTAGTGGAATTGGTAACGAGAAGGAAAAGAAGGACCTTCAGGAAGAGAAGAAAAGGACTCAAGAGGATTTTTCTTTTCTACTTGATTCTAGGGAAATGATATAGAAAAACTAGAGATTTTTATAGAAACATATTCTAGCCTGGCCCATCAATGGTCTATGCTATAAAATCATGGAAGAACAATAAGACCAGGAGTAAAATAAGGATGCCCATTATCACCACTATTTAAAAATATTGTACTTGAAATGTTAACTTAAGCAATAAGAAAAGAAAAAATTGTAGGAATTAGAGTAGACACTGAGAAAACAAAACTATCTATAGATGATATAATGGCATATTTAGAGAATACTAGAGAATCAACTAAAAAAACCATTTGAAACAACAATTTTAGCAAAGTCTCAGCATATAAAATAAATCAACACAAATCATAGATATTTCTACATATTACTAACAAAACCCAGTAAGATATAGAAAGAGAAATTCCAATTAAACAATTGGGAAAATATCATTGTCTCATGGGTAGACTGAGCTAATATAATAAAAATGATATTTCTTTCTAACTTAATCTACTTATTCAGTATCATAATAATCAAATTCAAAAATTATTTTATAGAACTAGAAAAAATAATAAAATTCATCTGGGAGAGCAAAAGGTCAAAAATATCAAGGGAATTAATGAAAAAAAAAATGCAATGGAAGGTGGCTTAGCCATACTAGATCTAAAACTATATTATAAAATAATAATTATCAAAACCACTTAGTTCTGACTAAGAAATGGACTGGTAGATGAGTGGAATAAATAAGGTACACTAGATAAAATAAACAATGGCTTTAATAACCTACTGTTTGCTAAACCCAAAGCATCAGCTACTGGTATAAGAACCCTCTATTTGACAAAGAAAAAAATGCTGGGAAAACTAGTATGGGAGAAAAGAGGCATAGACCAATATCTCACACCCTACATAAAGGTAAGGTTGAAAAGTAATGATTTAGACATAAAATGTGAACATATAAGTAAATTTGGAGAGCAAGGAATAGTTTACCTATCAGATCTTTGGGAAAAGGAGGAATTTATAATCAAACAACAACTAGAGAACATTGTGAAATGCAAAATGGATAATTTTGATTACATTAAATTTAAACAAAACCAGTGCAGCCAAAATTAGAATGGAAGCAGAAAGGGGATTGGGGAATTATAGTCAGTGTTTCTAATAAAGACCTCATTTCCTTTTTTTTAAATTAAAGCTTTTTATTTGCAAAGCATATGCATAGGTAATTTTTCAACATTGACCCTTGCAAAGCTTTCTGTTACAAATTTTTTCCTCCTACCACTCCCCTCCTCCCCTAGATGGCAGGAAGTCTAATACATATTAATTATGTTAAAATATTTCACAGATCAAATATGTGTATGCATATTTATATAGTTATCTTGCTGTAGAGGAAAGGAAAAAAAAAAAGCCTTAGAAGGAAAACATAATGCAAGTAAACATCAATAGAGAGCATGAAAATGTTATGTTGTGGTCCACATTTCACATCCCTCTCTCTGGATGTATATGGCTTTCTTCACTGAATAATTGGAAGTGGTTTGAAACATTACATTGTTGAAGAGAGCCATGTCCATCAGAATTGACCATCATATCGTATTGTTGTTGCCGTGTATAATGATCTCCTGGTTCTGCTCATTTCACTCAGCATCCGTTCATGCAAGTCTCTCCAGGCCTCTCTGAAATCATCCTGCTGGTTGTTTCTTACAGAACAATAATATTCCAATTTATTCAGCCACTCTCCAATTGATGAGCATCCACTCAGTTTCCAGTTTCTAGTCACTACAAAAAGGGCTGCCACAAACATGCTTGCATATGTGAGTCCCTTTCCCTCCTTTAAGATCACTTTGGGATAGAGGCCCAGTAGAAACACTGCTGGGTCAAAGGGTATGCACAGTTTGATAACTCTTTGAGCATAGTTCCAAATTGCTCTCCAGAATGGTTGGATCTGTTCACAGTTCCACCAACAATGTATCAGTGTCCCAGTTTTCCCACATCCCCTTCAACATTCGTCATTATCTTTTCCTGTCATTTTAGCTAATCTGACAGGTGTGTAGTGGTATCTCAGAGTTGTAAAGACCTCATTTATAAAATACTTAGAGAACTAAATCAAACCTATAAGAATACAAGTCATTCTCCAACTCATAAATGGTCAACAGATATGAACAATTTTCAAATAAAGAAATAAAAGTCACATATAGTCATATGAAAAAAATGCTTTAACTTACTATTGAGTAGAGAAATGCAAATTAAGACAACTTTGAGATACTAACTCACACCTGACAGGAAAAGATAATGATGAATATTGGAGGGAATGTGGGAAAACTGGGATACTAATACATTGTTGTTAGAGTTGTGAACTGATCCAACCATTATGGAGAGTAACTTGGAACTATGCCCAAAGGGCTATGAAACTGTGCATACCCTTTGATCCAGCAGTATCTCTACTGGGTTTGTATCCCAAAAGATCAAAAAATGGGAAAAGGACCCCTATGTGCAAAAATGTTTGTAGCACCCCTTTTTGTAGTGGCAAGGAAATGGAAATTGAGGGGATGCCCATCAATGGGAGAAAGGCTAAATAACATATAGTATGTAAATTTAATAGAATATTATTGTTTTATAAGACTGTATTGTGTACAGACAGTCTGTACAGACATTGTGAAAAGTCTGGAAAGATTTAAATGAACTGATGCTGAGTGAAGTAAGCAAGATCAGGAGAATATTGTATACAGCAACAGCAAAACTGGGTGATGATCAACTATGATAGACTTAGCTCTACTTAGCAATATAGTGATCCACAACAATTGCAATAGACTTGGGTTGGAAAATGTCATCTGCATCCAGAAAAAGAACTATGGAAACTGAATGAGGATTGAAACATTATGTTTAATGTATTATACTACCTGCCATCTAGGGGAAGGAGTGGGGGGAAGAAGGGAAAAATTTGTAACAGAAGGCTTTGCAAGGGTCAAGGTTGAAAAATTTGCCATGCATATGTTTTGCAAATAAAAGTTTTAATAAAAATGTTTTTAAAAAAACATTGTGTTCATCTTTTTGTGTTTACTTTTTTTTCTTGTGCTTTTCCCCTTTTGTTCTGATGTTCCTTTTACAATATGGCTAGTATGAAAGTATATTTAAAATGATTGCATTTGTATAAGCTATATCAGATTGCTTGCTGTCTTGGGGAGAGGGGAAGTAAGGGAGAGAAGGAGAAAAAAATTGGAAATCAAAATCTTACAAAAATGAATGATGAAGACTATCTTTACATGTGATTAGAAGAATAAAATAGTATTAAAACCAAGGGAAAATTGAAAGGAGTAATATGCATCCTTTTTATTTGTAGATATATAGAGATTAGAGATAGCAATGGACAGAAAGATGGAGATGGGTATGGATATAAATATAGATACAAGTATGGATACAGGTATAGTATAGATACAATATTGGTATAGGCAAAGAAATAGGTTTAGATATAGATACAGGCATACATATAGTATAGGTATAGGGGAAGTGAGAGAGAAAGAGAGATATAGAGAAGAGAGAGACAAAGACAGAAATAGAGTTATTTTTGAAATAAATAGTAAATCATTCTAATATTTATTTTCTTTTCTTCCTTATGGAAAAAAATTAATAAGTCCATTGAAATCCAATGGAAAGAAAAAATTTCCACACATTAGTAAAGGAAAATAAAAAGAAAGAACTCCTTTATTTTTTGGCCCCCCTTCCTACAGTGAGTCATTGAACTAAAATTTTAGACTAGATTTCTTGGGTGCATCATGAGTACTTCATTACAACCAATGAGAATTACTAGGATATAGACACCACCCTTAAAATGAGAGCTCCTTGAAAAATGTGTGTAAATACATACATATATTGACATAAATAAATATATATACACACATATGCACACACATACACAAATATATACATATATATTCTTATGTATGCATATATATATGGAACTAGCTACACAAAAATAAAACTCCCTTCAAATACATTACATTCATTTTTATCATCACTCCTCTCCTTATCTTCATCTTTAAAAGACAGACCATAGGCCACATTCTGCAAGTCAGATTTAGAGGGGGAAAACTGTCTAAATCAGTCAACAAGTTTTGGTTTACTAAATACCTAATGTGTTCCAGGCACTGTACTAAGTTCTAAATTCAAACCAATATGATAAATAGACTTAGAGATGAAAGATTAATTATATGTGAGCTAACTCAGATATGCAGAAAAATCTTGTATTTTGCTGAGCAGGGAGTTTCTCTTCAGCTATCCCAGGACCATCCCTGCTCTTGGTTCAGGCCTCTTTTCCAAATATTTCAAATGTCCTTTCTTTATCCCTTTCACTTTACGACTCTTGTTGCCTTTTTATTATTCTTCTTGAATCCTTTCCCTCGTCTTCTGCTCCAGACCCACCTTTAACGAATAACTATGTTACTTTGGGCAAATCATTTAACTTTGTAAGACCACATTTCCCCAGGCAGTAATACTAAATGATGACTGGATTCTTCCTAGGTCTATGATTTTATTTCTATTTTTACTGCTTCAAATATTTTGATTCCCTCACTCCATAATGAAAAACTGAGTTTTTCCAATATCTTCTAAGTAATAAACTTTAACAATTTTTTAGAAAACAAGAAAAGGAGAAGGAGGAAAAGTTCCTTTCTATCTTTATCTCTTATTTGTCCAAACCTAAAGGAAATATTTTCCTTTCCTATAAAATATCTTTGTTTCATGGGTTTCCCTTGAAAGGAGAGAGCCAAATTTCCAATACTGAAATGTTACCAGTTTTGCTATATGGTCAATGGAACACCATTGCCTCTGAAGTAATGAAGTGGACAATGGAGAAATACATGGTGAGTATGAACAAGCGTCAACATAGAGCCAGTGAGAAACTGCAAAAAAAGAACAGAAGTAGAGGATCTTATCAAGGAATTGCATGTCAGAAAGAGAAAATATATGTGTGATAAACACAGCTCTTGAATGGGACTGATTGGATGAAGCTTTCTCAGTATTGAGACTAAGTCACATGATTCCTATTCCCAGGCCTTGATCCCTATTCCCAGGTCTTGGATGTTGGATCCCAGGGAGTCATGTGGTCTCTAAAGGTCAGATCCTCAAGAAGAGACGAGACCCACAGGAAGTAACATGACCCGAAGGAAGCAGACAACATTAGTCAAGGATGATTATGTCCTTTTAGTCTATTCAATGAAAAGGCTTGGGTTTTTTGCCTTTTAAATCCTGGACAAGGCAGAAGCTGGCCAGGTTCACAAGCACATGGTAGGAGCTGGGATGGCTCCCAGGTGTGTGTCTGGGCTTCTCCCTGCAGGGACTAAATAAATGCTTTCTTTTTGCACCTGAAGATGTCTCTGATTAGTTAGCACCCATCCCATACACTCTAAAGCTACTATCCTTTTAGAACAATATCAGTGTTGCAATCAAATGAAGCATTCATAAGTCGCTGACAATTTAGTAAAGGAGGTATACTTTTCCCTAACAGAATAAAAATATGCAACATGGTTATTAGTTTCTCTGGCCAGTAAATCATGTGAGTATGGCAACTCACAGGGTCACAAGCACCCACTGAGGCTCTGATTCCACTGGGGTGGGACCTTTTCATGTCACTGGATCAAGAAGTCACCTCAAGGAAACTAGGACCAATCAGGTTTCCAAATGGAGGGGAGAAGTCCTGGAAGATGAGTCATTAAAATCCTGGTCCTATCGTAACATGGCAAGAGAGAAGAAAAGCATATAAACCGTCAATGGGCTCCATGGTATCTTCAAGATGTTGGGAGAAGGTGAAGAAAAAGGTCTTCCTTCATCACATTGATCATATTGCCTATAAAAAACTTATGAGAATACATAGACAAGATCACAGGAGAAACATAGGCATGAATAAAATATGACCTGCATCACTGGAGGCAATTCCCAAATGGATAAGATCAGAGAACTATTTGACCATTTATAAGCCATACATACAGACATTATTATATTCCAAGAATAATAACAGATAAATTTAAACAAGTAAATGCTCAGTAACTAATATGACACCAAGTTGAACCTGAGAGATGTCCAAGGAGCTGGGATGACTCTGAGCATCTTCTGTTGCTGAGTGGTTCATATGGCATATAAGGAAAGCATTTGATACTAGATACATCATGGACCTTATTAACAAACAGTCTAAGGCACTAGTCACAATGCCCAACATGTCTTGGCTAAGACTTGAAGCCAAGTCTTCCTGACAGAGTCAGGATTCTTATCTGCTCTGCCATTCTTGTAGAGTACAAAGACACCAGCTTGTGCCTTCAAGGAACTGACAGTGTATTGGGAATACAAGATGGGTTTCCAACTGAATTTTGAAAGGAAAGGAGGGGCAGCCAGGTGGCATAGTGAATAGAGCACCAGCCCTGAAGTCAGGAGGATCTGAGTTCAAATCTGGTCTCAGACACTTAACATTCCCTAGCTGTGTGACCCTGGGCAAGTCATTTAACCCCAATTGCCTCAGGAAAAACAAAAAAAACAAAACAAAACAAAAACAAAAAAAAAAAGGAATGAAAAAGAAAAATAAGGTCAGATCATGACTGAGTATAATTCCCAGTATAATCATCTAAGGTGAAGCCAATGGAACAATCTAGTGTCTGTCAATGGGGACAGAGTTGTAGTTAGTTGAATTGCATGATGTATTCTAATGGGACTGTTAGAGGCAATTGGCAGCCACTCTAGGTTTCTGAAGAGCAGAATAACAAGAAATCTTGTATATCTACCACTTTGAGGTTATCATAGTGTTTTGTTTCCCCTAACCTCCTGAGGTAGGTGGAGAAAATATTATTTTCATTGTATATAGATGTGTGTATGTATATATATATATATATATATATATATATATATATGTACATGTGTGTATACACACATTCACATATACATTGCACATATGTATAATGTGCACACACACATATTGCACTTTTTTTTGATAGATTAGAATTCAAGACTTAGAGAGCTAAATGACTTGACCATAGTCAACCTTGCCAGTAACTGAGGCATATCTAACTATTTTTTGCAGAATAGAGGCCATTAAAAAGTACTACACTCTCATATGGACCCAAGAAGTTTAGAGCCCAGGACAGAGGCTAAGCCTCTGACTGTGAGTGTGAGTAGGACAACAAAGATGAGGAAAGGTAAAATCATGGTGAAATGAACTGAGTGCTGGACTTGGAATCTGGAAAATTCTGCCTCGAACAGTTGTCTGACACAAGATAAGGTGCTTGTTCTCTCATGACCTTAGTATTTTATCTGTAAAATAAGGATTTTAGCTTCCAAAATACCTTTCAATTAATTATGAAGTATTACAGAGGAAAAATTAAAAGGGCTTAGGGATAAATGAGTTAGGTAGTGGGGGAAGAGAAAATAGAAAAGATGAAAAGTCAGTACCTAGATAATTGTATTTGCATCCCCAGTGCTTAATACAGTACCAAAAGATCATAAGTGCATAACTAAATATCTTTTTCCTTCCTGTCTTCACTCCTTCCTTCCTTTCAAAATCTTGCACATCCATGTCACAAACAGCAATATTGATATGACTCAATATTGATTACTGATATTGACCACTTCAGAGCTAAAGGCACTTATGCAGATTCTGGATGATGAAGCATCTTCTTCAGAGCTCTTCTCAGTTTTGAGGTGTTCAGGATTAGGAAAGCAGGATGGATGGAGATACCAGCATACATCACTACCTCCATAACCCAAAACCAAGAAATGCCAACTGACATAGGTGCTGTGATAGTGATGATCAGAGGCAAAAGGTATGATGTAAAGAGGATGAGAAAAAAGAAAAGTGATTTCATGGTTGTAATGTGGACTTGCATCCTTGGATCCTGAGGACCAGCACTATGGTGCTCCATGTTCCCCAAGTGTTGGCACAAAGAGGAAATGAGCAAGATGATGGAAACCAGGAAAACAAAGAAAGGAATTAACAAAATAAATAATTGCAGAGGCAAGAAAAAATGTATCTGGAATACATGTATATTATCAGCTAAAAAGGTCTTTTCTGAGTAATTCCCAGTGACTGGAATTTGGAAAATGAGATAGCTTTTTACAAAAAATAAAATAAATATCAAAATGGATAGCACTAAGGACCACAGCAGTAGCCAGGGGACAAATCGGGAAATTCTCCACTTCAGCCAAAGGAAGATTGAGTGATTGAAGGAAGAAATTTTCACACAGTAGAAAACGGCAAGCCAAGTGGTGAACCAGCATGTGACTATGTTAGCAAAATTCCATACTATTCCAAGGAGTAGACCTCTGTTAGTTGAGAAATATGTGTAGAAGTTGCTAATAACTGAAGTCCATTGTAGAAAGAAACGGGAGATGCCCAGGCTAGCCAGGATCATTTCACCAGGGGGCAAGGTCCTACATCGTACCCACTCTCTGCCCAACACTATGATGATGAAACCATTTCCTATAACTGCTACCACAAACTCCAGGAGAAAAAGGATCATGAAGAAGACAATGAGGAAGCTGGGCATTCTTTCTCTCCTGAGGATCTGCTGAGATTCAGCTGCTTACCAGTTCACCTTCCCCCGAAGAGATCTGGTAGGAGACCAGATTCTCCAAGGATTCAGCAACTCTCTTTGCTTTATGCAGGAACCCAACTGGAAGAGAAAGTGGAGGATCAAATTGTGCCTAATGTGGTTTAGAAAAGAACCCTACCACCTCTGTGGATGCAAATCTGACCCCACCAGTCACTGAAACCAGTCTTTATTTGTTTATCTTCAATTTGCCTGTTGCTTACCAGAGCTAGAGCCAAGGAAATATCGAAATATAATCTACTTATCCTGGTACCTTTCAAGAACTCCTCCAAAAGACATACTTATTCCTTGCCCAGGCTGCTTCCCTCCCTTAAGTCTAGCTTTAAGGCTACCCTGGATCTTTCCTCCTCCTGTTCTTCTAGTGACATCATTAACTACATCTCCCTCTTCCTCTCATAAGCATCTTTCTGTCTATAATGTAAAAACTTAGTTGTCCATTCATGTCCTGTATTCATATATCTATTGCTTTCTGTGACTAGTGTATCAAGTTCCACCTTCTAGGTATCAAGTTGACAATAAAACACTTATATTTTTTTGAGCCTCACCATTCAACCAGTTCTAAATCTATCTAATTGCACAATCATTCAACCCACATCTCTCTATCTTTTCCACAAGAATAGCATTAATTAACACCTTGGCATTAATTTGTTCCTGATTCCAGTCAGTAGCAAGGCCCTAGGGGAATGTAAAACAGGACAGATGAGTTTTTATGAAAGGAAAAGGAAAGAGATAGGCTAGGTTTCATCTCAGAAAAAAAGTATTCCAAGAGGTCAAGTACAGGAGTAGGGAGGGGAGGTACTCTGAGAAGCTGGGGATGGGTAACTCTGATGGTTTGAGTAAATGAAAAGGAGAGGCAGGATGGCTTGAAATGAAGGCACAGACTTTCTCTACTTTATTTTACCCAGGGCCAATTGTGTCCTAATATAAGTAAAATAAGAGGCAATGGAAAGCATACTGGATGTGAAATCAGTTCAAATCCTGACTGCCAATAACTATACATCCCAAATTTCTGGGCCTCAATTTTCTCACCTATGCAATGAGGGGATTGGGCTATCTGCTCAATGAGGGTCCTTCCAACATTAAATCAATGGTTCTGTCACATCACAGTTCTATGATAAAATTCAGATCAGCCCATTCAGGAATTGGGAGAATGGATGGATGGGCCAAGAGAAAACCTGGTATAACAAGAGGAGTGAGAGGGCATCAAGAGAACAAAATGGAAGAGGGCCTATGAGAATAAATAGCCCACCTTATATATACCAGTGAAAGAAAGTTAAGGGAGTATGAAGGACAAATTTAAATGGGGCAGTGATAAAAGGGGACTAAGGAGAGAGGAAACAAATGGGAATACTTGTGTTACACTGAAACTATGTCTGTCAGATCTTTTAATCATCACTCTTATGACAACCAGACTAACAGATAATTGAAGTAAAGATCTGACTTGAGGTCTCCCAAGAAATGCTCTTTCCATAGAGTACTCAACAGATGAAACTTTGTCACTAAAGAAAAGGACTTTTCCTGAGAAATTTCAACATGAGATTTTAACTTTCTCCTCAGCCTGAAACTTCTGATCCTAATCTTTGATCATCTCTGCATAAGTATATACATATACACACATATGTATGTATGTTTGTGTTCTGAGTGCTTGAACTACAATCTTTCTGAATGTTTACCCTGAACAGTAAGGAGTGATCTCTTCAACACAGCTACAGAGACATTGGTTGCTATAGTGCACACAGATTTTTGGAGCTGCCTGTGAGTGATGTGGATGAAAAAAGACCCCAGGTTCTTGGTAATTAGGCAGGTCATAGAGGAACATTAACAGGAGAGATCCAGAATTCTACTGGTCAGTCTGCTCCCAGAGGCAAACAGGGAGGAGCACTGACAGGATTATCTCCTTAAATGGACCTTTTGTTCTTAAGCCTTGTATTATCCTTAAGTGGACCTTCATTGCAGCAGGTCTTTGATGAATTCCTTGTCAAATTCCTTGCTTTGACAAAATTTATCATTTTCCCACAATTACTATATCCAGTCTTGAAGACAAAGTTATGATGTCAACCCCCAGGTTATTTTTCTCCTATAAAAGAACCTACTAGTTGTTCACTTCTTTGATAACTCTTTTTAGGACATTAATTCCTTTTAGATTTATTCCAGTTACTAAGGGCTATTTCATTAGGAACTTAGCCTGCCTACTCTCTTGCTAATGGTGAATTCCACTAGGGAACTTATCCCAACATCTTTTCCCTTATTAATTGCTAAAATTCCCTTTTGGAAATTAACCCACTATCATCAGGGTAAGAAAATCTTTGTCTCTTAATTTGGAGATAGTCTAAACCTAAAAATTCTTTTGAGACAACATGTGATACCCAAAGCCCCAGTATATTTTTGGGGTCCAGCCCCCAAACCTCAACATTTAATGGCCTGTACAAGGGAGTCCTGGAACCCCAAAATATTTGTGGATATTTAGTGCATTGGTACCCCCTTACTTCAATAGAAGATCTGCATTTTCTGTGGAACAGAGGCCTGTACCATTCTACTCTTGTCTAGCAGGCATGGTCCAAACTCTTTTTTGCAGGAGAGTTCCAGTAGAAGAGCCCTATATTCTGACAGGAAATGTAATATTCCTTCAAAAAGAGTTTTTGAGGGTTCCATTTAACAGGGCTTGATATCAGAACTAAGGCCATTGTGAGAGTATGCTGTATGTTTTTGTCTGTGTTTTGTCTCTGTCTTTGTAATATGGTCTATATTTGCTAAGTGGGGATTCCAAAGTAAGACTTCCTCAGTTTATCTGTTTAAAAAGAGTGATTGTAAGTTTTGGAGGGGGAAATCAGAGAGTTTTCTCTTTAGGTGTCACAGTTTTTGCTAAGGCTGCCCCCAAGCCACAGTTGTGGCCAGTGAGGGCTGAAGAGAGAAAACTGCCTTTGAATTTTTTATGGACAAGTGGAGTAAAATTCAAATTCATCTAAAGTGAAACTAAATAGCCAACCGGGATTTTTTTCATGTAGGAAGAAAATAAGACAATAAGAAAAGTCAGCACCAGATATGGCAGGTTAGTAGTGGTCTTGAATGAATTTAAAGAGGAATACTTACTGGGAACCTGGTAAAATCCTGAGAGATGAGACTAGGTAGAGACTGGAAAAACTATAGGGGAAAAAAAAAAACATTTTGACTAGATAAAAGATGGAACCTTGATTCTTTTAGTCAGATGAACATTTTGAAGCTGATTTCTGGAAAGAAGTCTTTCAAATGCCTATTGCCCTCATTGTTTTAAGGGAAAGGAGATTTAGAAGAAATGACCTGTGTAGAAGGTGAGGAAAGAACAATTAGTCCCATCCTTTTGTCACATGGAAGTTTGACTCCTTCGTGAGGAGGACTTAGAATGGTGAAACAGACAAACAGACAGACAGACAGCGATAGATCCAGACAGAGTCTCTCTCCTCTACTTTTCTGACTATGGCCAGAATTGGAGAGAAAGATGAGAAGACAGATAAAGCAATATTAGAAATCAGTGGAATAAGGTGCAGTCTGGGATGTGGGTGGAAGATTAATTAAGGAAAAAATTTTGTAGCTTGATTTGAAGGTCAATACAGGCAATTTTATGAAGCTAGGAGAAATTTGATAAGCAAGGGATTGCTAAATGTGATCATTAAAATCTGTGTAATCCTTGGGAATAATGTGAATTCCAATGTTCCCAAGGAACCCACCCTGTTTCCATTTTTAACCTTATCTCAAACAAAAGGGAGTCCAAGTTCCTGGGACTGTTATCTTGTCACCATGAATTAGGCTGGCCCAAATCAACAAATTAGTAAGGACCTGCTAGATAAGGGACTCTTGCTTCCCCAGAGCAGGCCCACTAGAGCACACACTTGCCAGACAAATAAACTTTGTGAGAAAGGCACCCTCATTATCATGGATTAGCACATCTTTGCTCCTAGATTTCCATTATGCACTTGCTGACCTAGACAAAACACCCATGCTACTTAACTCTCTCATAGGATCTTCCCTAACTCTCTAGATCCCACCCTCACCTATGGTTTCCCTTTTCCTCCCTGTCTCTGACTTTTAAGTAGCATCTTCACCTTGATCAGTCCATGTGTCCTTCAGGAAATAAAGAACTTTTGTCTAGGAGACCACCTTTGTGAGTTTTTCATATTCTGAACTGTTCTCTCACAAACTTGTCCTTCATCATTAAAATATCTTGTAATGGGTTAGCAGTGAATGGGATGAACTGAATGAAAATCTCTCACAAGATTGTGGTCTTGACCTCATTATAACTTGGGACTTTGCAAAGCTACAGGTTTTTGATTATCTTAAATAAACATGCATTTCCCTCCTGTCCTCTCCTGACTTTTTCATTAGCATTATTCATTGTCTCTGGTTAGATTAGAATGTAAGTCCAGATTTCCAGTTAATGGGAAGAAGGGCCAGGAAGAAGGGGGGGCTTCATTAGGGTCTATATAATCCTGTGTTTTGGAGCTTGCTCTTTACACTCCTATACTGTTAAGGCCTTGTCTGTTAAGAGTTGCCCTTTTGAGATCATAACAAATCCTTTTTGCTTTTTACCTTGAGAGTCTCTGATTTTAATTTGGATAAAGGTCGATGTCCCACACAACTGGAAATAGTAAATCTCACAAAATAAAATGCTTGGAATAAATGGCACTTGTATAAGATATACTATTAAATAACTGACATTGTAAACTAAGGTTCTGTATTATAACATTTGAAACTAGATCCAAATATAATTGAATTTATTCTGATAGTGAAATGTATTATTTATGATGATGATTGATGATGATATACAGGAAACTTGTTAGCTGTGTAGTTTTAAGTCAAATTACCTCAGTTATGTGATTTGTAATGTGCCTAAAGATAATGCCTAACATTAATTTGACAATTTACTGTATTAGAAAAATTGTTAGAAATGTGAACTCTTGAGGTCGAAGTGGATAGAGTACTAGCCCTGAAATCAGAAGAACCTGAGTTCAAATCTGGTCTCAGACACTTAACACTTCCTAGCTGTGTGACCTTGGGCAAGTCACTTAACCCCATTTGCATCAGCAAAAAAAAAAAAAAAGAAAAGAAATGTGAACTCTTTTTTGATTCTTTTGGGTTATGGATTTAATTGCTAAAATACTGGTATAAAACAATAATAATAATCAGTAGCAGATTAGTAACTGTATTAGGGCATCAGTATTTTAAGATTCAGGATCTAGCCCCATACTAATGATGAGGTGAGGGTAGCAATTCCTAGTTTGAAATAAACATGTGATAAATTCACAATGACAATTCTCTTTGCCAAAAGGGATATTTATTTAGGAGAAGAGGTGACAGATAAAATAAAGAGGTAAAAGGGCACTAGGAGTGGTAAATATGAAATAGATTTGGAAGAGCAATAAGGTTACCAACAAAGGAGTTTGGAAGAATTCATTAAAGGAAGATGCCATGAGGCCTGAATATGCAGGCTGGCAGGTTAAATCCATAGAGGAGGTTAGCACACTGTCCAGAATTAGCTATAGTAAGGAGAAAGATGCCATTAAAGGAAAGGCACTATGAGGAAAAGGAACAGAGTACTTCATAGCAGGACTTAATCCTGAAAAGATCTTAGCAAAGATCTTCATCATGAGCAAATCTGTTATAGGGAAAATATAATGCTGGGAGCATCTTAGGGGAGGAGGGGAAGAACCAGGAAAAAATTTGGTAGCTCAGAGGGAAGGATCATGGAGGAGCCAGTCCAGGTCCCAGACCTGTCTAAAAAATGTGCTAATCAATATCTCAAAGGTTGTTTAAATATGTCTACAAGTTGGAGGGATAGACAATGGAGGCTGATAAAGAGTCTTCCAATCACTCTATACAAACAGGATAGTCTGGGACTTGGTTAAACCTGAAAGCTAATTAGGATTCTTCCTGAAAAGGAAAAGAATAAGCTCAAAGTCCCCAGTAGGTGATTGAAGTGTAGTGATTTGACTTCAGTTAGGAACTAGTAATCATACAGGAAAAGATTTTTAGACATCAATCTGTAACCAGCTACAGTCTAAAAGTAAGGTTAGATAGTCATTTGGTTAATCATGTCTACCACATTTCAAGATAAATCTGTAGGAAGATCTTATTAAATCTAACAGTACATAAATATTGGTTATGGTAAAGATATCAAATATTGTGATAACTAAAATCTTATACATTTCCTTGTACTGTTCAATTATTTAATTATTATTTAAGTAACTCTGTGAAAGCACTGAAAGTTTCTGCCTAGAGAAACTGGTCAGTACCTGTCAGCATTAAATCAAATTCCTTAGGTCTCTTTGCCTGGGCCAAAAGTAACAAAACAACTTAAGTCTTCAGATATTTTAGTCCAGCACATTTTATGCTAACTTGATAATAATAAGTGTGATTTCAAACTGTTTTATAAACATTTATATGTATTTCCTACTATATTTAGCTTGCAATTCCCAGGAGGATGAGAATAGGAAGTTAGAACGCTATTTATCTAATAAGTTTCAAAGGTAGAGGCAGAAGATTCCAGTTCTTTAAAGAAGCAGACCAAAAGTTTAAGAAACTGAAAATAGAAGCTGAGAATTGTCACCAGAAGCCTTTTTTAAAAGGGGGACAGGGGGAGAGGGGAGGTAGCATTAATTTATGGATGTTGCTCTTTTTCTTTTAAAGTGATTAGAGTTTGGGGCCTTAAAATTAAAATGTTACCATTAACAATTATGAATTTGGATTTGATTTGATTTAAGCCAAATTTTGTCCTGAAGAAAATAAGAACCAAGTCTGAGAATGCTTTCCTTATTAGAATTATTGTGGTAAATTACAACCAAACACAAAAATATATTTGTTTGGCATTGAGATATTTACTAGCTGTTTGGTCCCAAAAAGTTTCAGTTCACTGTTCTATAAGAGGATAATAATAGAATCTACTTCCCAGGGTTGTTGTGAAGATCACATGATTGTAAAGTGCTTGGCACAGTGCTTGGCATAGGACAAATAACTTTTGATAAGAGGAAGGTGATACTTAGGAATTTGTGATTATAATATAATATGTATCCAAATATTAGGAATTAATTTTGTTAATAGGGTAATTTTTAGATTTATGTTACATAAAGTCATTTTATACTTTAGTTTTACTAAATTCCGATTTTAAAGACTTATTTTTAAGGTTGAATAAGAGAAAAAGATCTATCATGTAAGGGGTTTCACCTAATTTACTTCACGAAACTTTAGTAAGTACAAAAGACACAAAGGGAAAAAGTAAATAGGAAAAATATAAAATTGTCCATTTGAGGCTCAGAAATCCCATCTCATACAACTGCCTGGTTCTTGGGACACCATCTAATGCACTTTTCTGGTCTATTTGTGGTCTCAGAAGTTTCCACCACAAAGAAAAATTGCTATAAACATTTTAAAACATTTAAGTTATTTCCTTTCCTCCCTAAATATCTTCAGAAATAAACCAAGGGGTGATATTGCTGGGTCAAAAGGCACAGGTAGTTTTATATTTCTTTGAGCCTAACTTCAGATTGCTCTCCAAAATGGTTAGATCCATTCACAATTCCACCAACAAGGAATTAGTGTCCTCATTTTCCCACATTTCCTCCAAAATTTAATATTTTTCCCTTCTGTAATTTTAGCCAATCTTGTAGGTGGAAAATAATATCTGAAACTGAATTTAGATCTTCCTGATTCCAAGTCCAGCATCTACTAGATAGATCCACTAGAGAGAGATGCTACAGAATGATTCACAAGATTGGGCTAGCCTTGTCTTCCAAAAATTTAGGCACAATTCATATGGTCCATCCATCACTATTGCTAAACAAAGTTATTTTTCATCCTTTGCTAATCTCTTAGCACACTCCCTAAAATGGCTATTCCAAAATTTCTCTGTTCTTTAAGCCCCTAATTCATCTACTATTTCATTTTATCTTCTTCCCAAACTTCTGAAATCTGAAGGTTTGCCCAGACTGATAGTGTTTTCAAGCATTGTTTTCCTGTCTTTCAAATGTTATCTCATTTCTTTTTTTCTTTTTTTTTTCTTTTTATTTTCAAAATATATGTATGAATAGTTTTCAGTGTTCACCCTTGCAAAACCTTGTGTTCCAAATTTTTTTCTTCCTCCTTTCCCCTACCCTCCCTCCCTTAGACAGTAAGTAATCAAATGTATGTTAACCTTGTACAATTCTTCTATATGTTTCCATAATTATTATTCTGCACAAGAAAAAATCAGATTAAAAAGAGGAAAAAAAGGGTGTTATTTCATTTCTTAATGACACCATTCGGTAGCATAAAGATTATGAGCCTTAGGCCCAGAGAAGATTTGGGTTTAAAAATCTTTCTGCTATTGTTGTTGTTCAAACATTTTTAGATGAATCCAATTCTTCATGACTTCACTTGGGGTTTTCTTGGCCAAGACATTAATGACAAAGATATACCTCACCATAGAAGAAACATGCCCTAGATTGCTCCCTAAAAATAATCTCACTTCTCTCTGAAGGAATTAATTCAGTTCAATAAACATTTGTTAAGCACTTACTTAACATGTCAGGCATTGTATTAAGCACTGAGGACATAAATAAGAAAAAGACATGAAAGGAACTTACAGTCTTATGGGGGAAAACAATATACAAAAGGAAACTAAAGGGGGAAAGTGGGAGGGAGAAGGAAGCCATACTCAGGAGCATGATGATGGTGAAGTCAAACCAAGTAGAACAAATGGAAGGAATTGAAGACCTAGCTGGAAATTCTGGTCTTCTTTAAATGGAAGATATGGAAGGAATTTGTGCTCTACCATCTAGCCTTCTAAACAAAAGGAAGAGGCTACTGAGAATATTGATGAGATGTGAGTACCAAAATTGATGCAGTCTTTAGATGATGAGTTCCCAGATGATGACCTTTTCCGGGGAACATGATGATGGTGAAGAAGAATCTGAGGAGTGAATGTGGTGGAAAATGGTTATAGGAATACATGCATAGACACATACATACACAAATATATAAATTTCACACGTAATTATATATATTATTACACTACTTTGTATTATGTTATATTTAATATATAATTTATGTTATAAATATAGTTGTATATTATACATTATAGAACTAGATTATATACAATATGATTATTATTTATAATATGATCATATATTATAAATAATATAGAAATGCATTGAATAATAATTAATACAATCTCCATATTGGTGCCAATCTACTGTATTCCTCTAATGGTAAGAACATATATGGAGCATGGCATTAATTCTGAGTGGCAAAGTTAGCAAGGACATTGATAAGCTGGACAGTTTCTCGAAGAGGACACCAAGAATGTAGGACCTCAAGATGATGCTATATGAGAATTGGTTGAAAGTAGTTGGAGCATTTCCTGAAGAAGAGAAGACTTAGGGAAGTTATGATAGGTGACTTCAAGTTTTTAATGGGTTGTTTTCTGAATAAGGGAATTAAATCTGTCCTGCTTTTCCCCAAGGGTGAAAATAAGGAACACTGAATGAAAATTGCAACAAACTAAGGTGGGATTATAGGGAAGATGGGAGGGAGTCATTTTAGAAATAAAAAGGGAAAAGAATAAAGGAAAATTAAATCAAAGAAGTATGAAGACACATAATTTAGGAAATGCTGAAAAAATGTTCTCAACCTTTTGTGTTAGACAGTATTCTCACCCAAGAATTCACCCTGTGCTGCTTCAGTGATCTCAGAAAAATACAGAAATGAAGTGGAGCCACTTAAAATCGGCCATTGCCAAGAATTCAGCATCATAAGGTCATTCTGCTCCTTCCCAGTTCTTCCATTTGCTTCATGGCACCGAAGGGAACCAGCATTATTTACAGTCATCATTTCTGGGCCATGCAACCCTGCTCATAACCCCTGAATTCTCCAGGCTCATTTCTTCTTTTTCAGTACTTCTCCCTACCACTAGATGGCAGTCATTAAGCATATCCCAATAAGTAACCTAAAGGAAGAACTTGTTAAAAGAAATTACTCCTATCACCACGAACCCTCCCCTTCCCCACATCTCAACTGTGGTCTTCTATAATAATAGAAATTTGATTAATAATTCATTTATTATCAGTTGCAAATGATAATGAATGCTTTGCTTTTAAAAATTAAAATACTTTTATCATTAGAAGAAATAACAAGAACCAAACAACAGAAATTGTCATTCAATTCAACAACAACAACAAAAAAAAATGCTTTGAAAATTATATCTATTTGCCCTTATTTGATCATCATAACTTTGGGAAGTGGGTATTATTATTATTATTATTATTATTATCCCATTTTATAAAAGAAGAAACTGAGACAGGCAGAAGTTAACTGCCTTACCCAGGATCACACCCAGCCTCTAGTACATGTCTGAGGCTGAGTTTAAAATCAAGTCCTCCTGACTCTTAAGTACGGTGTGCTGTCCATGAGCTGTCCATGAGCAATAGGGCATGGATTAAAAGTGACCAATGGAAATACAGGAAGATACTGGGAATCTGCACAATGGATGCTTAGAGAGAGGATAGCAATAATGACCTAACTCATTTTGCTAAGGGGCCCCCCTTGCATTGGAGAAGTGATCTATCTGTGTGACCTTGAACAAGCGACTTTATTTCCCTGTGCTTCAGACCCCTCAGCTGTAAAATGAGGGTATTGGACCAACTGATGTCTGAAGTCCTTCCCAGCTCTGCATCTGTGCTCCTGTGTCCTATGATCTCAAGCTACTTTCATGTCAATGATAGCACATTTATTTACCTACATTATCCCTTTTCTGTGCCCACATCATAGCAGCTATCCTTCACAGCCATTTCACCCAGAGAAGACACAATGCTTTGAGATTCCTTCCTTTCACTTCACTATGGTCTCCATGTCCTATAGAATGGCTCTTTTCACCTATAAACAGCCCTATCCCAGTGGCATATCATTATAATGTATGTGTATATATGTATGTATGTAGCTATCTATATGTGTGTGTGTAAACATGTGTAGATGTCTGTGACCCCTTGTAATATGTCATGGTCATGCACCAAGGAATGTATGTGGGTCTAACCATAGTCTCTTGATGTATGTATATGTGTGTATGTATATATTTGTGAAAATATATATAGATAGATACATACTGTATTTGTACATAAAATCTCTTTTAATCCTTATAACCATATGAAGTATATATAGCATGTATAATTACCCCTAGTTTTTAGCTATGAAAATAAACTCAAAAAGTGACTTTTCTAGGGTCACACAATCATTAGGGGATCAAGCCAGGCCATGAATCCAAGTCCCATATTCTTTCTATGATACCACACTGCCTCTCCAAATCAGCAACTATACTTACTAATATGCCCCACTCCCAAGTATTAGAACCCAATGATGAACAGATAACAAGTTTTAAGGACCAGAGAAGAAATTCCAATAAAATAGAATTCACAGGCAAATTCTTAGGATATATCTAATGGGATGATCAAAAACACATGTATATGAATGAAACAAATGAGCACATCAAGCCAAAAGTGCAAATTCTCTCCTTGCTTCCAGGGCATCCAAGATAGGGAAGCTCCCATCCATCTAAGATAACCTTCAGTGATGATGTTTCCATCTGATGATGACCTCCTTCTGAGAAGAAAGGACAATAAAGTTCTTGGTGCTAGTGTCGATGTGAGACACATACATGGCAGTATGTGAATCTGTTCTCTATTTTCTCTCCTGCTCTATGATTATGATGATCCACAACCTCTGTCTGAAACTGGAAGTGATTTTAAGCATAGTCTTTCGTTCCTTTGGCTTTTTCCAACAAGAGTTATACCATCCAGGCTAAATCATTAAATAAAGAAAGTCCATTTTGAAAGGATTCCATCTTATTGTTCTAAAATTGACTGTTCTCCCAGGTACAGTTCTCTAGTTTTCCTAGGTCCTTGTCTTGTCTGAGATGTTTTTATCTGTGTATTAAATTTTATAATGTAGCATGTACTTTCATACACATTAGTTCATTTGATCCATGCAACACTTGGAGGTAATTTAGAAAATTTAGAAAAATGAAGTGAATTGCTCAAGGTTATGTGGTTACTATGTGGTAGAACCAATACTTCAACCCTTCTATTTCCAAGTCTGATAAGTAGGTAATTTTTATTTTTAATAAAATAAAACAGATGAGGGAATTGAGGCTGAGAGAATTAATCTGTACTGTTAGTAGATATGTTACTCATAATTTAAAGTCCACCTTCCTGACTCCCCTAGGATCCCTCACTAATAACATATGCCATGTGTGTATCTCTCAGATACTTGTAAAGCAGAAACGAAAGAAAATATAATCATAAAGAATGAAGAAAATGAGATCTAGAAAATATTGTAGGTCATCTTCAAGAGGGAAGAGAGAAGACTAGGAGGAGCAGAACAATGCTCTGAGGTTCCTTTAGACATTGTTCATTATTGTTTATACATTTTATATATGGCATATTTGTATAGGTTCTATTTACTTTACTGTGCCTCAATTCATAAAAGTCTTCCCATGTTTCTTTAAAACTATTCTTTTCACCACTTTTACAGTGAAATAATATTCTTTCCACTCATATAATATTTTGTTCAGACATTCCTCAGTTGATGGGTACTCCTCAGGACCCAAGTGGTATTGTTCCCATACTTCTAGAAGAATCACAAAAAGATTTTTGCCCCCAAAATATCTTCCTCCACATTATCTGACATTTTGCCACTGAAATATTCCATTTGGTTAATGAGCTTTTCTTTAAAAACCAGATAATCCCTAGAAGGATTGAAAGAAGAGAGGGGTATTTTTCACTTTGATTAATTCTGAGCCCTATAAATTTGTTTCATCAGATGGCTTCTTTCCCCAATATTTCTCAAATCTGAAGAATCAGATCTTTTGGTGACTAGCTAGAGTTAAGGACAATGGGAGAAAGACTGAAAAGGAGAGAAAATTTGGGGAAATTGGCATGTCAGGGAAAGGGCAGGCTTAGGCTATAGGCAATATAGTGTGGGTGTTGAAGTAGACAGATGACTGAATGTAGGCAGAGTGCCTGAAGAACAGAAGAGGGGAAAAGAGTCTGAGGGATAAAAGAAATGTGCAGAAAGAATGGCACCTAGTCAATTTTCCCTAGTTAGTAAGCATGTCCATGGCCAATCCATTCCCTATTCTTTCCTCAAAGATAATGTAGAAAGTAGCAAGTTGGAAAATGCCAAACAATCAATCAACAGCTACATGAAAAAAAATGCTCTAAATCACTATTAAAGAAAACAAATTAAAACAACTCTGAGGTTCCACCTCATGCCCATGAAGTTGGCAAAAATAACACAAAAAGAAAGTGACAATTGTTGGAGGAGCTATGTGGTGGGTTTTTGGAAGAGCTAGGAATTGACCCAACTACACTGGAAAGTAGTTTGGAACTAGGTCCAAAAGTCATTACACTATGCATCCCTTTTACCTATCTATACAATCTACTATGCTTGTATCCCAAAAGCATCAAAGAGGAAAACATTTACATGTATGAATGTGTATCTAATGTGCATGTGTGTGCTTATAGATAGTGTGTGTATATGCATGTATATGTATACATGTATATGAAGTTCTTTTTTTTTTTTAAGAAAAGAATTAGAGCCAAAAAGAGTACCCATCCATGAGCAAGGAATGTTATATGAATGGAAAGGAATATTATTTCTCTGTAAGAAATGGTGATAAGAACAGTTTTATAAAAACATGGAAAGCTTTTTATGAATTGATGCACAGTGAAGTAAGCAGAACCCATACAGATATATCATATATAATGTGCATAAGCAAAGCTGTAAAAAAAAAAAAAAACTTTGACCAACTCAAGAACTACAATCAATGCAATAACTAGCCACAATACTAGAGAACTAATGATAAATAATGCACCAATATCTAAATAGAGATTATAGACACAAGGTACACAAGGAAATAGCAATTGTGTGGCTTTGTTTTGATTGAACACATTAACTGTTAACAGGATTTTTTTTTTAATTTGGGAAAGTCAGATTCAGGAAGTTAATGATAGTGTTCCTCACCTCTCAAAATAAAGAAATGAAACAAGAGGATCTTTAAAGTATGCAAAAGGAAATTAAGAAGCATAAATAAGATAGTTTTTAAAAGAATATTTTAAATTTATTATATACAGAGAAATATACACATATATATGTCATATATGTGTATATACAATATTTGTATCTTTCTCTGAACCTCTGAATATTTTTGATATCCCAACATATATGCTAACATATTTATATTTTCGTATGCATATGTATTCAAGTTCTATGAAAAAGGAAATGTTTCATATATAATCATTTTTATATTCTACTTTGTATATAAAAACATATTCACTTTCTTTAATATTAATTGAATTCAGAATGAAAAAAAAAAAAGGTTTAAAAAGGAAATCTGGATCCAGAGAAAAAGAAGCCCCACGGTGCCATCTAAAGTATCCAATTTCTTAACAATCTAATGTGGCTGAGCAAAGGAGGAAAGAGAGGCTAGGGTGTTTTTTTTTTTTTTTTTTTTTATCATCAGTCTTTTAGATCTAGACAGAATTTCTGAGAAACACTGATATTTTAAATATCATTGAAAATGAGCAAAGGATCACAAGATTTAAGAAGTGCAAATGCCCTTATGTAAGAGAGAGAGAACAAAACCATAGGCCAGTGAACTTAGTTGGATTCTTCAGAAATTTCTTGAACAGGTTATTAGAGATGATAGAACCAACTTAAAAAGGAGGAAAGTGGCAGTTACCACAAGGCTATAAAGTTTAGAGCTAAAAGGAATCTCAATGATCACCTAGTTCAGAGGTATCAAACATGCAAGCATACAGTCCACAATACTCCTCAGTGCTACCCAAACAGATTAAAATATTATTGACAAATGTTTAACCAAACAAATAAAAATATAATAAAATATGTTAATATATGGTGGTTGTTTCTTTAAGGATTTCTAAGTACAGTTTAGCAGCCCCCATTTCTATTTGAATTTGACACTCAATCTAATCAAACAAAAAGCCAGCATGACTTTAAGAAAAAAAACCTTTTTAAACTAAACTATTTTCTTTTTTTGACAGATTTTACCAAATTGGTAAATGATAGTAATGCTATCTTATCATCTACCTAGATTCTAGCAAAGAATGTGACAAAATATCTTTACTGTATTTATGGAGAAATTGAAATTAAATAATAACAGATAATAGAAAATAATAGCAACATTTAGATGGATTCAGAAATTATTTAATGGCCACAGGATAATTCAATGTTAATGTAACCAGACATGTCTAGTAGAGCACCTCATGGATCCACACTTGACTCTGTTTGTCTAAATTTTCATCAGTGATGACATACTCAGAAAAATTAAAGATAATACAATGTTGGGAGAAATAGCTAACAAAATAAATAAGGTAGTTTATTAGCAAGCTAGTCACTAAATGAATTTTTATTAAATACTAATTATATGCCAAGTACCCATTAAACACTAGGAATACAAATAAAGTAGAAAACATAGAACCTGCTCCCAAACAGCTCACATTCTAATAATTTTAATGTGACAATAACAACATAAATATAAGCTAAATATGTGTATAGATACAGATATAAAGATATCCTCAAAAAACCCTTAATAAATCTAGCTATTCCCTCTAGCTATCATTCCATTCCTTCTTAGTTTCTTTTATTGGATCTTCATCCAGATCATGCCCACTAACTACAATTATCTAACAAGACTCTGTTCTAGACACCTCTTCTCTTTATCTTTCTATACTATTTCATTTGTTGATCTCATTAGATTTCATGGTTTCAAGGATCATCCCTATGCTGATGATATCTCCTCATCCAATTTAACTTCTTTCTGACCTCCAGAATTCCATCTCCAATTATCTACTAGACATCTCAAATTAGATGTCCTATAGACATATTTAACTCAACATGTTCAAAACTGAACTTATTTTTCCCACTCATTCTTCCCATCTTCCAAGTAACTTCTGTATTATCACTGGAGCTAACACCATACTTCCAATCACCCAAGATCATAACTTAGTTGTCATCCTCACTCCTCATATTTCTTTTACTCTCCCATAAGTCTATTGCTAAGGGCTGTTGATTTTACCATTTTACATTTTTCTCATATATCTCCTTATCTGCTTTGACATGGCCACCACTTTAGGGCAAACCCTCATCATTTTATGCTTGGACTATAGCAATAACCTACTGTTCGAGCTCTTTGTTACAACTCTCTCCCTGTTCTAATTCATCATCCATCCATGTCAAAGTAATCTTCCTGAAACTCAGGTATGACCATGTCATATATACACACCTCAACTCAATAAACTCCAGTGGCTCTCTGTCATCCCATTCAAAACCCTTTATAACCTGTCCTTCACATAAATACATTTGCCAAATTTCTCATACTTCTCTTTTTACCATACGCTCTGCAGTACAGGGACACTGGTCTTCTAGATAGGATTTCTTGGATAAAACAATCCATAACCAGAATCCAGATATTTTCACTGGCTGCTCCACTTGCCTGGAATTTTCACTTCTCCATTTCTACCTTCTGGTTTCTTTGGTTTCCTTTAAGTTTTAACTAATATCCCACTTCTTTAAGAAACCTTTCCAAATCCCCCCTCCATTCCTTAATTGCCTTCCTTCCATTAATCATTTCCAATTTATCTTGTGGATAGCTTGTTTGTATATAACTATTTTCATGTTGCTTCCCTCATTAGACACTGAGTTGCTTGAGAGCAAAGATTGTCTTTTGCCTCTTCTTGGAGTTCTTGACACAATACCTGGCACATAGTATGCACTTTACAAATGTTTATTAACCAAATTTCACAATGTTTATTATAGAAACAATTTTCTTTTTTAACTTTCATGTTCATTTATGTGTTTGTCAAGTAGATATTTTTGAAGCTTTGTCAAGAAAGATGAACTATTGGGGCAGCTAGGTGGTACACTGGATAGAATACCAACCCTGAAGTGAGAAGGACCTGAGTTCAAATCTGACCTTAGTCACTTAACACTTCTTACTGCGTGACCCTGGGCAAATCATTTAACCCCAATTGCCTCAGCAAAAAGAAAGAAAGATGAACTATTAATAATTGCAAAGGATTAGCCGTGGCGTAATTGTAACATAAGTATAAGAGAATATGCTATTTTATCAACAGTTAATAGGACATACAATTGAGGGAGATAATTTTAACTTAATTAATTTATAATAGTGAATTTGAAGGAAAATAAATCAAAAGATTCTCATAGAATTTATAGAGATGGAGGGAGCAGTATCATAATTTGGAAATTTGAGGATATTGTGCTCATGTTAAAAAATTTAATATGAAATGAGGACACTGCAACATACACAACCACATTTCAACATCAAAGAGAATGTTGCCACTTAAAACTTCGTTAATGTTTTCAAAATAATAAATTTTATAAAATCAAGACTAATTTTAATTGTTTATCATTTTATGAAGAGAGATATATATCATATTTGATACACTTCAAACATATGCAGATGTCAGATGATTTTCCTGTGGAAAAGTTATTACTTATCTATTTGAATTAAGAAAAGATTTAGTTACAATCTTTATTGAACATCTTTTTCAATTCAGAGACTATGTGAGGGATCAAATGGTATGTCATGGCTACAAAGATTAGCATATATAGCAGACATTGCTTCAAAAAATAATGGATTCCATGTATCATTATAGGGTAAGAATACAAATATATTCAATGATACAATAAAAATATTCAAAGATAAAGCAAAAAATTCAAAATCTAAATCAAATTAATATGTAATTGTTACATCCTGCTAATTTTTTTCCAAATCAGTTTATTTCATTTAAAATGTCATTTTTATTCAACAAAAATGTAAAGAAATTCAATCCAAAGTCTAACAGATCAAAGTAAGCATATTAAGTCTAACTGTAATACTTCCTTTAATTCTTATGGATTATTCAACATAAAGTATTTTAACTATTTTATAATTAAAATTTAAAGATTTTACATTTAGTTTTTAATTATATGTTTTTAAATTACATACTATTTGAGTTTTTGAAAATGAAAGTTATCATTTTAGTTATTGTAAGCTCTAATAATATAAATACCCTTGGGGATTCATAAAACATTAGTTGTTGTCAAAATAAGGTGAAAAAGCAAAAAGAAAAAAGTTGGAGCCACTTTAAGAGATCTGATTAAAACTCAAACTTGAATTCAAGTTACCTGAGCAATTTAGGAGTAATTTCATTTCCCTAAGATTCATTTTCCTCCTATATAAGTAAATGGCTTCTAAGGTTCTGTCAACTCTAAATCAAAAAAGATTCTATAAACTGTTTCCCTCCCAGAAAAAAACACACAAACAAAAAACAAAACAACAAAACAAAAAAAAACCCTGTTCCTTGAAATTTGTCTATAATGACCTCTTCTAATACCTGCCATTTTCTCTAGAACCTAAGCTGCATACAGCTTCTATAATTAATGCTCAAGATTTCCTCACATTGATTTTTAAAGAGTTTATCCTTACCAAAACAAAAGGCTTTAAAAATAACATTTAAACAGAAATTTTAAATTTTTATAATAGAAAAATAAAGTGGTTTCATCACATGAACATTTTGATAGAAAAAGTATCTGTAACATTCTTGAAGATTTGGTTTTGGAATGACAATCCAGAGGGGACCTTTCTGAGGGTTAGTTGAAGAAAATCACTATGGTCATTTCAAAAAGAAAGAAAATGTCCTTTGAAAGCTGCATGATTATATTTCTTTGCTTAGAAGAATAGAATACACTGACAAGGATGAAAGATGACAGGAAGACAACCAGAGTATTCCACTGGTACTCTCCAAATGTCAGGAAAAGGAAGACCTCCAAAAGGCTGGGTGGGGATCCAATCTGGTGAACTAAAAAAAAAAAAAAAAAAAAACCAAGAGGGAAGCAGGATGGGTAAGCAGAGATGGGCATTAATAAGGCCTCACTGGATGTCAGATACTCTTGAATCCATGTGCTCATAGATTTATTTGTATATGTGAGTGTGGGAATAATGAGGAAGATATTTAATTTCTATCTGGACTTCAAAAGGATGAAAACTTTGGAGTCAAAGAATATGTTCTGTTCCACTCCTTAGGAGAATCTTTTCTTTGGTATAAGAGAGAGTTGCATATGTTAAATAGGAGATGAAGTCCTCTTGTAATTCCAGATTTTAGGCAGAAGAAGAAGCTTCATGAGTGCCCCTCCTAGCTGGGAGTTGCCAACGATAAGGATAAAGGGATGAATAGATGTACACAGGTAAGTCAAAATTTGCCAAGGCCAGTACCAGGTACTATGAAAGCCAGAAAAGGCAGCAACGTCAATGACTAAAGACAGAAAAGAAAGAGCATAAAGGACTAAAAACGAGACCAGAAATTTCAGAGCTCTGGTGTGGGCTTGAGTCCTGGGATCCTGGGTACTGTGAGCACTATGTTTCATTCTCCAGGAGTGTCTCCTCAAAGAGATAATCAGCAGAATTGTTGAGACCACAAATATTGAACAGGGGATAAACAAAGTAATGAATTTCAATGGGAGAAAATAGTGGATTTCTAGGTTCTTAGTGAAATCAGAAAAGCTCATGTTCCCAGAAAATGTCCCTTGCAAAAATGCCTGATACAAAGTATTGTTCCCCACAAAAAACAGCAAGGTGACAATGAAAGAGATTATCAGGGAGACTAGCAGGAACCAGGGTACTAACCCCTTGACTTTCCACTTCAGCCAAAAGAAAATGGGGTGGGTAAAGTTTGCAATCTTCACACAGAAGAAAACACTAAGCCAAGTGCCAAACCAGAATGTGGTTGAATTCAGAAAATCCCAGTAAAGCCCAAAGTGCTGGCGGGCAGGCTCCATGGAATATTGTAAGTGGTGAAAAAAATAGTAAAAGTTGTGTATCATTCCAACCCACTGCAGGCAGAAGCGGGAGGCACCCAAACTAATCAGGATCATGTCACAGTGAGACAGCCGGTGGCACAGAATCCACTCCCTTCCCAGTACCACAACAATGAAGCCATTAGCCATGATACCCAGGGAGCATAAGAGAGCATAGAGAACCATGGCAAAGATCGTGAAGGGTTCCACCATTTCAATCCTTCCTCCAATGATTGCTCTTGCTTAAGTCTCTGTTGGCCTCTGATTCATGGAGCTCCTGCTTTGCTTGATGAGATGTCCTTTCTGTCCTTTCTCTCCAAGACACAGAATATTTAGAGAACTCTGCAATTCTGAGTGGATGCAAATCTGCACCAGCTTCAGTTACCCTTGCTCTTTTCAACAGCATGGGATTTGCATGCCTTGCCTGGATCGATGAAAATAATTTCTCTGGACTCCTGTCATGGAAACCGATAATTTCTATTATAGTTCAAGAACTGGAAGAGCCTTCAAGGGCCATTTAGACCAATCACCAAATTTTGTGAATGGAAAAATTGAGGATCAGAGAAGTTGTGATTGCCCCAATGTCACACAGGTATTAAGAATCAGAGATGAGGGGCAGCTAGTGGCAAAGTGGATAGCGCACCAGCCCTGAAGTCAGGAGAACCTGAGTTCAAATCTGGTCTCAGACACTTAACACTTCCTAGCTGTGTGACCCTGGGCAAGTCACCTAACCCCAATTGCCTCAGCAAAAAAAAAAAAAAGAAGAAGAAGAAGAAAGAAAAGAAAGAAAGAAAGAAGCATTCTATTTCCCTTTAATTCAGTAAAAAAAAATGGTTATAAGGGAAAATATGGTTATAAGGATTAAAAGAAGAAGAATCAGAGATGGGATTTGAACTCATGTCTTCTCATTTGAGGGTTAGAGCTCCTTTCAACTTGCCTTTTAACCCTACTCCCTGGAAACACAACTCTTCCTCCAGATGAACTGCCAACAATTGGATTATAGGGATTGTGATGCCCTGTCATTATAGGTAAAGGTAAGAGAAAGAAGAATTATCTTTTTTGTGACTATATGTACAAAATGTTCTCTTTCAAAGATGAATACTCCTCCAGAAGTGGCCTTTACCTAATGATGAATAGAGAAATGAGTACAAATAGTAAACCTGTCAATAAGCTCAATTTTAAAAATGAACTAGAAATATAAGTTGACCCAAAAAGAGGAAGAATGGAAAGGGGAATGCCCTGGAAAGGAATGTAAGCTTCTAATAGAAAGATAATTGGAGTTTGCCAGAGACCCTTACAGAAAATTAGGTGGAAATTCTTTAAATAATCCCATTTTAGAAAAAGAAATTGAACAAGCTATTAATGAACTCCCTAAAGAAAAAATTTCCAGGGCCAGATGAATTTACAAATGAATTCTACCAAATATTTAAAGAACAATTAATTCCAATTCATATAAACTACTTGGGAAAAATAAGTGGAGTCCTACCAAATTCTTTTTATGACACAAATATGATACCTAAACCAGGAAGGGTCAAAACAGAGAAAAAAACAGACCAATTTCCCTAATGAATACTGATGCAAAAATTTTAAATGAAATATTAGCAAAGAGATTACAGAAACTTATCAACAGGATAATAAACTATGACTAAGTAGAATTTATATCACTAATACAAAGCTGGTTCAATATTAGGAAAACCATTAGCATAACTGACTATATCAATAATCAAACTAGTAGAAATCATGACTATATCAATAGATGCAGAAAAAGCATTTGACAAAATGCAACATCCATTCCTATTAAAACCACTAGAGTGCTAAGAATAAATGGAGTTTTTCTTAAAATGATAAGTAGCGTCTATCTAAAACTGTCAGCAAGCATCACAAGTAACGGGGATAAAATAGAAGTATTCCCAATAAGATCAGGGGTGAAACAAGGTTTCCCACTCTCACCATTACTATTCAATATTGTATTAGGAATATTAGCTTTAGCAATGAGAAGAAAAAGAAACTGAAGGAATTAGAGTAGGTAATAAGGAAACAAAATTATCATTCTTTGAAGATGATATGACGGCACTTAGAGACTCCTAGAGAATCAACAGAAAATTACTTGGGGAAGATAAGAGTTCCTTTAGGATAGAGAATGAAACCAAGA
The DNA here is from genome assembly GCA_023553655.1 of Myrmecobius fasciatus. Lineage (NCBI taxonomy): Eukaryota > Metazoa > Chordata > Mammalia > Dasyuromorphia > Myrmecobiidae > Myrmecobius > Myrmecobius fasciatus. The sequence goes on from JAJPUD010001982.1 coordinate 283,434, forward strand.
ACAGAACCAGCCATGACAACAAGCTGATAAATTTGCTTCAGGAAAACCAGAACAGAGAAAAACAGAGAAAAATGTGTGAAAGGCACTCCAAATATTTCAAGTGTCAGAGCCACCAAACAACCAGGAGGATGGAGGAAATAATAACACATTAAGAAAAGGTGGCCTAAAGCCCAGAAAATGAAAGGCCAGAGGACAATTTGTATGAAAAATTCAGGGTGTAATGCAAAATCAATATGAGTCAATAGATGATATAGCCATCAAAAAAGCAAGTGTGACCTTAAGGGGATTAATAGAAATATGATGTTCAAGATTAGGGGAATTTATAGTTCCATTGTTCTCTGCCCTGGTCAGAGCACATTTTAACTCTCATGTTTAGTTTTGGTTCCTACATCTTAGGAAGAATGTTGAAAAGAGAAGGACTATCAGAATAGTGAAGGGAGAGGAAACCAACCATTCCATATAAGAGTTAGCTTAAGGAATTTGTCTTTCTTAGCCTGGAAAAAAGAAAGAAAGAAAAGAAAGAAAAGAAGGAAAGAAAGAAAGAAAGAAAGAAAGAAAGAAAGAAAGAAAGAAAGAAAGAAAGAAAGAAAGAAAGAAAGAAAGAAAGGAATGAAGGAAGGAAGGAAGGAAGGAAGGAAGGAAGGAAGGAAGGAAGGAA
>JAJPUD010001982.1:284101-304662 GCA_023553655.1 Myrmecobius fasciatus
AAGGAAGGAAGGAAGGAAGGAAGGAAGGAAGGAAGGAAGGAAGGAAGGAAGGAAGGAAGGAAGGAAGGAAGGAAGAAAAAGAAAACAATGAGAGAGGAGGGAGGAAAAATAGCAGACCTTAAATATTTGAAAAGAAATTTGTTGGGTTTTTTGCTTGTTCTAAAAAGGCAGAATTGTGAGCAATGGACAAAAACTGAAAAAAGACTGACTTTGGTTTGATATAAAGAAAAATTTCCTAATAGATAAAGGCGCCTCAAAAGGAAATGGGTTACTTTAGGAGATTATGAATTCTCAACAACTGAAAATCTTTAAACACACGCTGGAAGTCAGGTAGATTTTACTGAAGGCGTCTGCTCAAGTAGAAATTTTACTAGGCTGCCACTGAGATGCCTTCATCTCCAATCATCTATGATTCTAGGAACCTTTGAGACCAGAAGGGGAAATACTTGTGCCAAATTTGAGTGCTCACACTTATAATTAAGACTGGGAAATGGGACAAAAAAACTAAGAAACCTCAAAGTCTATCTAGCATAATGACTACCTAGATATTGTTCTGCTCTTCTGAAGCCACATAAACTAGGGACCTATGCCAATCTCTATCCTTAAGAGGCAGCTGGTAGCATAATAGAGTGCTGAGTTTGCAGTCAAAAAAATGGAATTCAAATCCAACTTTAGACACTTACTAACTGTGTGAATCTGGATAAATCACTTTAACCTTTGTTTGCCTCAGTTTCTTCAACTGCAAAAATAAAAATAATAATAATAGCACCAGCTTTACAGAGTTGTTATGAGGATGAAATGAGATAATATTTGTTAAAATACTTAGCATAGAGCATAGAATATAGTAGGTGCTATCTGCATGCTTATTCCCTCTTCCCTTTAGCTAGTGTCATGGTTTGGCCAGGGTTTAGATCTGGAGAAAAGCTTGACTTCTCAGTAGGAGTACAAAGTTCTCCATTTCTAAGATTCATTTGTTCCATTACACCCACAGACCTATTTTTGTCTTTAGTTGAGGATTTCAAAAACTGGGGGAGATAAAAAGAGGTACTCAATGCTTCATGTTAACTAAGTGTAAGGTATCCATGCAGAAAGTAAGGTATAAAAAGACTTATAGTATTCATTGACAGTATTTTTAACAGGATTGAGATATTCAATTTTTAAGAATATTACAGTATAATAGGAGTCTTGGTAGTAAACTTCATCAAGACCAAATGCATTCTGACAATTTTAGATTTTCACATTTTACTTCTACTGAGCACAATCCAATGCCAAGTATGACCCGATCATGTTTTTTGCCACACTCTATCTCTCTTTAATGCTAATTCTTCCCTTGGCACCTGATCACTCTAGCTACTGGTATTATGATCACTATCAATTACTTGACTGGAGACTGAATTTACAACCTCACTGATCTCTCAGGACTTTGAGACCTGCTGAAACTCATTAGGTTACTTGAATTTATCCATCTATCTCACGATTACTGCTTAGTCACCTAGTTGGGAAAAGGAAGAACAAGAAAAAGAAAGCAGTTCCATCCCAAGTACAAATTGGCTAGGTAAACATGTGTAAATGAATGCGTGGAGTCAAGAGAAAAATAAGGCTTTTAACATTGCCCCTAGCCCAACTTTACTCTCCTGGAGAAAGTCTTCCCTTCAAAATAGAAAGAAAGAATAACCTGAGGGGTAAAGTCATCTCTTTAACATATCCATAAAGTTCTAATTTTTCCTCCAACTAGAGAACTCAAACCAGTGATGACTCCTACAAAGCCAGAAGCAAGCAGGGGATACTCAAGTTTTCATACAGTGACCAGAAAGAAACAGGAAGAACACCCACTACTCACAAATGAAACTATCTAAAAACCAAATTGGTTGACTTAACTGATTCTAGAAACAAAATTTGGACAAAGGGGTTCATTCAGGAAAGTGGGAGAGGAGGGAGATAGAGTAGAAAGCTAAACAAGACAGAAGCCTATCTTTCTCTAATTGTATTTAGAAAACAAATGCTAAATTATAAAGACCTGTATAATTTCTAACATTTCCACTTTGCTAGTGTAATGAGGGGACTGGTCAATAAGGGTCTAGTCCCTAAGTACTTAGAGAACACATAATATACTATTCTTCCTGACAATCTATATGGAAACATGAGTGATGGAGGGAACCTTTCCTTTCCCATAAATACTTTAGTGTCTGAATGAGCTTCTTGACTGGTTTTAAAAAAATTGGTTTTTAAAAAGCCTTGAATTGATAAAAATCTCTTTTCTCTGGCAACTTTCACATGAGAAAGAAAAAATCCATGGGCCTCCTGATGGTGGGGAAGAAAGGCTAGACCATTACCTTTAGTTGCTTTATCTCTCCACCTGGTCACTAGATGGCTATGAATACATATGCTTCTGTTTCTTTTGTCTCTGCATTTCTTCTTTCCTGATCTTATGTGAATTTATATTGTGGTCTTCAAAACATTTTTTTATATGAATCAGGGTGTCCTGAAAGGATGATAGAGATATTTTCCTTACTTTCACTAGAGGCCTCAATGATTCCAGGCCTTTACAAATTGCCTTTGGGCCCCTGTGTGGTGGGGGGAAAGGGTTCTTTCCATTATGGCCTATAAGGTAGTCCCAAAGAGTTATCAACACAGACATCTGGATCTTAATGGGTGAAAGAGAGAGATTCAGAAAGAAGGATAATAGAAATTGTTTAAAAGCACATTTACCTTCTGTACAGATCTTTCCCTCTTGGCATGGACCCCAGTTTTTAAAAGAATTGAGTCCTCCCTTCCCCTTCATATGGAGTCATAACCTATTTCAATATAATGGCTTCCTTTTTAATCATGTATGTTTTATTTTCTTCATTAAAACATTATTCTGAGAGGGATAATGCAGATTTAACTAGTTAGCCAATGAGATCTGTGACCCAAAAAAAAAGGTTAAGAACCCCTGCTTTAGCAGTTAATTTTAAGTGTCAATTGACTTCGAGAATTGTAAGCAGCAGACTGGGGTAATGTGCCAGTCGGATGCCATGAAGGGGTAATAGGAATATACAGCTAGAAAGGAGTTCTGTTTTAAACTTTTTTGGAGTCGTGAGCCCCTTTGACAGGCTGGTAAAGTTTATCAACCTCTTCTCAGAAAATATTTCAAATGAATAAAATTAAATATGTAGGACTACAAAGAAAACCACTTATTTTGAAATAATTGTCAAAAATTATTATATATGTATATACATATGTACATATGTATATATATATATACATGTTTTTACACATATTTTTAAGTTGATACAACACTTGCCAAGTAGCAATGTTGCTCTTCCAAGGATAGGGAGCCATTCCTCTTGGTTTATGTCGCCTGGATTCCTCCATTCTGGGAATTGAGGTCCATAGATATTGAAATGTGGTTCCATCCTGTTGTTTATCTACAATGAGAAAAGCCTTGATATGAACTGACACAAACCCCACTACCCCCAAAAAAATTAAGTGATTCATTGAAGGTTACATAGGTAATAAACATCTGTGGAAGGATTTGAACTCCATTCATTTGACTCCAAAACCAATGTTCTTTCCTTGTCTCCCCTTTCATGGAAAAGAAAAAAGCTATTGGAGAAAGAAGGGAGGATGCCTTGAAACCTCACGAATCATTTGGAAAGTGCTGACAGAAGCAGAAGAAGCAGTACCCAAATGCTGGGAGAAGAAAAGAAATGTATTTCCAGAATACACACCCACTGACAGTAGGAAGAATGAAGCTCATTGAGTGATAGGTAGAAACCAAGCTGAAAGTTTAACTGCACCAAAAAGAAGCAAGATTATGAAATAAACTTCATGAAAGCCTGTCCATGTTGGAAAAGAGGTCTTTCATTGTGTGCTAACACTTTCTAATACTTGCCAAGTAGCCCTTCCCAGGACAGGAAGCCATTCCTCTAAATTTAGGTCACCTGGATTCTTGCATAATCCCCCATTCTGGGGATTAAGGTTCACAGGTATTGAGAAGGGGTTGTATTCTCTTGTCTTTCTGCAGTGAGAAAAAGCCTTATATCTGGACTAGGGGTATTTCCTAATTCTTTAACAAGATCTATATTCTTCCTCATTGTGCTCACCACTGAGTCACTAAAGTCTTACTTACGTGATTTAGTCCTAAAGCAATGTCTTTATCCAAATAATTCTCCATGGACCAAGCTCTTATTTCCATATTTTCCTAAAGAATGGAGTGCTATTGAAAGATTCAGATGGTTCAGTGATCAACAAAATAAAGGACATAGTTATCCAAGCAAGAGGCATCTAGAAATATTAGTTCCACTACCACAGGCATCTCTAGAAAAATAGGATGACTACCATTCAAGTGTAAATCCAATTAAATGATTTTACTATGCCTGCCACACCATATTTTTTGGACTACTTTATTTTGGACTAGGGTTAGCTTGAAATAACTATCTCGAGATTACTTTAAGCAATCAGTTAAACTTTGAAAAAATTTGTGGAAGTAAATTCAAGGACCATACTTGAAGGCAAGTAAGTTTTTTGGGGTTTTTTGCTGAAGCAATTGAGATTAAGTGACTTGCCCAGGGAAGTATTAAATGTCTGAGACCAAATTTGAACTCAGGTCCTCTTGACTTCAGGGCTGGCGCTCCATTCACTGCGCTACCTAACTGCCTCGAAAGTAAATTTTTTAACTAACTGAACAACCAGAAGGACAGGTAGAACAAAGTGAAGGGAGTTAAATGAAAAAAATAAGAAAAAATCAAGGCATCTACAGAAGTGAAGGAGTGGGTGGATTCAGAGCATAAGCCAAAAAGCATTTCAACTCATTCTAATTTTGTTGAGAATTAGTCAAATGCAATGTAAATCAAAGGAATGCAAAGGGAAAAACAGTAATTGAACCTGTAGGAAATTTGCATCCATTTCTTTCAAGATGAATTGCACTTGGCTTGGAATCATGTATTTTACTGCCCATTTCTACTAGGGCTTTGAATCACCAAAGAAGAACCTAAAAGAGGAAGAATCCTCTAAAAAAATTTTAAATATCAACATCCATACTCCATTATTGGTTGATTGTTGGTTGGTTGGTTCTATTCCTTTCTTCTTGAAGAAGACCAAAATGACATCACTATGTTGCAGACAAAGTGCACTGTATCTAGCTGTGGCCTATCAGAGTAATAGGAGCTCTGGAAGACTCTACAACAGCTTAGTCACAAATAGCCCATATGAACGTTCAGAATAGAGATGTCTTGAAATTTGTACAGCTCATATTACCTTTGAATTACTGTAATTCTGCTTTGCTCACAGAGCACAAAAATTTTCTTTGATAAGGGCTTATCCTACTGAGTGATCCTTTGTCAACTTCTCTTAATATCACATAATCAAAACTCTTCAATGAGACTTTCTGAGTGTTCTTGTATTGCTTCTTCTGATCTCCATATGACCTCTAGTCTTGTGTGAGTTCTCTGAAAAATAGGCAAACATACATTGGGCATTCTAATAACATGGTCAACCCATTGAAGTTGCACTTCATTATTATAACATAGGGAAGAACTCATAGATTAAATAGGAGGCAATCTGGTATAATTAAAATAATGGATTTGGGTTTAAATTCTGGCTCCACCTTGTGCTATCTGTGTATTATCTGTTGAATACTCTAAGGATGGTGTATGAGAAATCATGGATAAACTTTTCAAAGGACAAAAAAGCTGAAAAAAATATAAACATACATCGGTAGAGGGAGGATTCATATTGCCAAATCAACAAGCTTTTATTAAATGTTTATAATATGTCAAATACTATACTAAGCATTGGGAATACAAATAAAAGCAGAAAAAAAGAAAGACCCTCCCTCAAGAAGCTTATATTCTAATGGAGAAGACATATAAAAGAGAGCTACAGGTGGGGTGGATTGTAACCAAAATTCAAGGAAGTCCATTGTGCAGTCTGGAAAAGAATGAAGATATGGCTGACCTGAGCCTCCTTAAAATACAAATACTGGAAGGAACTAGCCAATCAAAGATAAAGCCCATAGTGACAGAAGGTCTTTCCAATGGTTTGATTCTAAGATGAGGATTTTTCCAAGGCATTTTTATGAAAGTCCTGGTGAGTCAGGAGTATAGATTAGAAACAATAAAAATATATGTCACTAAGACATCAAATTAATAGAACAATATCTTGTACTTGGTGGACACACAATTAATATGGTTTGATTAAATGAGAAAATGAGAGAAAAATCTAGTAACTTGATTGCTTGACAACATCATGATAAAGAAAAAAAACTGGTCCCTTCTAGCTCCACAGATAACACAAAGATGATGAAGAGAATACATAATATCTTGTGCAGCATGATATTTGTGGAAATATAGAGAGAGGAATTGCACGTGTTTAACATATATTGGATCACTTGCTGACCTGGGAAGTGGGGGGGAGGGAGGGAAAAAAATTAGAACACAGCGTTTTGCAGGGTGAGTGTCAAAAATTATCCATGTATATATTTTGAAAATAAAAAGCATTAATTTTAAAAAAATCATGGTATAAACTATGTTATGGCTAATTCACAAAGATATTATTTTATAGAATTGATAGATTCTTTGTATGTTGCCTACTCCTTCCTTTCACTTTAACTGCAAGAAATAGAGCATACCTGCTCCAGAGACATTCATGGTAATTAGTGGAATTGGTAACTTGGGGAGGAAAAGAAGGACTTTCAGGAAGAGAAGAAAAGGACTCAAGAGGTTTTTTTTTTTTTTTTTTTTATTGTTTCTTCTACTAGGAAAATGGTATAGAAAAAACAAGAGAAACTGGTCTCAAACCATGGGGAAATTAAAAAGATGAAATAATATACATACCCTGTTTACACATGTATAAAGATTAGAGATCAAGATAAAGATGGACATGAAGATAGAGATAGACATGGATATAGCTATAAATGCCAATATAAGTACATAGAGATACAGAGACAGGTAAAAGTATAATTTAGGGAAAGGGAGAGGGGGAAAAAGGAAGGGAGGGAAGGGGAGAGCAGAGTAAGAGAGACAAAGAAAGAACTTTGAAGTAAATGATGTTTCATTCTAAGAATTCTATTCTGTTTTCCTTCTTATTGTTACCTCACACTACATGATAGCAAGTGAATATCTGATCTCCAAACAATGGGGGGTGCGATGTGTACATTTCTCCAAGTATCCTGGGTAGGGACTATGAGCTAGAAGAATATTCTAAATTCCTTGGGCCACATAATGGTATAATCATTTTTAATGTCCTCCATGTATATCCTGCAAAGAATAATTAGATACACCTCAGCCTATTCTCAGTCATGTTTCAGCAATATTCTCTAGAATAGTTTCCAAAATATACCTAGGGTCTCTATTATTAGGGAATTGTTTCTGACACAGGGTAAAATCATCAACATGCTCAACTATTACTATATGAGAATGGAATACCACTACATCTGAAGAACTAAAACTGAGTATAATGCAATAGACAATGGAAAAACACATGATGAGTGTGAGTAAGCTTCAACATAAAGAGGAATTAAGTGAGGAACTAAAAAAAATTAAGAGTGAAAGATATTATTAAGAAAGAGAAGATAGGCTGGTCACATGTATTGCGGGCAAAGCTCTTGACCTAATATCCTTTTGGAACAATATCAGTGCTGGGACCAAATGAGGCACTCAGAAGTGACTGAAGGTTTCCTTTGTCATCACAGAAGAAGAATATGCAATATGGATATTAGCTTCTCTGGACATGGTCCACCTCATCTTTACCTGGAAACTTCACCTGGTCAATAAGTCATGGGGGTATGACAACTCAAGGGTTACAAGTACTCAACTCATCAGGTCTGAGAGCTCTGATTCCACTGAGCTGGAACTTTTTTCATGCCACCAGACCAAAAAGCCATGTCAGGGAAACTAAGACTAATTAGGTTTCCAAATGGAAGAGAGAAGTCCTGGAAGCTGACTTATTAAAGTTCTGGTCCTATCTGGTCCATGGAAAGGAAAAAGAAAAACACATAAACAGGAAGAGTACTCCATGGCATCTTCAAAATGTTGGTAGGTGAAGGTGGTCTTCCTTCGTCACATCGGGCATACCCTGTATAAAGAACTTATGAGAGTACATTAACAAGATCACAGGAGGTACATAGACATGAATAAAATGTGACTTGCAACCCGGGAGGCAACTCCCAAATGGATGAAATCACATTATAAGCCATACAGACATTATTATATTCATGGAACAAATAATAGCTGTAAACATAAAATTCAAACAGGTAAAGGCTCACTAATAGGGGCAGCTAGATGGTGCAGTGGATAGAGCACCAGCCCTGAAGTCAGGAGGACCTGAGTTCAAATCTGGTCTCAGACACTTAACACTTCCTAGCTGTGTGACCCTGAGCAAGTCACTTAACCCCAATTGCCTCAGCAAAAAATAAATTAATTAATTAAAAATAAATTTTAAAATGCTCAATAACCTGTAATAACAAATCGACACTCTTCAATCCATGCTTTATTTGCTATTAATTAAATATTTTCACCCTAATTACATGAGCCACCCAACAGGATGTCCAACTGCTTGGACATCTCTCAGGCTTTCAGGGAGCCAGCTACCACTCTTTTCTTGACTCCACCTCTTTATGGGTGCTATCCCATGATATTAGTTTATGATTTGTCATGTGGATTATTCAATTGAATGACTAATTTGAAGTTCCTTTCCTGCTAGATTCCCTTTCTCAAGGCATAGTGCTGGACTATGTTATAGTGGTATAAACTTTAATTAAACTATTAAAAACTAATTAAATAACAGTGATACATCCAGCAAGAATGCTCCTGAACTGCTCCACCTCCATTATATCCCTTTACTCACTCCCCAATTAGGCCAAATGTCAGAAGTTTAGGTCAATTGAGCCACTCCCCCCCCAAGAGTTGACAAAAGACATTTGTCCTAGGTTTTTGCTCACATTAACACTTCCTATGTAGATCAGTGTTCAGACCACTGAAACCTCCTCTCTCAAAAAATGGGAGTGGGAGGGAGGGATTATGCCCAAACAAATGATATCTAACTTGGGTCTCATGTCCACAGAACCACATGGCAGTTACTGATTCCTTTTAAACTCAATTCATTTATGTCTCTGATCCTCTCAAACCAAGAAGTGAGAGGAGGAATTCCCTGCCATAAACTGGGTATCTACCCAGACAGATTTAGAAGGAAATCTGACTGATAGCAGAATACCATCTTTCTTCTCTCTCTGTCTCTGCCTCTGTCTCTGTCTCTGTCTCTCTGTCTCTGTCTCTGTCTCTCTCTCTCTCTCTTTCTCTCTCTCTCTGTGTCTGTGTGTGTCTCTCTCTGTCTGTCTCTTTCTTTCTCCCTCCTCTCTCTCTCCTCCTTTCTCCTTCTTCTTCTTCTACTTCTTCTCTCCCTCCTTCCCTCTCTCTTTTTCCCTTCTCCCTCTCTTTTTCCTTCCCTCCCTCCCTTTCCCTTCTCTCTCTCTCTCTCTCTCTTTCTCTCTCTCTCTGCCTCTCTCTCTCTGTCTCTCTCTCTCTGTCTCTCTCTCTCTCTGTCTCTCTCTCTGTCTCTTTGTTTCTGTCTCTGTCTCTATCTATCTCTGTGTCTGCCTGTCTCTGTCTCTCTATCTCTTTGTCTCTGTCTCTGTCTCTCTGTTTCTCTCTCTGTGTCTCTGTCTCTCTGTTTCTCTCTCTGTGTCTCTGTCTCTCTGTCTCTCTCTCTGTCTCTGTTTCTCTCTGTCTCTGTCTCTCTCTGTGTGTGTCTGTCTCTCTCTGTCTCTGTCTCTCTCTGTCTCTCTCTCTGTCTCTCTCTCTTTCTCCCTGTACTCTCAAGGCTGGCTTTTTCAGTCATGTTTCAACAATGGGTGAGGTCCTTCAACTATCCTCAAGCTTTCCCAATATAATCATCTGACATGAAAACAGTCTAGTCTCTGTCAATGGGACAGAGTTGGGATTAGTGGAAGCCCATGATGCATTCAGATGCATTCAGACTATGAAAGGTAATTGACAGTTTCTATACCACTTTGAAGCTGAGCAAGTATTTTACTCTTCATAACCTTCCCGAGTAAATAACAAAAATACTATTATCTTGTGTGTATGTGTGTGTGTCTGATGTGTATATATGTGTGCATATAGATGTGTGTATATATACACAATGAACATTTTTTTCTCCAGATAAGAAAGCAAGACTTAGAAAACTAAATTACTTGTCTATAGTTAACCTTGCCGATAATTGAAGTGTATCTAACTATTCTTTGCAGGATATACATGGAGGACATTAAAAATGATTACACTGGGGCAGCTAGGTGGCACAGTGGATAAGAGCACTAGCCCTGAAGTCAGGAGGACCTGAGTTCAAATCTAGTCTCAGATACTTCCTAGCTGTGTGACCCTGGGCAAGTCACTTAACCCCAATTGCCTCAGCAAAAAAGCAAAAAAAAATGATTACACCATTATGTGGCCCAAAGAATTTAGAGCCCAGATCATGGGCTATGCCTGTAACTATGAATGTGAGTATGAGAACAAAATATGAGAAAAGGTAAAATCACGATGAAATGGATTGAATGCTGAACTTGGAATTGGGAAGAGCTAGGTTTTGCTTTAGACATTTACCTGCTGTTTGACTTTGAAAAAATTACTTGATCTTTCATGGCCTTAGGACCTCATCCTTAAAATGTCTCTACTATACTTTTCAATTAACTATAAAATATTACTGAGGAAAAATTCATAAGACTTAAGAATGACTAAACTAGGTAGTAAGAGCAGAGAGAATAGAGAAGATAAATGATAAATACTTAAGTGATTGTATTTGTATCCCCAGTGCTTATTATTTATTTATTTAGCTAAGACAATTGGGATTAAGTGACTTGCCCAGGGTCACACAGCTAGGAAGTGTTAAGTGTCTGAGACTAGATTTGAACTCAAGTCCTCCTGACTTCAGGGCTGATGTTCAATCCCCTGTGCCACCTAGCTGACTCTTATTTATTTATTTTTAAGAAATAAAACAAGCATTTCCATAACATAGTAGAATGGGGGGAGGAATGATGATTATACATGAAACTGCAAGTATATTTAACTTACTATTCCTTTTAAATATACAATAAAGTTATCATATAACTTTCACTTTTCCCCCCTTTTTTCTTCCCTTCCCTCTACCCCTTCCCCCAGGAGAGCTACCATTAGAAACACACACACACACACATACACATACACACAGATAGATGTGTCTAGATATATATACTTCTATTTATAACTTTGTAGTTTATTTGGATATTTATGATAGTTAAAATGATTTAGTCAATCAAATTTGATCTTAAAATAATATTATTACTATATTCAATATTTTCTTGTTCTCATGTCACTCTGCATTGTTTCATGTAAGTCTATGTTATTCTAAGATCATCAAGCTCACTATTTTTTATATCACAGTAATATTCTGTCACAATCATATATCATAACTTGTTCAGCCATTCCCTAATTGACAGGCATTCCTCCAATTTCCATTTCTTTACCACCACAAAAAGAATTGATGTAAATATTTTATAATGGACAGGTTATTTTCCTTTTCCCTTAATTATATTGGGAAATAGACCCAGCAGTGGTATTGCAGGGTTAAAAGGTATAGATGGTTCAAGAACTCTTTGGCCATAACTCCAGATAGCTTTCCAAAATGGTTGGATCAGTTCACAGTTCCACAACAGTTAATATGTTCCAATTTTTCCACATCCCCTCCAATATCTGTCACTTTTCCCTTCAATTATTTTGGCCTATCTGATAGACATGAAATGATATCTCAAGCTTTTTAAAATTTACATTTCCCTAATAATGATCTAGAGCATTTTTTCATGTGATTATAAATTGTCTTGATTTCTTCATTGGAAAACTGCCTGTTCATATACTTTGACCATTTATAAATTTTGGCAATGAGTCTTATTTCTATAAATTTGACACAATTCTCTATATATTTGAGATGAGATATTTATCTGAGCAACTATAAAAATATTTTTACAAATTATCTTTTTTGTCTTCTGATCATGGCCCCATTGGTTTTATTTATTAAAAAACAACTTTCTAATTTAATGTCATCCAAATTATTTGTTTTGTATCTCACAATATTCTCTATTTCTTATTTATTCATAAATTGTTCACCTATCCATAAGTTTGATAGGTAATATATTCCATGATCTTCAGATGTGCCTGTAATATCTCTTTATATCTTGGTTATATATGTTCATTTTGATCTTATCTTGGTAAATGGTATAAGATAATGTCTACACCCAGTTTCTGATGGACTGCTTTCCAGATTTCCCAACAATTTTTACCAAATAATGAACTCTTATCCCCAAAATTTAAGTCTTTACACTTGTTAAATCTGGCATTACCATATTTTTTCCTTCAGAAATATTTCTTAGCCAGCACCAGATAATTTTGCTAATTATAATCTTATACTATATCTTCCTTTACATTTTTTCATTAGTTCATTTTTTTCCAAATTAATTTTGTTATTGTTTTTTTCCTAATTTAGTGAAATAATTTTGGGTAATTTAATTAGTATGGCTTTGATTATCTAAATCATTTTAGGTAAAATTGTCATTATATTATATTATATCCTGCCTATCCATGAATAATTACTATTTCTCTAATTATTTAAATCTTATTTCATTTTTATAAGAAGTAAATCCCCTTATGCAGCCTCTGGGTCATGAACATCGTCTTCAGAGGCCTTCTCAGTTTTGAGCTATTCAGGATTAGGAAAGCAGGATGAATGGAGGCACCAACATACGTCACTACCTCCCATATCCAAAACCAAGAACTGTGAACCAAAATAGGTGTTTTGGTGTTGATGAGCAGAGGCAGAAAGTATGATGTATAGAAGATAAGAAAGAAGAAAAAGGACTTCAAGGTTGTAATATGAACCTTCATACTTGGTACATGAGGACCAACAATATGGTGCTGCATATTCCCCATTTGTCAGCACAGGGAGGAAATGAGTGAGATAATGGAGATCAGGAAGAAGAGGAAAGGAATTAACAAAATAAATATTTGCAGTGGCTGGGGAAAATGCATCTGGAACGCATTAATCTTATCATCCAAAATGGTCTTTTCTGAGTAATTCCCGGTGACTAGAAGTGAAAAATGTGATAGCCCTTTACAAAAGATAGAACAGATATCAAAATGGATAGTACTAGGGAGCACAGCAGTAGTCAACGGACAAATTGGGAAATTTTCCACTTTAGCCAGAGGAAGATTGAATGATTGAAGGAAGAAATTTTCGTGCAATAGAAAATAGCAAGCCAAGTGGTGAACCAGAATATAACTATATTATTAAGATTTTGGAAAATGAGAAAGTATAGATTCTTGTTAGTTGTGATGAAATATGAGTAGAAGTTGCTAATAACTGCAGTCTGCTGTAGAAATAAATGGGAGAACTGGTAGGAGGCCAGACTCTCCAAGGATTCAGCAACTCTCTTTGCTTTATGCAGGAATCCAAATGGAAGAGAAAGTACAGGATCAAATTGTTCCTAATATGGTTTAGAAAAGAACCCTACCCCCTCTGTGGATGCAAATCTGACCCCACCAGTCACTGAACCCATTCTTTGTTTATTTTCAATTTGCCTATTGCTTACCAGAGCTAGAGCAAGGAAATATCGCAATATAGCCTACTGATCCTCCAAAAAACATATTTGTTCCTTGCCCAGGCTGCTTCCCTCCCTTAAGTCTAGCTTTAAGGTTACCCTGGATCTTTCCCCTCCTTCTAGTGGCATCTTTAACTACATCTCCCTCTTCCTCTCATTAAGCATCTTTCTGTCTATAATGTAAAAACTTAATTGTTCATTCATGTCCTGTATTCATACATCTATTGCTTTCTGTGACTAGTGTATCAAGTTCCACTTTATAGGTGTCAAGTTGACAATAAACTACTTATTATATTTTTTTGAGCCTCACCATTCAACCAGTTCTAAATCTGCCTAATTGCACAATCATCCAGCCCACATCTCTCTATCTTTTCCACAAGAAAAGAATTAATTAATACCTTGGCATTAATTTGTTCCTGATTCCAGTCAATAGCCAGATCCTAGGGGAATGTAAAACAGGACAGATGAGCTTCTATGAAAGGAAAAGGAAAGAGATAGGCTAGGTTTCTTCTCAGAAAAAAAGTATCCCATGATGTCAAGCACAGGAGGAGGGGAAAAGATACTCTGAGAAGCTGGGGATAGGTAACTGTGATGGTTTTGAGTAAATGAAAGGGAGAGGCAGGGTGACTTGGAATGAAGGCTCAGACTTTCCCTACCTCATTTTACCCACAGCCAACTCTGTCCTATAAGTAAAATGAGAAGCAATGCAAAAAAATAGAAAGCATACTAAATATGAAATCAGAAGGTCTGGATTCAAATCCTGACTTGGTCAATAACTACACTTCTCAACATCTCTCTGGGCCTCAGTTTTCTTACCTGTACAAAAGGGTTGGACTATCTGATCTCTAAGACCTTCCAATGTTAAATCAATTATGCTGTCACATTATAGTTTTATGGTAATAGTTCAGATCAGCCAATTCAGGAACTGGGAGAAGGGATGGATGGGCCAAGGAAAGACCTAGTATAACAGGAGGAGAGAAAGGACATCAAGAGAACAAAGTAGGAAAAGACCTGTGAACACAAACAGCCTATTCTATGTATACCAATGAAAGAAACTTAAGGGAGGATGAAGGACAAATTTAAAAAAAAAAGGAACAGGGATAAAAGAAAACTAAGGAGAAAGGAAATAAATAGAAGCACTTGTCTCTCTATTCATATGAATGTTCCCAAAGCTAAGCAGGGCTCTAGGCACATTGTGGGTCAATATCCAGTGAAAATCATATTTCATGAAATTACCAGCCAGCCAGAGATGACATTCATCCAAAGAAAAGCACATTTAATTAGAACAGCAAAATAAGTGACAAGTATATATTCTCATATATACTGGACTGTCATATCTCCAATGAGAGAAAGGATGCACAAAATGCACCATCAGGGTAAATCATGTTTCTAATGCTGATGTTTGTTCCCCCATAGAGCAATCAATTTCATTTGGTGGTATCATCAGATGCTTCCTGTTAATCTATTATCAGTTTCATGTTTCTCTCTGCAAAGGGATTCTATAGAATTACTTCCACTGAATTGCCATCTACTGGTCTCCAGCTTCTTTTTCCCAATTCTTTAATTCATAGCCCAAGACAAATTCAACTCTTCTGTAACTAAATTCCCTAGTCAGCCACGCCAAGCCAGATAACAAGATCCTTCTTCTTTCCCTGCTATTTCATGACTTTAAGCTACTATGTCATCTGAGTTTAGAAATTTCATTTCCTTCTCAGGATCTTCCCAATGATCCCCAAGTCACCCCAAGATTTGACCACCTGGCTCTGGATGCTGTTTTCCCTCCAAAGTCTAACCACAAGTTCTTCATCATCCCAAGACTGTCCAACCTCCTCAAACCCACACACATAACCCCTCACACCCTCACACCTCTAAGGCCTTCATAATGACCTCTATGAGACTGTATGACCTCAAGATCTTGTCACAAGATTGTAGATGCTGTCATCCTCTAAGACTTTCCCAACAATCTCTACATTAGTCCAAAATCACATCTTCATCCTTTAAGACCTTCTTCAGTGCTCCAGAGATAATACTTGACTAGAAACATCTTCAAATGCCATCTACTACTCCTAATCAGGCTCCATCAGGCCATTCCTTTTCCTGGTCCTGATTGTCCCAAGAGAACTCCTACAGGACCCAAATATCAGTATTTGCCATGAGCTTGGATCTTGAGGGAGGATTTTGTATAGTCAGTCTAATCAGGTGCCTGGAATTATTCCTCAATCATTAACAAACTCTAGCTTCTTCATACTCTTTTCCCTACAGTTCTGAACCCCAGTTACTGATAAGCAAAACCCACTCCCCATCCTCCACTTCTTTCTTTTTTACTTTTCCCTCCTTAACTCCACTCCTCAAATATTCTAGTCCATATCTACCTGACCCACCCACTGTGCCCTATGGAACACCTGCTTCATAATTTTTGAATTGACTTTGACCTTAAAACTTTTCCATTCTCACTCCTTTCTTCTAGTTTCAATTTCATAGCACATCCATGACAACTCTTCCCAAAAAAGGTGCACTTTCCTCATGCCCCAGTTCTTCCCTCCTATTCACATGCGACCAAATGAAGCTAGAGATAATTATGAGATGATGCTTATTTAGTCCACTACAAAATAATCTCAATTGGACCCTCACTACTGCTAGGCAATTCTTTTGGATCCCTTAATCACCACAATGGTTGTCCTAAAACATTCTCATCTCATCTCATCATACAGAATACAGTATAAAACCATGAAATTGTTTCACACTGCTTATTTAAAAAAAAAACTATATTATACATCATTTTCAAAGCTATTCTGCTTTCTCTGCTTCCTTCTAAATTTTCTTTTATTCTTTGTTGTATACTTTTTATATTTTTTTCCTCTCTCTCCTCCCTATCCTAGAGATGGCTACTATTATATAAATATATATTCAACTACATATATACACAGGTATATATACAAATACATGCACATATACATACATATATGTGTGTACATAGATGCATACATATATATGTCGAACCTTATTACACATATTTGTATTTATCATTTCTTTCTATGGAGTTCTTTCTCTTCCTTCATAGGTCCTTTGTAGTTGACTTGAATATTTATATTACTTAAATTGACGTAGTCATTTAAAGTTGTTCTTAAAACTATATTGTTGTTACTATATACAGCATTCTCTTAGTTCTGATCACTTTATTCTTCATTATTTAATGCAAGTCTATCCATGTTTTTCTAAGATTATCAAGCTCTTTGTTTCTTATGACACAGTAGTATCCTAAAACAATCATATAATGTAACTTGCTCAACCATTTTCCAAATGACAAGCATCCCAACTATTTCCAGATCATTGCCATCATAAAGAAAGTTACTTTAAATATTTTAGAACATATATTCCCCCCCCTTTTTTTCCTAATTATCTTGAGAAATAAACCTAGTAGTGGTATTGCTGGGTCAAAGGGTATAGGCAGTTTAATTAACATTTTGAGCATGATTCCAGATCTCTCTCCAAGATGATTGGATCAGTTTACAATTCCATCAATTTTACCATATCCCCTCCAACATTTGTCCCTTTCTCCTTCAATCATTTTGGCCAATCTTATAAATATAAAATGACATCTCAAGCTTATTTTAATTTATATTTCCCTAATTAATAATTATATAAAGCATTTTGTTCATGTGGTTATAAACTGTCAAGGTTTCTCCCCTGGAAAACTGCTTGTTCATGTCCTTTGGCCATTTATCATTTTGAGAATTATTCATATTCACATAGATTTGGTGAAGTGCTTTACATATTTGAGATAAGATTTTTCCCCAATTTTCTGCTTGTCTTCTGAGCTTGGGTACATCATAGGTTTGGGGAGAGGTTTTTTTTTAAACTTTTTAATTTAATGTAATCAAAATTATTAATTTAAAATCTTACAATACCATCTCTATTATATTTATAAATTGTCCATCTACTTACAAGTCTGATAGGAAATGTGTTTCATGCCCTTCAAATTTTCTTATAATACCTCTCTTTTCTAGGTTGTGTATTGATTTTTGACCTTATCTTAATAAATAGTGTAAAATATTGGTCTATACACAGTTTCTGCTGGAGTGCTTTCCAGGTTCCCCCAAAATTTATTTATTTATTTATTTTGCTGAGGCAATTGAGGTTAAGTGACTTGCCCACCCAACAATTTTTTACCAATGAATTTTTATATTAAAAATTTATCTTCATATATGTCAAATGCAAGGTTACTATAATCATTTGCTGCTGTGCATTGTATGTCTGTTCTGTTCCATTGATCTACCTTTCTTTTTTTTCAGACAATATCAGAAAATTTTGAGAATTAGTCTTAAAATATAGTTTAAAATCTAGTACAGCTAAAACTCTTTCCATTTTTTCATTGGTTCCTTTGATATTCTAGACCTTTTTTCTTTCAAATGAATTTTGTTACTGCTTTTTCAAGTTAAGTTAAAAAATTGTTAATTTAATTGGAATGGCTTTGAATAAATATATTAGGTAAAATTTTTATTTTTATCACATTGGCCATGCCTACCCATGAACAATTAAAATTTTTCCAATTTTTAAAATCTGATTCTATTTGCATGAGAAATTGTTGGGTTTTTTTTTTATAGTTTTGTTCATACAGTTGCTGTTTTCCAGGTAATTTTGTACTATGTGCAGTTATTTTTAAAAGAGTGTCACTTTCTCTCTCTTTCTACAGGGTTTTGTTAGTGATATATAGGAATGATGATGATTTATTGTGAGTTTACCTACCACTTTGCTTGAAAATTACAGTTGCCACTAACTTTTTAGTTGAGCCTTTGGGGTTTTTCAAGTATATAATCATATAATCTTCAAAGAGATCATTTTACTTCCTCATTCCCTATTCTGATTCCTCCTATTTCTTTTTCTTCTTTCATTTTTATTTCTAAGATTTCTAACACAATACTGAATAATATTGCAAAAGTGGGCACCCTTATTTCACTCCTAATCTTCCTGGGAAGGCTTCTAGCTTATCACCATTACAAACAATGCTTGTGGATGGTTTTAGGCAAATGTTTCTTATCAATTTAAAGAAAAATCCATTTATACCTATGTTTTTAAATGTTTTTAATAGCTTTTTCTGCATCTATTGATGTAATTATAGGAGTTTTGTTATTTTTATTACTAATACAATCAATTATCTTAATAGTTTTCCTCAGGTTAAAGCATCCTGCTTTTTTGGTATAAAATTCCTCTTGGTCACAATGTACAATCTTTGTAATATATTATTATCACCCATATTCATTAATGAAATTGGTCTATAATTTTCTTTCTCTGTTTTTATTCTTTCTGGATTATATTTCAATAGCATATTTGTTTTATAAAAAAAACTTTGGTAAAACTCTTCTTTTCCTATTATTCCTAATAATTTATTTAATATTGGAACATTAGCTAAATGTTTGGTAGAATTCATTTGTAAATCTATCTGATCTGATGATTTCTTCCCCCTTAGGAAGCTCATTTATGGACAGTTCAATTTATTTTTCTAAAATAGGTATAGGTTTCTGTACAAACAAAACTAATGCAAACAAGATTAGGAGGGAAGCAATAAATTGGGAAATCATCTTTACATTTAAGGGTTCGAATAAAGGCCTCATTTCTAAAATATATAGAGAATTGTCCCATATTTATAAGAATTCAAGCCACTCTTCAATAGATAAATGGTCAAGGGATATGAACAGACAATTTTCAGATGATGAAATTAAAACCATTTCTAGTCATATGAAAAGGTGCTCCAAATCACTATTGATCAGAGAAATGCAAATTAAGACAACTCTGAGGTACCACTACACACCTGTCAGATTGGCTAAAATGACAGGAAAAGATAATAATGAATGTTGGAGGGGATGTGGGAAAGCTGGGACGCTGATACATTGTTGGTGGAACTGTGAACAGATCCAACCATTCTGGAGAACAATTTGGAGCTATGCTCAAAAAGTTATCAAACTATGCATACCCTTTGACCCAGCAGTGTTTCTATTGGGCTTATATCCCAAAGAGATCTTAAAAGAAGGAAAGGGACCCACATGTGCAAGAATGTTTGTGGTAGCCCTTTTTGTAGTGACTAGAAACTGGAAACTGAATGGATGCCCATCAATTGGAGAGTGGCTGAATAAATTATGGTATATGAATGTTATGGAATATTATTGTTCTATAAAAATGACCAGCAGAATACTTTCAGAGAAGCCTGGAGAGACTTGCATGAACTGATGCTGAGTGAAATGAGCAGAACCAGGAGATCATTATACATGGCAACAATAATACTATATGATGATCAATTCTGATGGACGTGGCTCTCTTCAACAATGAAATGTCTCAAACCAGTTCCAATTGTTCAGTAAAGAAAGCTATATACACCCAGAGAGAGGGACATGATATATGGACTACAGCAGATCATTTTCATGCTCTCTATCAATGTTTGTTTGCATTGGGTTTCCTTTCTCAGATATTTTTTGTTCATGTAGATACGATTGTTCTTGCACAGCATGATAAGTATGGAAATATGTATACATATATTCGACTTGTCAAGTATTTTCATATAATTAACATGTAGTGGACTTCCTGCCATCTAGGGGAGGGAAGGGGACTAGGGGGGAAATTTGTAAAGGAAAGCTTTGTACAGATCAATATTGAGGAACTATCCATACATATGTTATGCAAATAAAAAGCTTTAATAAAAAAAAAACTAAAGTAGGTATACTTAGAAATTCTATTTTCTCCTTTGTCAATCTAGGCAATTTATATTTTTTGTAAATATTCTTTCATTTCACTTAAATTGTTAAATTTATTGGCATATAGTTAAGCAAAATAACTCTTTATGATTGCTTTGATTTCACCTCTGTTAATGGGTGAATATACTGCTTTTATATATATATATATATATGTATATATGCATATATATACATATATATATATATATATCTTTACACTTTTTTTATTTTTAAGC
>JAJPUD010001982.1:304762-316330 GCA_023553655.1 Myrmecobius fasciatus
TTTTTTTAATTCAATGGTTTTCTTGCACTCAATTTTATTAATCTTACCTTTAATTTTTAGGAATTGCAATTTACCATTTAATTGAGGGTTTTTGGTTTGTTCTTTTTCCAATTTTTAAAATTATCTAATCTGTCCATTGATCTTCTTTTTCTCTAATTTACTGATATAAGCATTTAAAGATTTAAAAAAAATCCTCTCAGTATTGTTTTTTGCTATATCTCAGGTTTTGATATGTTATTTCATTATCATTCTGTTTAATGAAATTATTGTTCCTACAGTTTGTTCTCTAACCCACTTATTCTTTAATATTAGGTTGTTTAGTCTCCAACTAGCTTTTATTCTGTGCTCCCATTGCCTTTATTACATGAATTTTTTATTGCATTATGATCTGTAAAAGATGTTAATATTTCTGCTTTTCTACTTTTAATTATATTTTTCCTCCTGTAATTCATTTAACTTTTCTTTAATACATATATATATATATGTCATAGTATTTGGTGCATATAATTTTAGTATTGATATTACTTCATTGTCTAAGACAGGACTTCTTAAACTTTTCCCCCTTATGATCCCATTTTTGCCTGAAACATTTTCATATGATCCTGGATATACAGGTATATTAAATAAGACTATAAATCAAACATTTACTGAAAATAAATCATAATTTCATGATTCCATGTGAGCTTCAAACAAATAGTTTAAGAAGCTTTGACCTATAGTACTATTTATCATAATGTAGTTACTCTGCTTATTTTTTAATTAAACCTACTTTAGCTTTAACTTTGTCTGAGATCATGATTGTCAACACTACTTTTTTGTGTCAGCTTAAGCATAATAGATTCTATTCCAGCCCTTTATTTTTAACTCTATGTATCACTTATTTTTCAATGTGTTTCTAGTAAATAACATATTGTTGGATTCTAATTTATAATTCATTCTGCTAACAATTTTTGTTTTGTGAGCAATTTTTTCCCATTAGCATTCAAAGTTATAGTTACTTTTTGTGTAATTTACTCCATCTATTTTTCTTTACTATTATCCTTCTCAGCCTCTCTTTTTACAGTGTCCCTTTTCAAACTTCTGATTTACTTCTAATTATTTGTCCCTAATATGCACTCTTTTAAAGAATCCCTCATCTTCTCCCCTTGACTTCCTAATTCTTAATCTACATACGCTTCTAAAATTCCCAGTCTCCTATCCCTTTTCTACCTTATCTCTTTATAAATTTAGAAAATGTTTATACCCTTCTAGATATATATGTTATTCTCTCTTTAACCCTGTCTGAATGAAAATAAAAGTTCAGGAAAGCAGCCCTCCACCTCCTCCCGCTTCCTCTATATTAGTTCTTTCTTTCTTGCCTCATTTGTATGAAACAATGGCTCCTTTTTACTTCTCCTATTCAGTTTTATTTTTTAGAATCAACCCAACAAAATCAGCTCAGCCCAGATCTTTCTTTCTTACTACCCAAGTAATGATGATAGTCACAAGAGTATTAATAACATTTTCACATACAAGGGGTAAACAGTATTATGGTGGATCTTTAATGTTTATTTTATGCTTCTTCTGTTGTCTTATATGTCAAATTTTCTGTTCAGTTCTGATCTTTTTGTCACAAATATCTGAAAGCCTTTCAGTTCATTAAATATCCATTTTTTCCATTTTTTCCATTCAAGATTATATTCAGCTTTGCTAGGTGATTTGTTTTTATTTGTTTGTTTGTTTGGTTGGGTTTTTTTGTTTGTCTGTTGTTGTTTGTGCTCTTTGAAATTGAATATTCCATATTATGGTTCTGTAAGAAATGACCAACAGGAGAATTTCAGAGAGGATTGGAGAGACTTGCATGAACTGATGCTGAGTGAAATCAGCAGAACCAGGAGAACATTATACACAGCAACAAGACTATACGATGATCAATTTTGATGGACATGGTTCTCTTCAACAATGATGTGATTCAAACCAGTTGTTCTGCGATGAAGATAGTCATATACATCCAGAGAGAGTCCTGTGGGAACTGAGAGTGAACCACAACACAGCATTTTAACGCTTTCTGTGAATATTTCCAAGCATTTTGTTTTCCTTCTTAGGTTGTTTTTTTGTTCTTCTCTTTCTAGATCTGATGTTTCTTGTGCAGTAAGGTAACTGTATAGATATGTATACATGTATTGTATTTGTCATATAATTTATCCTATCTAGCATGTATTAGATTACCTGTTATCTAGGGGTGGGGGGTGGGGGGGAAGAAAGCAAAAGCTTGGGAAAAAAAAAGTTTTTTTGCAAAGGTCAATGTTGAAAGGTCACTCATACGTTTTGTAAATAAAAAGCTTTATTAAAAAAAAAAGAAAACTAAAAAAAAAAAAAGAAATTGAATATTCCAGGAGGATTCTAGAAAGATGGCAGAATAGATCATTAAATTTCAAGCTCTCCAGATTTTCCCCACAAACAGAACAAATGTGTGCCTCAGAGTGAACATAGACTAGGGAAAAGCAACAAAGACTTGGAGAAGAACTGAGGTCCTCCTGGAAAAAACTAAGAAGGGAAGAAAGATTCCAGGACAGGATTAACCAGTGTGAAATGCAAACACTCAGCCTAGCTCCTCAGAAATAGCCAGCAGGGAGCTCTGAGGCTAGGTGAGTTCTGAGAGAACCTCAGCCTGAATCACAAGAACTTTCACTTCCAGGTCTAGGTGGAGAGTCCCAGTCGAATTCAGGATGACTGAGGGAACCTCTACTGATTAGGCTCAGCTGGGCTGATGAGACATGGCCCTGGGAAAGAAGGAACCAGCACTCCTGATGAATGCAGAGGCAGGTGGGGAGGAGGGACACTGTTGGCTGTAAACACTTGGAGGAGGGGGGAAGCTCTTGGTTTGGGGTTCCAGGAGGGGAGAGCTGAAGTGAATCTAGAGGCACCATGCCTCCTATCCCACGATTAGAGGTGCTTACTTTAATCCTTCTCATTTTTTAAAAAATGAACAGGCAAAGAAGAACCACACCACAGAAATTTGCTGAAGGAATAGGGCCATCTTCAGAGAAGGACATTGAAGTAAAAAAAGCTTCTTCTATCCCAAAGAGTAATGTTAAATGGCTCCCTGCTCAGAGCAAATTTATAGAAGAATTCAAAAAAAGACTTTAAAAATCAAGTGAGAGAAATTGAAGGAAAACTTTTAAAAATAAAAGTAAGAACTATCCAAGAAAAACAAGATTATGAAAAAAAATCAACCAACTAGAAAAGTAGAATCAGAGTCTTAAAGAAAAAAATAATTCTTTGAAAATTAGAATTGGGCAAGAGACCAAGAAATAACAAAACAAAATATAAAGAATTAAAAATGATCTGCAGAACAGATCAAGAAGAGAAAATATAAGAATAATAGGACTATCTGAAAGTTGTGACCAAAAAAAAACCCTGACACAATTATACAAGAAATAATCCAAGAAAATTATCTTGGAGTAACAGAACATGCAGGGAAAGTAGAAATAGAATAGAATCCACCTATCATCATCTCAAAGAGATCCTTTGTGAAAAACGCATAGGAATATTATTGTTAAATTTTGAAATCCTCAAATCAAAGAAAAAATTTGCGAGAAACAAGAAAAAAATGCAGGAGCTACAATTAGAATTGTGCTGGATTTCTCAGCAATCAATAAAAGCCTGCAGGTCTTGGAATAATATCTATCAGTAATCAAAAGAATTAGACCTGTGGTCAAAAATATCATATCTAACAAAATTTTCCATAATACTGAGTGAAAAAGATGGACATTCAATAAACATCCAGATTTTAAGGACTTTGTCTCAACCAAGCCCAAACCTAATAAAAAATTTTAAATATCAAAGTCAACATCAAAAATTAATTTCAAGGGACAAAGAAATGGAAATGTATATGTTTAAGATTGACATCTGTAATTGAGTAGCTCAAAAGAAAGATTGGGGCAAAGTTGAGTATGATCTGACTCTAAAAAGCAAAACTGTCTAGGAAAAAGTAAAAATAGTAATTATGTTATATAAATGAAGTACAGAGGAAGAATAGACATGGAGGCATTAAAGGTGTAGGAGGACTCAATTCTGAAAATCTCACATCTGGAATGTATACCATGAAGGGTATAGCACCATCCAAAATCTATAAAGAAATAAGGGGGGAAGGAATAACATAAGGTAGGTTATAGAAGGATGTATAGATATGGCAATGGGACAAGGTGTGTAAATTAATGACCAAGGGATAAAGGATAAAATGGAGCATAGAAGGATGTGTAGAATTATGGAAGCAGGATAAGATGTGGAGATTAATGGAAAAGGGATAAATGGGGGAGGAAGGGTGGCATAGGATAAGGTGGAGGTACAGAAGGGTATTTAGATTAATAGGAGTGGGATAAGGTGTGTAATTAATGTGAATGAAATTAAAAAGAAAGGAAGAAATCTATAGGTAGGAGGAAGTAAGTAATAGCAAGGCAAGTTAAGGAGCAGAATTATTCTTATATTGACCAGAGTTAGAAAATAAGAGATATACAAATATCACAACAAGGATCAAGAGTAGAATTTATTAGGGAAAAAAAAGTATGGCTAGTAATCATTGATCTTAGACAAAGCCAAATTTAAAAATTCAATCAAGAGAGAAATCTGCATTATATGTCAATCATATTAATATTGTTTTAGATGTATATTTATATATGGATGAATTCATATATATGCATGTGCATGCCTGAGCATATGAAGGAAAGTATATAAGTATATATAAGTGTGTAGATATATGTGTAGCTATGTCAGTGGGTATAAATATATAAGTGATATATACATACATGTACATACATATATATGTGTATATATATGTGTGTGTGTATGTGTCTGTGTGTATTTAATATATCCAAACTTAACTGTAACCTGCTTGGGGGCAAGGGAAATGAAAAGAATAAAGTTAAAAGTACACAGCAGAGAACATTCAGGAATATAATCTCTTCAATTATTTTATATGCTTTCTTGAAATGGAAATTTATTGTTATATATTTTGAATCCTCCCTATTGTTCTGCTGGGAACATGGCAATGTTTTGTTTTATTTTCTTTTTTCTTTACTGTCTTTTTTTCTATTCTGTTTTTTCTTATTTTTTCTTTTTATTTATTTATTTTTATTCCTATATATGTAAGTATGTATAAAATGAGAAAAATAAGTAAAAACATAAAAAAGAATTATAAAAAGTAAAAAAAAATAGAAGGAAGAAGGAAGAAGGAAAAAGAAGGGAGAAGGAAGAAGGAAGAAGGAAGAAGGAAGAAGGAAGAAGGAAGAAGGAAGAAGGAGAAAGGAGAAAGGAGAAGAAAAAGAAGAAGGAAAAGAAATGTATGCTCAGAAAAATGTAGGGGCTGCTAAGTCTTCTCAGTATTTAATTTGTTTTTCTTGTGCTTGAATATTTTCTCCTTTACCTTGGAAAGAAAGTTGGCTATGATATTCTTGTAAGTTTTCATTCTGAAAATTGGTGAATTTCAAATGGTGGTGAGTAATTTTTTTCTATTTCTATTTTACCTTCTCATTCTAGAATTTCAAAGCAATTTTTTTAATTTCTTGTAATGTTGTGTCAATATTTTTTTTTAAATCAGAACTTTCAGGTAGTCCATGTTGTCTCTCCAAGACCTATTCTCCAGAGCCATTGTCTTTCTAATTAGATGTTTCATATTCTCTTCTTTTTTTTTCATTCCTTTTATTTCATTTTATTATTTCTTGGTGTCATTACCTTTCCCTCCCCAATTCTTATTTTCAAGGTTTTTTTCTTCCTTTAGTTCTTTTCCCAACTAGCTGACATTCTTTTCATAATTTTCTAGATTTTCTTGGATTGATCTTGTAATTTTTTTCCTTAATTTTTTTCTTGACCTCTCTTATTTGATTTTTAATTCTTTATTTTTAGTTTTTCAAGAACTCTTTTTGGGCTTGTGACCATTTGACATTTCTTTTTGAAGTAGAAATGGGTTTAAATTTCACTATCTTTCTCAAAATATGAATCCAGATATTCTTTATCCCCATAGTAGCTGTCTATAGTTGGATTCTCCTTGGCTTATTCATTTTCATTTTTGCTTTATTTTATATTTAACAGTTTAATTTTTATAATCAAATTCTCTCCACTCTAAGCCATACCTAGAGTCCACAGCTACTTTGTCCCAGAAACATTCTTGTTCTTTGTGGCCCTTCCAAAGGCTGCAAACTTCAACTCTCCCCTTTGGCCTGGAACCAAGACCGTGGACTGTGTCCTTCTGCAAATGCCCACAACCAGCAGGGTACTCACCTCTCTGCTACTACATTCACCAGATGTGTCCTTGCTCCTCCTCATGCACAGCTGGATGGCATCTGATCAGTACAAATGAGCCTGGTATATTGAGACAGGGAAGGGTCCTTCAGTTTTCTCTGGCTCTCAAACACACACACACACACACACACACACACACACACACACACACACACACTGTCCCTGAAGAGAAAGTTACTGAAATCTTACTTCCCAAACCATCCAGTCCCAAGGCTTGTTGTTTATTGATTCAGGGGAGTTTTCCTGAAGGTGTCTGCATTTCAGTCTGACCAAACTTCCTTCCTGGAAGTCAAGTTTTCCTAAGGTCTCTCAAGTTATGTTAGGACAACTGCTTTAACCTGACTTTTATTTATTTCTGCCATTTAACATTCTCTTTCAAAAGATGTTGTCTTGTTTGTGGAGGAAATTTGGAAAGGCTGGTATTTTCTGACCTATTCTGTCATCTTCCCAGAATTCTCTTCCAAAGATCTTTTAACTACCAAATCTAATAGTCTTTTCTGGAGGATCATCCTTCTTGAACTCTCTGAAGCATTTGAAACTGTTAATTGCCTTCTGCTCCTGAATATTTTTTCCTTTCTAGGTTTTTGTGATGTTTTTCTTTCCTGTTTTCCAAACTGCCTCATTGAAAACTCTTTCTCAGTGTTCAGATATCCATCTAAATCACACCTCACAAGGCCCTATCACTAACTCTCTTCATTCAGTTCTCCTTCTACACTATATCCTTTGGTGATCTCAGTATCTTACACGGGCTGAAACATTAATTCTAAGCAGATTCTTCCCAGATATATTTTTGCAGCCATACCTTTTTTTCCCCTGAACTCCAATCAAACATCACCAACTGCCTTTTGGACATCTCAAATGGGTTATCTTTTAGAATTTTAAATTCAAGATGTTCCAAACAGAACCCATTCCTCTTCCCAATCTTTCTCTTACTCTGGAAAGGATGACTATTGTCTAAATCATGCACGTTCATAACCTTGTTGCCATTCATTCTCAACTCTTCATTCACACTCAATCCACATAATGTAGCAGGTTATCAATTTTGTTATTTCTACTATCATATCCCTTGTCTATTCATGTTTGATCCACTTAGTCCACTACCTTTATTCAAGCTTTCATCACCTCAGGACAAGACAATATAGCAATTATCTTCTGTCTGGTTTTCCTGCCATGGGTCCGTTCCATCTTTTCCCTTACTAAAGTGATTTTTTAAGTGAAGGTCTCACTTTGTCAACCCACTATTTAATAAACTCCAGTGGTTACCTATTACATGATAAAATGTGAAATACTCAACTGGGCATTTCAAGTCCATCATAATCTAATTCTTTCCAATCTTTCTTACCCTTTATACTTTTCCACACACTTTACAATTCTACTACTCTGACTCACTTGGTATTACAAAGAAGAAGAACAAGAAAAAGGAGGAAGAGGAGGAGGAGAACAAGAATAAGAAGTAGTAAAAATAACTAAAATTTACATAGAATTTTACATAGATTATCTCATTCATTCTGCAGAACAAGTTTGAAAGAAAATTACTATAGCTATCATTATCCCCATTTTAATCTCTATTTTGCAGATAAGGAAACTGAGGTTCAAAGGCATTAAGTGATTCATCCATGTTCACTCCCTACCCAATCTTTCCCTCTAAAGTCAGTTCTTGCCAAAAACTATTCTTCTAGCTAGTTCCACCCCAACCTGCCTTATTGTCTATGAGTTAAGAGCAAGACCACTGGTTATTACTTCTTGTAATGTTCTCTTTTGTATTACTGGATTCATGGGCAATAAGAGAAAATCCAAATCTGATCCATTACTTTCAGAAGCCCAGAAACTGCAGACAATGAGCCAAGAGCAAGGTACGAAAATCCCAGATGGTGAGGATCCTATACAAATTGTTGGATATGGACACTAAGAAAATGCTGTAGATGTGATTCAGTGAAATTGTGAAATTAAATTTGGGTGTTATATACTATAACTGTTGGGACTTAACATTATTGTAGTGTCACTCTCCAGACACCATCAACTCTACTAACTTCTTCCAGATACAGTAATAATAATAATAACAACAACAGAGTATATAGTTTTAAGGTTTGCAAAATACTTTTCAAAATATTTTTATTTTACTCTCAAAATAATCTTGAGAAGTAGGTGTTATTATCATCCCATTTTATAGAGGAAGAAATTGAGGCAGACAGTGGTTAAGTGACTTGCCTGAGTCACATAGCTGGTAAATGTCTGAAGCTGAATTTAAACTTGGGTCTTCTTGACTCCAAGTTCAGCATTCTGTCCATTTGAGAGAGATACTAAAGAATGATTTACAAAATTGTGCTAGCCTTGTATACCATAAACTTAAGCCCAGTTCACATGGGCCATCTATCAGCAAAACCATTTTTCATTCTTTCCTGATCCTTTAGCACATTCTCTACAATGGCTATTCCAAAATTTCTCTATTCTTCAAACCCCTAATTAAAGCTCTTCCCTCTCTTTCAGCAGATATGACCTCATCTTCTACTTTGTTAAGGCAAGTGAAACAACTAAGCACTGACTCAGTCATGTTTCTCTTTCCTACTTCAATATCTCTTCCCCTTTTAAAAATAAAAAAATTGAAACAACAAAAGAAATAAATTCACTTTTTTTTATTTGAGAGGAAAGTGGAAATATTGAGGCAAATTTAAGCAAATCCAATATGTTTTCAGACTGAGGTAACTTTGTGAGTTTAGGAATTTTAAAATATTGTGCCTAACTTAGTTTGTTCATAAAATTTTTACATTTGGCCTATTACATTTTTACATAAGTTTAAGACAACAGTCATAAAATTATTCCTTCAACTTATCTCTAGGAGTTTCAATTTTGTTATAAATTTCAACTATACAAGGTTGGACTTTAAGAATGTCTTCATTTCAGACTAAGTGATCTACTAGCTATTCCCTAAATTTGTTATTCCATCTCCCACTCAGTTGGTACTTTCAGCATTCATGCTTAGGATACACTTCAGTTATATGTATATAAATACACATGGTATACACACATATACGCATGTGTATATGATGCATATATGAATTATGTATGTATATATGCCTATATATTTGCTGCATGTAAGTTTCCTGAGAGAAAGGACTTCTATTTTTATCTTTGAAAGCACAGGGTCTCCTACTACGGTTTACACATGGAAAGCACTTATTACATGGTTGTGGAACTGAGTTTGTAAAACTGAAAACAAAAGAAAGGTTTTTTAGTCTGCCACTCTAGCAGTCACAAAAATTTGTTTTCATAACAAAGTTAAGGATATAAAAGAAGGGAAAAAGTAATAAAAACTTGGCCACATTGAACTCTAATGAAACAGTTATTAAGCTGTCACCAAAAGCAATTTCTGCTTCATCAAATGTTTAATTTTATCTTCTTCCCAAACTTCTAAAACTTGAAGATTTGCCCAGATTGATCATGTTTTCAATCATTTACTCGATTGTTTCAATGTTTATAAATGTTTCAATGTTTATATTATTGATGTCATTGGTCCTCTTTGAGAAGGAAGGATAAACAACAATCCATGGGTAATAGCTGCCCCACTGGGGACCCAAGTGGCCAGTTCCAGTTGAACAATGTTGCTCCTTCCTTCTTTCCTTTCTTCCTTCCCTCTTTCTTCCTCTCTCTCCTCCTCCTCCTTTCCCTCTGCCCATATTGGGAATCATATCCACACATGCAGGTATTCTGCTCAAAGTAATATAAATTTTGATCACTGAAACCTCACAAGATATCTTGATATTTATAGGTAGGCTGGATTTCTTTTCAAAGACCATACCTCAAACCCAAATCACTCTGGCTTTCATTAAATGGTCAACAGTAAGTCCCAGTCCAAGCCTCACTTAAGTCATTGATTGGGTTCTAAAGGCTCAAAGCAAGTATAAATAGAACTTATTTCTGTTTTGGCCAGAAGTCCTGATTTGGGAGGTTCCCCTCCCATATTGTGTTTTTGGGGGTTTTGGGTTTTTTTTTTTAACTAAGTAAAGAAGGCCATTCTTTGCCTCATTTCTTACCTGGCCTTAATCACTGAGAGGTTTGCCTCAAATAAACTGAGACCCAGCAAAGACCTTAGCCCAAAATGACAAGGTCTCCCATTGCATCAGGATCTTCCCCATCTTCAGTCATGCTGATTATTATTTTGGTCTTTCTGTATGCCACCCTAGCAGTCACAGAAGTTTACTTCCATAACAAAATTAGTATAAAAGAAGAAAAAAAAGTAATAAAATTTTGCCATTTTAACTCTAAATGGATCAGTTGTCACTAAAAGCAAATTCTATTTCATCTGATATCTAATTTTATTTTCTTTCTAAACTTCTGAAATCTTAAGTTCTGCCCAGACTGATCATGTTTTCAACCATTTTCTCTAGTCTTCCAAATGTTAGTGCATTTCTTAATGACATCATTGGATAACATAATGATCATGACCCTTAGGACCAAAAGATTTAGGTTCAAATTGGCTCTGTTTTTGCTGTTGTTTGGTCATTTTCAAGTGAATCCAACTCTTCATGATCTTATTTGCAATTTTCTTGGCAAAGACACTGACATGGTTTGCCATTTCCTTCTCCTGCATCTATTGTGTGGCCTTTGATTAGGAAATGGGCTTTACTGAATCTCAGGGTCTTCATCTATAACATAAAGGGTGTCAACTACATGATTTATAAAATAGTTTCTGCCCCTATTAGAATCACGAAAATGAAGTATCCTTGAAGCATCGTGAGTTGGACAGTCTTTAATGGGTTAGGAACCTATGGAGGAGGAAGGGCAGGATAATTAAAGAAAACATGATGAAAATATGCTCATCCTAGAAGAAATATGCCCTAAATTACACCCTAAGGAGGTCTCATCTCTCCCTCTCTCTCTCTCTCTCTCTAAAGAAATTGATTCAATTCGATAATCATTTGTTATTATTTATCATGCTAGGCACTGTGCTAAGCACCAAAGATATAAATAAGAAAAATACATGAAAGGAGTTTACATTCTTTTTTTGTTTTCTTTTGTTTTGTTTTGATCTCAAAGCTTTTTATTTATAAAACATATGAGTGATTTTTCTACATTGACCTTTGCAAAAAACTTTTTTTCCCAAGCTTTTCTCCTCCTTCCCCCCCCACCCCTAGATGACAGGTAATCTAATACATGCTAAATATGATAAATTATATGACAAATCCAATATATGTATACATATCTATACAGTTATCTTACTGCACAAATAACATCGGATCTAGAAAGAGAGAAGAAAAAAAACAACCTAAGAAGGAAAACAAAATACATGGA
>JAJPUD010001982.1:316430-343622 GCA_023553655.1 Myrmecobius fasciatus
AACCTAAGAAGGAAAACAAAATACGTGGAAATATTCACAGAAAGCGTTAAAATGCTATGTTGTGGTCCACACTCAGTTCCCACAGGCCTCTCTGGATGTATATGACTATCTTCATTGCTGAACAATAGGAACTGGTTTTAATCACATCATTGCTGAAGAGAACCATGTCCATCAGAATTGATCATCGTATAGTCTTGTTGCTGTGTATAAGGTTCTCCTGGTTCTGCTCATTTCACTCAGCATCAGTTCATGCAAGTCTCTCCAGACCTCTCTAAAATCATCCTGCTGGTTGTTTCTTACAGAACAATAATATTCCATAACATTCATATACCATAATTTATTCAGTCATTCTCCAATCGATGGGCATCCTTTCAATTTCCAGTTTCTTGCCACTACAAAAAGGGCTGCCACAAACATTTTTGCACATGTGGGTCCCTTTCCCTCCTTTAAAATCTCTTTGGGATATAGGCCCAGTAGAAACACTGCTGGGTCAAATGGTATGCACAGTTTGATAACTTTTTGAGCATAGTTCCAAATTGCTCTACAGAATGGTTGGATCCATTCACAATTCTACCAACAATGTATCAGTGTTCCTGTTTTCCCACATCCCCTCCAACAGTTATCATTATCATTTCCTGTCATTTTAGCCAATCTGACAGGTGTGTAGTGGTATCTCAGAGTTGTCTTAATTTGCATTTCTCTGATCAATAGTGATTTGGAGCACTTTTTCATGTGACTAGAAATAGTTTCAATTTCCTCGTCCGAAAATTGTCTGTTCATACCTTTTGACCATTTATCAATTGGAGAATGGCTTGAATTCTTATATATTTGAGTCAATTCTCTATATATTTTAGAAATGAGGCCTTTATCAGAACCTTTGAATGTAAAAGTATTTTCCCAGTTTACGGCTACCCTTCTAATCTTATCTGCATTCATTTTGTTTGTACAAAAACTTTTTAACTTGATATAGTCAAACTTATCTATTTTGTGATTAATGATGACCTCTAGTTCTTCTTTGGTCACAAATTCCTTCCCCCTCCACAGGTCTGAGAAGTAAACCATCCTACATTGTTCTGATTTGTTTATAATATCATTCTTTATGCCTAGATCATGAATCCATTTTGACCTTATCTTGGTATATGGTGTTAGGTGTGGGTCAATGCCTAAATTCTTCCATACTAGTTTCCAATTATCCCAGCAGTTTTTGTCAAATAGTGAGTTTTTATCCCCAAAAATGGGGTCTTTGGGTTTATCAAACACTAATTACTATTGTCATTGAGTATTTTGTCCTGTGAACCTAACCTATTCCACTGATCCACTACTCTATTTCTTAGCCAGTACCAAATGGTTTTGGTGACCACTGCTTTATAATATAGTTTTAGATCTGGTACAGCTATGCCACCCTCATTTGCATTTTTTTCATTAATTCCCTTGAAATTCTTGGCCTTTTGTTTTTCCAGATTAATTTTGTTGTTATTTTTTCTAGGTCAGTTAAATAATTTATTGGGAGTTTGATTGGTATAGCACTAAATAGATAGATTAGTTTAGGTAGTATTGCCATCTTTATTTTATTCCCTCGACCTATCCAAGAGCACTTGATGTTTTTCCAATTGTTTAGATCTGACTTTATTTGTGTGGAGAGTGTTTTGTAGTTTTGCTCATATAGATCCTGACTTTCCCTTGGCACATATATTCCCAAATATTTTATACTATCAATAGTTATTTTGAATGGAATTTCTCTTTGTATCTCTTGCTGTTGCATTTTGTTGGTGATGTATAAAAATGCTGATGATTTATGTGGATTTATTCTGTATCCTGCAACTTTGCTAAAGTTGTGGATTAATTCTAATATTTTTTTAGTTGATTCTCTAGGGTTCTCTAAGTAGACCATCATATCATCTGCAAAGAGTTATAATTTGGTTTCCTCATGACCTACTCTAATTCCTTTAATTTCTTTTTCTTGTCTTATTGCCAAAGCTAGCATTTCTAATACAATATTGAATAGTAATGGTGATAGTGGGCAACCTTGTTTCACCACTGATCTTATTGGGAATGGTTCCAGTTTATCACCATTACATATGATGCTAGCTGATGGTTTTAAATAGATGCTACTGACTATTTTAAGGAAAAGTCCATTAATTCCTATACTCTCTAGTGTTTTTAATAGGAATGGATGTTGGATTTTATCAAATGCTTTTTCTGCATCTATTGAAATTATCATATGGTTTTTGGTAATTTGGTTATTGATATAGTCAATTATGTTAATAGTTTTTCTAATATTGAACCATCCCTGCATTCCTGGTATAAATCCTACTTGGTCATGGTGTATTTATTCTGGGAATGATTTTCTGTAATCTCTTTGCTAATATTTTATTTAAGATTTTTGTATCAATATTCATTAGGGAGATTGGTCTATAATTTTCTTTCTCTGTTTTTGTTTTACCTGGTTTAGGTATCAGTACCATGTCTATATCATAAAAGTAGTTTGGTAGGAGTCCTTCATTCCCTATTTTTTCAAATAGTTTATATAATATTGGAGTTAATTGTTCTTTAAATGTTTGGTAGAATTCACATGTAAATCCATCTGGTCCTGGGGATTTTTTTAGGGAGTTGATTAATGGTTTGTTCTATTTCTTTTTCTAAAATGGGACTATTTAAGTAATTTATTTCCTCTTCTTTTAATCTGAGCAATATATGTTTTTGTAGATATTCCTCCATTTCACTTAGGTTATCAAATTTATTGGCATAAAGTTGGCAAAGTAACTCCTGATTATTGCTCTAATTTCCTCTTCATTGGTGGAAAGTTCTCCCTTTTCATTTTTGAGACCAACAATTTGATTTTCCTCTTTCCTTTTTCTAATTAAATTAACTAGAGGTTTATCTATTTTGTTGGTTTTTTCATAAAACCAACTTTTAGTTTTATTTATTAATTCAATAGTTTTTTTACTTTCAATTTTATTAATCTTTCCTTTTATTTTTAGGATTTCAAGTTTGGTATTTGATTGGGGGTTTTTAATTTGTTCTTTCTCTAGCTTTTTTAGTTGCAAGCCCAATTCATTGATTTTCTCTTTTTCTATTTTATGCAAATAAGCATCTAGAGATATAAAATTTCCCCTTATTACCACTTTGGCTGTATCCCACAAATTTTGGTGTGTTATCTCATTATTGTCATTCTCTTGGATGAAATCAGTAATTGTTTCTGTAATTTGCTGTTTCACCCATTCATTCTTTAGGATAAAATTATTTAGTTTCCAATTGCTTTTTGGTCTATTTTCTCCTGGCCTTATGAGGGGCAGAAGCTACTAAGAATATTGATGAGTTGCTGCAGTCTCCAGATGAAAACTTTCCTGGTGTTTCTGAGAGCATGATGATGGTGGAAAAAAATCTGAGGAACGAATGTGGTGGGAAATAATTACAGGAATACATACATATATACCTATAAATTCTATACGTAATTATATATAATATAGTATTTAATATAATATTATATTTAACATATCACATTTAATTTATATTATACATTTGTATATTATAAATTATACTACTTATTATTACATTATAAGTAATACAATTATATTAATAAATTCATATTATATTATGCATAATTATGTGTTAAATGTAAGTATATCTGTAGGAATACATTAAATAATTAGCACAATCTCCATACTGGTGCCATTCTACTATACTTCTTTCCCAATAAATACATATGTGAAGCATAGTATTAATTCCAAGTGTCAAATGTTAGGCAGCACGTTGATAAGCTGGACAGTATCTTGAGGAAGACAACAAGAATGGTGAAGAGCTTCAAAATGATTCTATGTGAGAATTGGTTGAAGGGAGTTGGAGCAGTTCCTGAAGAAGAAAAGACTTAGGGAAGTTATAATAGCTGGCTTCAAGTTTTTAATGAGGTGTTTCCTGGACAAGGGAATTAAATCTGTCCTGCTTTTCCCCAAGAGTGAAAATAAGGAACACTGAATGAAAATTGCAACAAACTAAGGTGGGATTATAGGAAAGATGGGAGGAAGTCATTTTAGAAATAAAAAGGGAAAAGAATAAAGGAAAATTAAATCAAAGAAGTATGAAGACACATAATTTAGGAAATGCTGAAAAAATGTTCTCACCCTTTTGTGTTAGACAGTATTCTCACCCAAGAATTCACCCTGTGCTGCTTCAGTGATCTCAGAAAAATACAGAAATGAAGTGGAGCCACTTGAAATCTGCCATTGCCAAGAATTCAGCATCATAAGATCATTCTGCTCCTTCCCAGTTCTTCCATTTGCTTCATGATGCAGAAGGGAACTGGCGTTATTTACAGTCATCATTTCTGGGCTATGCAACCCTGCCCATAACCCCTGAGTTCTCCAGGCTCATTGCTTTTTTTCAGTACTTCTCACTGCCACTAGATGGCAGTCATTAAGCATATCCCAATAAATAACCCTAAAGGAAGAACTTGTGATAAGTTTTATACACAAACACACAAATACCTCAAGTGTGCTTTTCTAACATCCTAGAACTTGATTACTAATTTATCACCAATTATAAGTAATTATATTTTTGCTTTTAAAATTAAAGTACATCATAAGAAAAAATAATATAAAGAACCAAACAACAGCAATTATAATGTAATTCAATAAACAAAGTGCTTTACATATAGTATTTTATTTGATCCTCACAACAACTTTGGGTAGTAAGCATTAATATTATCCTGTTTTGTAGAGGAGAAAATGAATGCAGACAATGAGTGTGTGACTTGCCCAGGGTCACATAGCTAGTACATGTCTGAGGCTGAATTTAAAATCAGGTCTTTCTGATTCCAGGTACAGTGTTCTGTCCACTTAGCAAGAGGTGCTAAAGTTGCTAATCACCAAACTATCTGTAAAATACCATAGGAGCAATGGAGAGTGCAAATACAAAAGCAATATTGTCCCTGCCCTTAGAGAGTTTACATTCTTCTGTAGGAGGGAGAGAGAGAGGCAGGAAATAGGAGGAAGGACAAAAAGAAAATAGACAGACAGAGAGAGAGAGAGAGACAGCAGAGACAAAGACAGAGAAAGAAAAAGAGCAAGGGAGGGAGGGCAGACAGAAACAGACAGAGAGATTTAACTACAGGGAGTATCTGAAAAATCCTTGTATAAGAGGAAATACCTGAGATGTACCTTGAGAGAAGAGGTTCACTGAAGGACTACTTAGAGAAAGCCTGGGAAGCACAAGATGAATTAGTATGTTCAGGGTATAATTAGTAGGCCAGATTAACTGCTTGTACATGAAAGGAAGAATATTAGATGAAATGAGAAAGGTAGGTGGGAGCCAGATTGCAGGGTTTGCCAGACTAAGTATTTTATATTATTTATATTAAATTTTTAATTTAAATAATTAAATAAAATAAAGTTTTCTATTTTTAATTAAAATAAATATTATTCACATTAAATTTGTATTTTATATTTTTTCCCTGAACTACATAGTGAGTCACTAAAAAGCTTTTGTTTTGAAATTAGGATTACCAATACCGTGGAAAAAATACTAGATGTTAAACTCCAAGTTCAAATTCATCACATATTAGCTGTGTGACCTTCAGCAAATGATAGAAGACTTATCAATATAAAGTGGACAAAGACCTCAGAGGCCGTCTAATCCAAACCCTTCATTTTTAAGATGTTGATGTGAAACCCACAAAAAGAAGTATCTTCCTGGTAAATGATTTAGGCACTAAGATTCTGAGGCAGCCTTGTTCCTCTAAATCCAGCCAGGATAAATGTTCTTTCTTTTGAGCCATCTTGCCTCACCTAACCTTTCTGAATCTGTTTCATATAGAAAATAAGGATAACAATAATTATACTACCTACCTCACAGGTTTGGAGGAATCAAATGAGATAATATATGTAAAGGCATTTGTACAGCACTACATTCATGTAAACTATCATTATACTTTTCCAACAAGTTGCCCAACCTAAAATCCTGTTCCCAGACTTGTCAAAATTATTTTTCCCATCTCTTTTCTAATAAACTCAGAGTACTTTCGTACATAATAGGTACTTAATAAATGGTTGGTTAATTAATTACTATTTCTCTCCCACTCTACCCAATTCCACTCCACCCCTCATGCAAAGCATTGCATTTATCTCCATCAATGAGTGGAGAGTTTCATATAATGGGCCTTGGGACTGAAGTTGCACTAACATCAAATCTTGTATTATTTTCTCAGAAAACTTCCTTATTTCTGTCAAAGCTCCTTGTAACATTCTGTACCAGTTGAGAGTTCCTATAAGTGAAAAGAAGCTCTGGGTATTCAGAAAAGCCTCTGTTCATAGAATTGAAATTGAAAAGCCTCTTTCATTTGATTTCTGATCACAACCCCTGCCCTCCTACACACACACACACACACACACACACACACTAACCAATCACTACTTACCTTACAATTACTTCCATGGTCTTTATTTTTTCCCTTCTCAGTCTCTAAAAAGGACTGATTCTAAGTATTTAAAAAAGTAATACACCCCAAATTTTCCAACACATCAAATTGAACTCCAACAATAAAAACAAAACATATGGATTTGTTTTCATGACATTGATGAAGGGGCAAGGAGCAGAACATTAACCTTTCCTATCCCCTACAAACTAGATAAGCCTTGACAGAATGTGCAGTGGTCACTTTGTGTTGATTTGTTCATTTAAAAGATTGATTGAGTATCTACAGCCATTAGGGCAGCATAAGTGCTGGGACAATCAGTAGGCAGCTACCTAGAACACACAGATAAAGTGCTGGACTGTGGAGTCGGGAAAAGCTGTGCTGTAATCCATCCCACCTCAGATACTTGGCTGTGTGATTGGGTAACTTGCTTAACTCAGCCCCAGTTTGTGGGGGCTGATAATAATAAACACCCACTTCACAATGTTATTGTAAGGATCAAATGAGATAGCATATGTAAAGTGCTTTGTAAACCTTAAAGTCCAATAGCAGCAGTAGCAGCAGCAGTACTATTAGTACTTATCACAACTCTTAGGAAGTTGGATGAAAAGTTGCCAAAAAGGCAAATCGGAAATGTCTGTATTTAAAAGATAAGAGAAAGAGGCAGAAGAACGATAAGAAAAAGCCAGAGGTAAGAGAATCTTGAGGTAGTGGATTTCCCAAAAGATTATCTACTCTAACTGCTTCATTTTACAGCTGAGGAAGCTGACTCCTAAAAAGCCTAACTGATTTTCTTTTTTTTTTTTTTTTTTTTTTAAGCTGAGGCAATTGGGTTAAGTGACTTCTCCAGGGTCACACAGCTAGGGAATGTTAAGTGTCTTCGATCAGATTTGAACTCAGGTCCTTCCTGACTTCAGGCCTGGTGCTCTATCCTAGCTGCCCTGTGATTTCTTTAAGGTCACACATATAGACAATAGAAGATGCAGGATTCAAATCCAGCCTTTTTGATTCTAATTCTAGCACTTTTTCCATCCTAAAATAGAAAGCAAATTGAAAGGTTTGAAAAGAGAATAGATGGTGAGAAAATGGAAGTATTAAGTTTAGACTATTCAAGATGAGATAAATGATCATGAAAAAAATAATAATAATAACATAGTTCTATAAATTCAGGCTCAGTCACCAGAGGGACTCCAAGAAATCTTTCTCAGTTTCAAACACCATATGGGTCAGAGCCTACTCAAACAGAATCACATGCACCCAGCATGTGTTTGCTTTTACCAGCCTGCCAGAGGACACAGTTCAAAACAGAGATATTTAACCAAATAAGTGACAAGAAAATTTCTTCCACCTATACATGGGATAAGCATAAATGATCAGGAAATACATGTGGCCAAAAAACAAACACGAAAAGTCAAGAGTCTCTACAATCAGGACACATGGGTAGCCAGGGCAGCTCTTATCTCCTGTATTATGGGCTGTTAATGTCATCTGACACTGTGAAGATCTTATCTGAGCAGGATCTGCTATCATGTCTCCTCCAGGCATTGCATCTCTGCTGAGCATCCCTCTGGTTGCTTTGCTGGGTTTCACCTTTTCTGGTCCATTTATTGGCTCAGTGCACTATAAGCTCATAGAGGCACTCTAAGAAAGCATCCCCTTCCAAAAAAGCTAACAAGTATGTCCCTATATTAAGATTAAATCTAGTCTCTTGATTGCCAGTGTCTGGTGCCCATTTGGAGTCTATTTTCCCAGACAATTACCTGACTTAGTGTTAGAAATTCCGCCTAACTGCTATTTGATCCCACGAAAAAAAAAAAAAAAAACAATTTGAGGAATTTAAAAACACATACAGGAGTTATGCAGAAACTTAGAAAATGAAGGCAAATATAGTCCCCAAATCTTGACTGATATGAAAATGAGTAAGAAAAAAAGCTACCCAAGAAGGTAAGGTCATTGTCCTCCACCCTCTTGGCCCACATTGCTGATTTTATCATGTTTATCTGCCAGCAATGAAAAAAACTCCTGACTTCTCTTCTATATTCTGCCCATTGCAAAATCTTACTGCCTCTCTATATAAATAATAAGATATCCTTATTCATCAGTTCCCAAGAGGAGCATAATCCCTTGGCCAAAGGTTCCAGATGATTAAATCATGGCAATTGTAGATTCCTAACAACAAAAACATTCCACCCTAGAGCAGCTCAGTAAGTTAAAATAAATATTAAATGCACCAAAAAAAAATGCAAAATCACATTCTGTATGATAGGTCTGAGTTTTAAAACAGAGCAACAGAAACAGTGGATATAATATGCTGCTTGGAATGTAAATTCATCACAAATTGGGAAAGTTGTTATTCAACATAGATTTAGAACTGGAAACCTTTTGAGCCATCTAGTCCCCTCCCCTCATCCTATAGATGAGTAAACTGAGGTTTAGGAAAACGAAGTAATTGGACCAGATTACCCAGCTTAATAAGGAACAAAGCTGGGGGTTGATCCCAGATCTTACTCCAAATCCAGCTCTCTTGCACTCCACCCAAAATGTTTTCTAGTTTTTCACCATCTTATTTCTGTAGCACCTCTTTCAAGGGAGTATCCTTGAAACTCTTCTGGGAACAGGTTAGAATTCTACCCATGAAGTTTTACTGCTTTTATTATAAATCATACTTTTCTGAGACTTTTAAGCAAACAAGGCTCAAAGAACGTAAATAGGACTCACCCAGCAAAACTGGGCCATCTGGTCAACTTATCTTCCTGTTTGTGCCCATGGCACTAAGTCTGTCTCAGGCTGTGGGCTGCCCAGGGGCAGGGACTGTGTCTATGGTACTATCTTTGTATATCACCCAGCATAGACCAGGGGCAATCAGCTATTTCATGAAAGCTTGGTGGTGATGCTTATACTGATAATAACTAATTACAACGCTTTCCTCAGTTGTGTTTTGCACTTCTGAATGTTGGATTTGTAAACAGCCAGTATGTGATGATGCCTTTGGGTATTAAATGCTGGCAGCCTGGAAAGGGGTGACATCAATTCCTGGCATGGGAAAAAGGAAAAGACCGGAGTACTCTGGCAGTGATTTGTTGGGAAAAGTCAAGTGTCCAAGGGGCTTCCCTTGGACAGATAAAACCTTCTGGCAAAAGGATGGGGACAGACGGTGAAAAGAGAGGAATTATAAGGCTGATCAAGTGCCAGGAAACAGAGAAAACTACTAGATTCATGATGGAGATAGAGTTGAAGGGAAAGTGTCAGTTTACTAGCTGTCACTAGAAAAATCCTTTGTTTTTTCCTACAATAGGGAATAGACCTGTATCATCTAGCAAAGCCCAGGAAGTTACATTTAGAAATAACCTTTGCTGTTTCATTCTGAACTGGACAGAGCATTTTTTCCCACTCACACAAGCTATTAAGATAAAAATAATTGAAATTTATATTGTATTTTAAAATGACAAAGCACTTTCTCACCTCAGCTACAGCAAGCATCCTGGGTGCTTGGACTATCCCAATGGCCTTTGGCTGCTCTCTCAGCCACAAATCTCTCCCTACTCTCCCCACATTTTCCACGTATTGATCTTCCTAAAACCAAGCCTGACCAAGTCATTCTTCCCTTACTCTTCTAACTGGGTTAGGATCTAACAGCTATCTAGAAAAATAAGTCAAATGCCAAATGATCTGGAAGCTGGGAAAGAACCCCACAGAAAATGCATAATGAATTGACTGTAAGGCTAGTCTAGCTGGAGCCAGTGTAATTGAAATGTAGTTTGGTACTAGATGTACTAATGTGTATGCTAATGTTTGCCTGAGAAAAGAAGTGGACCTGGAGTCTGAAACTATGCTGTAGGCTGAGTATTCTGGGTGGACAGAACCTTGCAATCTAACTGGGGTTAAGAAAGTATGTTAAGGAACCTCCTGAAAACTGAGGAGAGAGCATGCTACCCCACTTCTCACTGAAATGCAAACTGAGAAAAGTACTTTTGAACCTAGGTGATGAGGAATTTGTTTTGCTTGACTCTAGAGTTGTGGCTAGGGTTTTCTTTTTCCTTTTCCCCCACAGTAAGAGAAGTAAAAGAAAATAAATATTTGCTAATGAAAAAATAAAATAATTGTCTTTAAAAAAGTATGTAGGGTAGCTAGTTGGTGTAGTGGATAGAACACCAGCACTAAAGTCAGGAAGA
This sequence comes from Myrmecobius fasciatus, assembly GCA_023553655.1. Classification (NCBI taxonomy): domain Eukaryota; kingdom Metazoa; phylum Chordata; class Mammalia; order Dasyuromorphia; family Myrmecobiidae; genus Myrmecobius; species Myrmecobius fasciatus. The sequence continues at coordinate 327,012 of JAJPUD010001982.1, forward strand.
CCTGAGTTCAAATGTGACCTCAGACACTTAACACTTCTTAGCTGTGTGACCCTGGGCAAGTCACTTATTGCCTCAGCAAAAAAATAATAATAATTTTTAAAAATCTATGTGAAGGAAGAGCCACAAAGAGTTAGTAGCATTTGATTATGTTTTTATGTACTACATTTTATGTATATGTTTTAATATGTATTACATTACATACTTTTTTACATATATACTGCACATTTTTTTATTTTTCTTTTAAAGCATGTGAAGGAATTTAATAAAGAGAAATGGTAGAATTTGTCTTTGACCATTTTCCCATCTATCAGAAAAAAATCTCCCCCCAGAAAATTCTATGGGGAGAATCCTAGAAAGCCCTAAAGTCCTGCTTTGGGGGTTGCCTTAAGATAAGCAAGTCTTCCTCAGACGCCAAGTTGGGCATAGAGCCCAAATCAAATGGAACTTGATTCCTCAGTGATGAGGATGTAATAGTGTTATAAATAAAAATGAAATGGGATGTAAGACCATCTAGAGATAACTGTTAAAAAAAATTGATTCCTATGTTAAACGTGCCAAACTAAAGTGAGTATTAGACTGGGTTCGCAATTACCTGCCTTTCTATAAAGGCTTTGATGGCTCATCATGATGTACAGGCCATCCTGGACTCTCCAAAGTCATACTCCAACAGAGCACAAGTTCTGACAGGTTTACCTTCCAGGCTAGAAAGTCCTTGACCATGGGCCTAGCATTAGAGGGGGACCAGTCTGAATCCAGAAAGGGTAATTACTAGATGGGTCATAGAGTAATGGATTTCTTTTCTGGCCATTTCTCTCTTGGTTCTGCCAAGAAGTTGCCATCTGCTTCAATGGAGGGAATATCTACACCAGGAAAATCATACAAGTCTATAGTATTAAAGCACATAAAGTACATGTAGATTAGACTCAAAGACATTTATACATTATTGATTAAAAAAAAATTTAACTAGGAAAAAGAGGAGATTCTTTGCCTCAATTACTGCCTAGCCTTAATCACTGAATGAGTGCAGCTTCAAGCAAACTGAAACCTGTTGAAGACCTTAGCTTAAAAAGGCCAAGGTCTCCCACTGCATCCAGGGCCATCTCCAGTCGCCTTGATCTAAGTCTGGCCACTGGACCCAGATGGCTCTGGAGGGGAAAGTGAGGCAGGTAACCTTGCACAGCCCTCCCTCACTCAAATCCAACTCAGTTGCATATCATGGCATAAATTCCCTGATGTAATGATCCTCTTCAAACAACAACAACCAGAAAATAATCAATGATATGCTAGTAAATATTTAACAGCCTACTCTCCAGGAGGGAAAGGAAAAAAAAAGGTACACACAACATATTTTCTCCATTACTTTTAAAAATCTAAACAATTGAAAAAATAATAAATCACACCCTGATTTGTAGTACTTGCCATTTCCAAAATATATATGTTCACACTGAAAATTTAACAATCCATTCTCATGAGCCAGTTGGAGCTGGATCCATCTTTGAAAAACACCTTCCCCCTACCACCACCACCACCCCATTCTAAAGACTGTGTATGGGATACTGACTGGAATGATGATGAGGAAGGGACCTGAAGGAGAAGCCCATGGCAAGGAACCAAAGGACAGAATCTTTGAAGGACAAAACTTGATCTTTCTGCCATGTTGACAAGAGGTTATTAACTCCTGTCTGGAGATGAAGCTGAGCTATATTTTTGTCACACAAGCCATATGTGAGGAATGCTAATTTTACAAATATAAGGTCAATCATTCTAGTTCTCAGCAGATCTGCTTCCCCTGGGATAGTCTAAAGACTAGCAAAGGGAAAGATGGTTGTGGTCTTAATTCTGGGACAAGGCCAGTCACAAGTTTTCTAAAACCACATTATATATTTCCAGCTAGAATCACAGAGGTCATCTATTGAAGCTCTTCTTAACTGTTTTTTGTACCCTAGATCCCTTTGGCAGTCTAGTGAAGTCGATGGGACCCTTTCCAGAATAATATTCTTTAAATGCACAGAATAAAAGACATAGGATTACATAGAAACCAGTGATGTTAAAATGTAGCAATCAAAATATTTAAAAAAAAACACAAGTTCATGGACCACAGGTTAAGAATCCCAATTTAATGTCTCTAATTATACAAAGGAAAATTTTAAAGTCCAGAGAGATTGTGTCCAAAGTAATATAAGTAGCCAATCTGGGATTTGAACCCAGGTCCTCTTATCTAAAATCCACCGTCCTCTTTACTGCATCCTCAGATTCCAACTTTAGGGAAGGTATTTTAAAATGTCATATAGTCCAATTCCAATAGGTAACAAAACTAAGGTCCCAAATCATTAGACTACAAAATAATTCTGTTCTCCCTAAAAAATATACATAATACTTTGTGAGGAAACTACTTCAGATCTCTATTCTAAAACTTCAGTAAATTGTCAGTTAAAATACTCTGTGGGAAGAAATATTAGCCTTTTAAAAAATAATTTCTGAGAGAGTTTATGTTGGAACAGTATGTAAAAAAGTAAATGTGTTCGAGATTTTGCTGTAAGCAATCGTAAGTATAAAGAGAAGCATGTTTGTTGATTCAAGGCAATGGACTAAGTCAACAAACATTTATTAAACACCTAATGTGCCCTCAGTATTCTGCTACTTCTAGTACAAAGATGAAAAAAAAAAAGACTCAGACTGCAAGAAACTACTTAAAAGAAGGAAGCAGGAGTGGGGTTCCCAAAAGAGACAGAGCAGATAAAAACAGGCAGTTCAGTCAAGAAGCCATTCATTCCTCAGTTAGAGGCAACCTCATCACTGTGTATCATCTGTATCATTTAAATAGGCTGAATTTGCCAGGCAAGTCCCCCACTCCCCACTTCTGTCCCAAAGTCTAATTAATTCCTCCTAGGAACTATACCTGCCACTACATGTTGATTGAAGTGTTAATGGAAATGGCACAACAGACGACTACTAAATATCTCAATATTCACTGCACCCCTTCAAAGAATCATAGAAGTTCAGGGTTGGAATAGACTTCAGAGGTCATTTAACCAGCCATCGAATGCAACCAGGACTGGACAAAGGATTTCCACTCCAACATACCTATCAAGTGGTCATGCAACTTTATCAAAGGGCTTAAAGGGAATGGGAACCTATTGCTTCCTGAAGCCATCCACTCCACCTGATAGACAACTCAATCATTCTGAAATCTACATTGGCTTCTCTGCAATTTCTAGTTCTGGTCTCTGGGTCTGAGCCAAACAAATCCAATTCCTCTTTTAAACAAACACTTGAAGACCTGCCATTGTATCCCTCAACATGTCTTCTTTTCTCCAGTCTAAACGTTCTATTCAATTGCTTCTCTTAACTGATGCTCAAAGGGCATGAATTCAAGGCATTTACTAAGTTGGTTGCCCTCCTCTGATTATACTCTAGTTTCTCAAAGTCTTTCCTAAAAGGCAAACTGAGTCCAGCACTGACCACAGTGTTTGAAGGGTGGTCTGATCAGGTCAGAATATTTGAGGCTTCTTATTCATCCCAGTGTTCCAGGAGTTCTGGGTGCAGATAGTGGGTCTCATGGAAAAGAGAGCAAGGGGTAATGGAAAGAACACTGAACTTGATGGCAAGAGACCCAGATTTGAATCCTGGCTCCAATACCCACCAGCTGTGGCAACTCATATAATCTCTCTGTGCCTGCTCTAATTAGATATTAATTTGGTCTGCCAAGTTCTTTCAAAATGCAACTACCCCCTGAGAGAATTAAAATTGTAACAGAGATAGAATGATTAGCTGGATAAACCAATGTAGAAGTTGTCCTGTTTTTCCTTTGTTGCCTGCCTGGCAGAAAATGAATAAAAATATGTTACAAAATAACATGGGAAAACTATCTTTATATGTAATTGGAAAAATAAAATACTATTAAGAGTTAAAGAAAGAAAAAATAGCATGGAGAATTTACTATATACTTTTTTCTTAAATAAATGTGAATTAAAAATTCGCTGTGTTGTAAAGAATCCTTTTTATGTGTTGTATATTTAGAATGCTCTTTGGGAGAGCCATATTTTAAGTTGAGAATGCAAAAAAATAATTTTAGTATATTATCAAATAAGGGAGAAGAGGGACTCCCAAGAGAGGAAAGAATAAGGACAGGGAAAGCATGACAAATCATAAGCAAAGTTTATCTTCCTGTCCCTTCCTATTTTTTTTCATCCCACCTCTTCTCCTTTCTATCTTTTAATTGGGTTTCCTGGAACCCTTAACCTCCTGCCTTTTCTTTTTAGTTAACACTGCAATCTCTATACTTCTTCATATATCTCCCACTCATTAAAATTTATCTATTCTATATCTGATGTATTCAGACATTAACAAAGTAACCTGATAATTGAGCTGAGAGACAAATTGGTGCTATGGCCTAATTCTTTAACCTTTCTAATAAAGAAAGTTTCACTTTAGAAATTCATTCCATAAACAAAATGCCTTAGCTCAAGGGTGAAAGCTACCCAGCTGTTGGATCAGATTGGCCATAAGTTAGAATTTCCTCTAGCTTCCTTGGCAAGAATAATCAGAGATTTCAAGGTTCCAAGTCACTCGGTGTCCATAGGGAGTTGCAAGAAGGAGTCAGCAGAATAGTGCTCAGGAATGAGACAATATTGGCAAGATCAGGGTTTGTTGTCCAGGCTAAACAACTCCATGAGGTCAAGGCTTCCAGACTTGTTCCTGAATTAGTCTCCTCCTCTTCTCCTGCAATGATATTCCTTAATTTTACTTTTTTCCAGTCTTCCTGACTTTATCTCTCCTCCCTTTAAATGGGCATATTGTGGAACAAAAATTAATCATTTATTTGTTTAATTTATTGTTATTATGTTCCTTGTTCTCAATTCACAAATACAGACAAATATTTTATATTTACCTTTTCTTTTTCTTTTTTTGTTGAGGCAATTGGGGTTAAGTGACTTGCTCAGGGTCACACAGCTAGGGAATGTTAAATGACTGAGACCACATTTGAACTCAGGTCCTCCTGACTTCAGGGCTGGTGCTCTATCCACTGAGCCACCTAGCTGCCCCTATTTACCTGTTCTTAAAGAATCCATGATGCAGTGAATAGAGGGCAGGGCCTGGAGTCAGAAAGCCTCATCTTCCTGAGTTTAAATCTAGACTCAGATACTTACTAGCTGTGTGACCCTGGTCAAGTCACTTAACTCCATTTACCTTAGTCCCTCATCTATAAAAAGAGCTGGGTAAGGAAATGACAAACCACTCCAGCATATTTGCCAAGAAAACCCCAAATGAGGACATGAAGAGTCTGGCACAACTGAAACAACCGAAAAATAACAACAAAAAACTCTATGGTATGGTGTAAAGGACTAGGAATCTGATGAGCTATGAGTTTAAATCTTGTCTTTGATTTATAAGGTTGCAAGCGTGTGTGTGTGTGTGTGTGTGTGTGTGTGTGTGTGTGAAATCACATTTGATTTTCTGAATAATCCAGTGAAGTATGGCAAGTATTATTACAGACACACCCCATACACATACATATATTTTGCAGATTAGGAAACTGAGTCTCAGAGAGGCTGACTTGCCCATGGTCATATAGTCAAAAGGGACAGAAGTAGGATTCAGAAACAAACTGCTCTTTACTTTAAATCTAGTATTCTTTCTACCCATTCATATTATGATGAATGGAAATAAAAGTTCAGTTTTAGATTTTGGTTGTCATAGGTTCAGGTACCTTAAATTAGAATACTGTAAAAGTAAAAGTGAATAAGAAAGTTATTGGTAGCTTTCCTAAGTCTAAAAGTATGACTTCCCCTTCCAACATTTCTTGTCTCCACTTCCACAATTACCACCCTAGTCAAAGCCCTCCCTCATCCCACCACATGTGGACTATTGCAAAAGTTTTCTGGCTGATCTTCTTGACTCAAGTCACTCAACATTCCAATCCATCCTCCACTCAGCTGCCAAAGTGATTTTCCTAAAATGCAGGTCTGACCGTATCATTCCATCATTCAATAAACTCCAGTAACTTTACATCACCTCCAGTATCAAATATAAAACCCTCTCTTATACATTTAAAACTCTTTACACAACCTGGCTACTTTCCTACCTTCTACTCTGTTTACATTTCACTCCCTTACACAAAGTCTAAGATCCAACTCCATTAGCCTTCCTGCTGTTCCCCCTTGCTTTTCCATCTCTTTATTCCATGCTTTTCAGTGACTGCTTCTCATGCCTGGAATATTTCCTCTCACATCTCTAGCTCTTGCCCACCTCCCACCCCCTCTTCCTTTAAAACTCAGCTCAAATACCACTATCTGCAGGGGGCTTTCCTACTCAACCCACCTCCCACTGCTAGAGCCCTCCCTTTGAGGTTACTTCCCATTTACATTGTATGTATCTCACATGTACATAGTCATTTGCATTTTGTTATCTCCCATTAGAATGGAAATTCCTTGAATATCATTGGGTTTTAAACTTTTTTGGGGTATCCCCTGCGTCTGACACTTAGTAAGCACTTAATCAATGTTTGTTGACTGGTTATTTCATTAGAACTTCATTCTCCAATTTGCTTGAATATGTAGATTTCTATTTCTTAAGGGGAGACTCTGAGTGGCTTTAATTTCCACAGATGTAATGGATCCAGCCATGGGATGAATGCAGTGTAAACAAATTCAATCCTGAGTTCCAGCATCACGTTGCCAAATTTGTCTTTATTCATTGGGCTTCACTACTCTTTGTCACACTCCCAAATCAATCCCAAAACAAAGGGGCCTCACATATTTCATAATCTTACAAACCACATCATGCAGATCCTGTATGTTGCTACAGCACAGCTGATTTCCTAATCAAGAGTGCCCAAAGCTTATTCCCCCCTCCTTCCCCCACTCTCCTTGGTCCTGCAGCCTCCGACATCTAGGTCTTTTTCCCATTCAGTCATCAGCCAATCACAATGTTCCCTTCCCAATGACCCGACATAGATGTCACTTCCTTCCTGATTCCCCTAAAATGCCTGCAATTAACATCAAGGAGGGACAGAGAAGAATATAACCTGGAAGCCTTTTAACTGTACTGTTTTTACAGAGGGCTTGTTAACACATACTTTTTTGAATTTCTAGGTAGGGTTGAATCTGACAATGTTTAGACATTTTATAACCTTCCCACTGTCATATGTTTGTTCAAAAACTTGTTCAGGAAAGAATGTTTGCTGAACTTGGACCCCCAGATCCTGAGTGCCAGTCCCACCTTTGCCAGTTCTTATCTGAGTAATACTGGGGAAATTATCTCACTACCCATGGTCCAAGTTTCTTCAATTTTAAAGTGAAGAAGCTTCAAAGGGTTATTAAACTGTATGTGCCCTTTGACTCAGTGATGCTACTAGGTCATAACCTCAAAGACATCAAAGAAAGAAGAAAAGGATCCATAAATAAGAGAATATGGAGTTCTTTTTCTGTTGGCAATAACCTAAAAACTAAAGAGGTGCCCATCAATTGGGGAGTAGCTGAACAAACTATTGGTATATAAATACAATGGAATACTATCTTACCATAGGGAATGGTAAAAGGGACAACCTTGAAAGATGGGTATGACCTCATGAAGAGTGAAGGAAGCAGGACCAGGAAAACAATTTATACAATAGCAACACAGCAAAAACAAACAATTTTTAAAAACTTAGGAACTCTCCTCAACCATGATTTCAGGAGACCAGTGAGGCATATTATCTTCCTCCTGACAGAGAAGTAATGGACTCAAGATGCAGAATAAGTCATATTTTTAGACATGGCCAAAGTGGGCCATGTTTTACTTAACTATGCATGTTTGTTGCAAACTATGCAAGTTTGTTTTACTTAATTCTGCATGTTTTGTTTTTCATGGTAGGTGAGGGGAAGAAAGCAAATACTTGCTAATTTAAAAAATATAAATTAAATGAGAAAGCTAGAGTTTATGATCCATGACTACAGAATAAAGTCCAGACTCTATGGCTGCTATCTAAGATCCTCCACAGGCAGATTATCCCCAACCTACTTTTCAAGCCCTATCTCCTACTCTGCATTCCCAGCATGAACTCCACACTCCAGCCAAACAGGTCTGTTTGTCATTCTCTGAACACACCTTGCATCTTCCTCTTTCCACACCTTTCTCTTCTCATGCTATTCTTCCTCCAGGTACACCCTCCCTAATCTCATCCTTCAAGGATCAGCTTAAATGCTACTTCTCCCAAGAAACCTTCCCTGCTCACTACCAGAAATAGGCTGTTCATTCTCTCAATGCCTTTAGCATTTTGTAATATTCTCACTACTTATTGCCTTATGTTCCTGTTATTATTGTACATATCTTATCCCCTGTATTGTGAACCTAATGATTTATACATTGGGACCATGTCTACACATAGTGAGTATTTAACAAATTTCTTGTTGAATTAATTTTGTAGTGTTTAAAGTCAGTTGTCAAATTACTATGTGACAGTGAATATAGAGTGTTGGGTCTGGAGTCAGGAAGATTCATCTGACTGCAGATCTGAGCTCAGACATTAACTAGCTATGTGATCCTGGGTAAGTTGTTTTACCTTGTTTGCCTCAGTTCAAAGGAGTTGAAGAAGGAAATGGCAAACCACTCCAGTTTCTTTGATAAGAAAAACTCAAATAGGATCACAAAGAGTCATACACAACCAAAACAACTGAACAACAACAATATGCCAAGCAGTATTTAAAGACAAAGGCAAAGAAAGGCAAAACACAGTATGTTCGGCATCAAATGAAGAAATCAACTTACAAATAATTATATGTGTATAGAAATGTATGTGATTTAAAGGATAGATAGTCTCAGCAGGAAGAGGGGAGATAGGGAGAAATAGACAACTGGGAAAGGCCTGCTGCTGCAGAAGGTAGGATTTGAGTCTCTATGGAAATCAGGAAAGCCAAGAAGTGGTGGTAAAGAGGTAAAGCCTTGAACAGAGTCCTTGCTAAATGACAGCAGAAAAAGTCCTGAATTTTAAGTCACAAGAATTGTAAAACCTGCTCAGTTATCTCCTCTTGACCAAGTCACAACTATTTTGGGGCTCAATTTCCTTATCTGTAAAGTAGAATTTGGTAATCCTCAAAGTATGCTATGGGGATCATTGGAAGTCCTTATGAAGCTTTCAGAGGGTATCAGGGTCAAAACTATTTTCATAATAATATGTTTTAATTTTAAATACAGTAAATATCTACAAATATCAATAGATATCTGCATTAACAACAACAACAACAAAAGCTTTGGAGAATCTTCAGTAATTTTTAAGAGTGTAAAGGGGTCCTGAAATCAAAAGGTTTGAGAACCACCAGTGTAAAAAGAAATCACATCCAACTCTGCTCTTACTCTCCTACTTACTACCTATCCAGTCCTGATCAAGTCATTAACTTCTGTAGGCTTCAGTTTCCTCCCTTATAAAATGTGATCAGACTAAAATCCTTTCCAAATTGTTGCTTCTCCAAGAGGATCAATGACATCAGAAGGGTACATGTAATGTCTTGACTTTTGCCTGAACCAGAGATGATCTTGGAAGAGCTATACAAAGTCATCAGCTTCACTCTCCTCCAGAGTCATGAACAATCCAGGGTTAAGACAAGGAAGATGACTGGTGATGGCCCAGGATACAGTGAGTGACCTTGACCTTTCCAAACTGAGGTCTCTCCCAATTCTTTGATCTTATATAAGACAGCTCCTTCCAGCAGCTCTGAGATTCAGATGCTATGATCTATAAAACGAGAAAATGAATGCAAAAATAATTTGAAATTGTAAGGCACTCAGACAGAGAGGGAGGAAAATAAAGCATCTCTTCAGTGCTCGCTGTTAGACTGGGGATATGAGCTGGATACAAATGCAAAACAAGCAAGCTAGGTCTACCCACAATACATTCCAATGAGGGAGAACAACATATAGAGAGGTGCTGGAAAGAGAGGGACTTGCTTTCAGCTCTAAATCTATCATCTATGACTACAGGATAAAGTCCAGACTGCATGCCTTATTAATAATTAGAATCAATAATACTTGTCATTATCCTGTGTTAATAATTGAGTATTAGAATCCTTCTGATTAACGTTAATCAGAGGCAGTATCGGAATCTAAACCTGGTCAGGATTGGTCTAAATTTGGGCTTAGGTTTGTCAGTCAGTTCCAGGTGGCTCCCACTAGGTGGATCTGTAGTTTCGTTCAGGTATGGCTACCTACATGAATTTCAGGGGAGTGTTTGAGTCAATGCTACTGGTCCTTTAAGAAGGTGAGCCAGGTGAGTCTGCAACTCCGCCCTGTGCCAAGGCACCGCCCCCCACCCCCGCCCTGCTTTTCCCGGCTCCACCAGTCCGGGTGACCGGCCCTTGGTCCCGGTCCCGGCTCCGGCGCCATGGAGCGGCGCTGCCCCCTGGGGCTCGGGCTCCTGCTGCTGCTCTGCGCCCCGTTGCCCCCGGGGGCGCCCGCCGAAGAAGGTACGGACTTCCCTCCGCCGCAGATCTTTTCTTCCCACCTAGTCTTCTCCTTCCCCCAACCCCCTCCCTTACCCAGGAGTCCCGGGCACTGAGGACCACCTGCCCGTCCCCCCATCCCCTTCCACCACGCGCGCACACCCTCCTGTTCGGACCATTAGCCCCTATTCCCATTCTTTGCAGAGCTTCCTGCAGCCTCTCACACACCTTCCCTGTGACACACACACCCCCTCCCCCGGCAGCCTGGGCTATGGACTTGGCAGGCCAAACTTTGCTCTTTAACCCCTACGTGGTAGCTTGCTGGGGTCAGTCATTCCCCTCACTCGCTCCACTGGCAACTGGGACCGTGGGGCGTGGGGGTGGAGGTGGAGGGGTGAAGCGGGACCTGAAAATTGAAGGGACGCCCTGCGATAGTTTATTATGCGCTGGTCAATGCGATGACCACTACCCCTACTCCTGGGGACGGTCTGCATCTCTTCTGGGAATCCAGATCTTTATCCTTTCCCAAACGTACTCCAGCACCGCTACCCTCATCCTGTGCAGTGAAAAAAGAAGTAGGGTCTCCCTTCTTTTCCTGAACTAGGAGATTCGGGCTGCATTTCCTGGGCTCCTTATACCAAACTTCCCACTCAAACGGAAAGCCGGAGCCCATCAAGTCCCACTCTCATGCAGTCCTGCCATAGTTTATAGAATTGCAAGTTTTTAGAGTTAATCAAAGATCTGGTCCAGTTACAGAAGAGGAAACGGAAGTCCAAAGAGACCAGATGATTTGCCTAAGATATTGTTTTCTATCAGACCTTACACCCTGGCTAAATGGACTGTCCCCTGGGGGCAAGGGTTATATATCCCGTCTATCATCTAGTCAACCAGGAATCTCCACCCCTGGATTCTTCTGGCCGTGAACTCATCAGAGGGGCCAGCATCCTAGCCCTTTTACATATTTTGTCTTCTCTTATCGTAAACTCTTAAGGGTCTTGGTAACGTGTGTTTCACAGGTATGAATGCTCCTCATTGCTAGTCCATGTTCTGCTCAAAAAAAAAAAAAGCAGGAGGTTTGATGGGGAGAGCAGGAGGGGGGGAAGGTGAAGAGGGGAGAGAGAAATTGAAAGGGAAGGAGGGAGACATCATTCAGCAAGTCCCTTTGCCAAGGTGGTCTGACATCCCTCTCCACCCCCAGTAACTCTGCTAGACACCAGCACTGCACAAGGAGAGCTAGGTTGGCTTCTGGACCCACCAGAGACTGGGGTGAGTACCAGGGGAGAGAGGGGCTTTTAGGACCAGGGAGGGCTCCAGACCAGTGAGAAATGGGACAGGCTGGTGGGTGAGGGAAGAAAAGAAAAGAGCAGGAAAAACTGGAAGTGTCTCCCAGGGAGGAGGCTGTCGGGTGTGTGTTGGGGAGGGGGGGAAGGGGGTGGAATAGAGGCTGAGTCAGAGCCTAGTGAGTAGGGCGGGGTGGGGGGGGGGTAGACTTCTCCCCATGGGAATTGTCTAAATAGCCTAACTTAGGTTGGCTCCTCCCCTTTCCTGTTTCCCCCAAATGAGGAGGTGGGAGGAAGGAGTGGATTTGCCAGCAGGAGGTGGTCCTTGTACAGACTTTAAAGGATCCCACAATTTATGGGAGAGGGAAAAGGTGTGAAGGAAAATCCTGGGCCGTGTCTGATAACCGCTGTCATGACTACTCTTACAAAGGTTAAAAAATTAAAAAGTATAAAAATATGACATTTTTCTTCCCTGCCTCCAAACTCTTGACTCTTGCTGTCCTCCCTGCCATCAGGTCCCCTGACTTTTAAACTCTATCATGCCATCCTTGGGGGGGAATCCTGCATGTTTTATGTTCAACTTACCCTCTAGTCCTGGTCATCAGAGGGGAAGCTGGATCCCACAGACAAGGGGTAGGACTACATAGCCAGGAGAAGCTGAGCTTGAGAGTTTTGTCTATTATGTTAGGGTGATGGAGCAGTGAAAACAGCAGGGAGTTTGGGGGGGGGGCAGTGCTCCAGCTGGCTAAAGCTTCTGGGTTTTTCACTTTGAGCCTTTTCCCCTTTGGGCTTCATTGTTGTGGTTTTTATTTTATGGCAGCTACCTTCTCTAGTTTCTTAGGTGCCAGACTATTCATTCTAGCTTTGCTGTTCCCTTTTCTTCTGCATGTTAGGGTCCTGGCTCCACTCTTTCTGCTCTCCCACAGTGTGGCCTGTAATTAGAATTAATAGACTAAACTATAATGTATCCTCCAGGAGGGGCTGCTTAGGAAATCCTGAATGAGACGTGCCCTAATAGGCGCCTTATCCCATAAACCAGCTAATCACCCCACAACTGTGGTTGCCGGCCCACCTACTGGTTCCCACCAGCCCCTTGAACTCCGCCCCCTCCCAACCTCATCCCCATTCCTAACCCCAGCTAACAGCTAATTATCCTTAACTGAAAAGAAGTAGATTGTTCAGTTAAACAGATCTGCAGTGGATAGACGATCAAGGGGAATTCCTCCTTCAGTTGCCCATCCCATACACACCCCCACCCCAAATTTAAAAGTCAGTAAAAATAACCAGCAGCCAACCACCTGGCTTCCCAGGGTGCACTTGGGAAGCTGACAACTTAGCCAATTAGTGACGGGTACTTACTGCAAGGACAGAACATCTGTTTGTGCCCTGTCTCCTGTTTTGTGAGGGGAGACATGTTGCAGTTAAGACAATCTTTGCAAGCTCTAGCTGAGATTGCAGAGACTTGCCTACGATCGCTACCCCCGTCCCCCTGCCATGCCCACTTCTATGCCCACTGCTGTTTAACTTCTTCACTATAGCACATCATACACACACCGACTTGGACCTCAGCCTCCTCCTCCCCTGTATTTTCTAAGTCCCTAGAGTTCTTACTGTGATCCTTCACATTTTGCCCTCCCCCTCCATCATTCCCCATCGCTAATTAGCCTTTTACAATATTATTTGCCACTCAGTTTACCAATCCTATAAAGTTCGTGTAGCCAATTTTTAGTTCCAGAAGCTGCAAAACAAACTCCTCAAATGTTAGACAGTCCCAGTGAGAGACCATTATTAAGGGTCCTTTTACCTGTGAGGATTTCATCCTTTCTACAGTCCCCAAGGTTACTGATGTCCTCATAGCCTTGTGATACAGGGATAAACTTGAGCCACAAACTGGGTATGATCTGCTGAACCTAGTCTCGATAAGGGGAGGCAGGAGCAGTGCAGCCTGCAAAAGAAGCCCCACTCTGGTTGTCCTTTCTTCAGTGGGGCGGGATGGAGAGGATGAAACAGTGACCTGGGCCTTCCCTAGTCTGCTGTGCAGCTTTATGGGCCCACCTAAGCAGGGATGCACCTTGCTGCTGCCTGAGTGAGTCTGATAGTGGGCCCTCCACTCCAGCCCTTCTTCACAGATGGAGTGGGAGGGAGAGGAAGGGACACACTAACTCCTTTTCTCTCCTTCCAGTGGAGTGAAGTACAACAGATGCTGAATGGGACACCCATGTATATGTACCAGGACTGCCCGGTGCTGGCTGGGGGGGACACAGATCACTGGCTTCGCTCTAATTGGATCTTCCGGGGGGAGGCTGCTTCCCGCGTCCATGTGGAGCTTCAGTTCACTGTTCGAGACTGCAAGAGCTTCCCAGGGGGGTCAGGACCACAAGGCTGCAAGGAGACATTCAACCTCTTCTACATGGAAAGTGACCATGATGTGGGCATCCAGCTCCGGCGACCCCTCTTCCAGAAGGTGCCCGTTGCCCATCCTATTCATCCATGTCCAGCAACTGACCCTGATCTCCTGAGACAACCCTGACTACCACGGAGAGGAAAATCCTGGGAGCAGTGGGTGAGAATGAGGAGGATGTATCTCACGATTCCCTTGTCTTCCCAGGTAACTACAGTGGCCGCAGACCAGAGCTTTACCATACGGGACCTGGAAACTGGTGCTGTGCGGCTAAACGTGGAGCGTTGCCAGCTGGGCCGCCTGACTCGGCGTGGCCTTTACCTGGCTTTCCACAACCCAGGCGCTTGCGTGGCCCTGGTGGCCGTTCGTGTGTTCTACCAGCGCTGTGCTGAGACCGTACACAAGCTAGCACGCTTCCCCAACACCCTTCCCGCGCCTGTGGGTTTGGTTAACGTGTCAGGGACCTGCCTGCCCCATGCCCAGTACGGTCCTGGCGCTTCAGCTGCCCCTCGAATGCACTGTAGCCCCGATGGAGAATGGCTGGTACCTGTGGGACGATGCTACTGCACACCAGGTTATGAGGAGGTCAGGGAGGAAAACGGCGTCGAAGGATGTACCGGTAAGGGCATGAGAAGCATCTGGGGAGAGATGGTGGCTAGGGAGGGAGCCCAAGACAAGAACTCATACGACCCTTTCCAATGTTGTACCCCGTACTCTCATCTATCTCCTGTGACCCTCACCCTCATCACCTCTTACCTGAATCTTCTCTGTTCACCTCTCCCGTCTCTCTCCCCCTTTCCCTCTCTCCAGGCCTATTTGCAAAAGACTTAGAGAGATAAATGTGAATAAGTGTATACTGTCCACTCTCCTCATCCTAACCTGCTTTGTTAGGTTCTCATCACCATTCTCTTCACCAATAGGATGCATTTTCATTTTCTGCCTCACTTATTCTAAGTCTTTGTAAAACAAGGAGTGAGGATGGAGGGAAGGGTAGGGAACATAGACCAGACCTGGGTCATGTAGTCAGTGTGGAAGAAAGAGAGAGGCAGGAATAAGTACTGACTGCTAAACTTACCTCCCTTAAGGTCCAGCCATTCAGTTCTCTGTTCTGTAGAGAAAGGAGATGGGAACTTGTGCGTTAAAACTCTACCCTACCGAAGCATTAAGATGACCAATAATAGTAGTTCACATTTATATAACACTTTTTTTTTGGGGGGGGGAGGTTGCAATTTGGGATTAATTGATTTGCCCAGGATCACACAACTAGTATCTGAGGCTGGATTTTTAACTCAGGTCCGGACCTATCTACTACGCCATCCAACTACCCCACAATTTTATAGCATTTTAAGGTTTGCAAAGATATGTTTTATATTATATGTGTGCATATTTCATTTGATCCTCACAACAACTC
Organism: Myrmecobius fasciatus; assembly: GCA_023553655.1. Lineage (NCBI taxonomy): Eukaryota > Metazoa > Chordata > Mammalia > Dasyuromorphia > Myrmecobiidae > Myrmecobius > Myrmecobius fasciatus. The sequence goes on from JAJPUD010001982.1 coordinate 342,519, forward strand.
TGTAGAGTAAGTGCCATTAAATCCATTTTGCAGATGTGGAAAGTGAGAATCAGAGTAAGGGACTCGCCAAGTGGTATATATGAATGAGACAAGATTCAAATTCCAGTATCCCAATTTTTAACCATTATATAGGCTTCCTGCCTCACTACCAATCACTTTAAGTCCATCTTCTTTTATTTATTTATTTTTTGCTGAGGCAATTGGGGTTAAGTGACTTGCCCAGGGTCACACAGCTAGGGAATATTAAATGTCTGAGACCAGATTTGAACTCAGGTCTTCCTGACTTCATTATCCACTGCGTCACCTACCTACCCCAAGTTCACCCTTTTCTACTGAAAGGAAGCCCATACCGTCTCCCTCTTGGACTGTCAGCTGGTCTCCCTGTTTCCAATATCTTCCCCCTTCCAGGATATCCTATCTGTATTATTACCTCAGAGTAGTCTTGCTAAAACGCAGATTTCGACTTGTCACTGGCATGCTCAGGAATGTCCAATGGCATTCAGATGATGAAAGAAAATTCCAAACTCCTCATTCTGGTATTCACAGCTATTTACAATCTGGCTCCAACCTCCAAGTTCTTGTTCATTCTGCTTAATGGATTCAAGGCAAAAATTGGGAAGCAGGCACTTCCAACTTTCCAAATTTACTCCCCTTTTCCGTTAGGGTGACCCTTCTCCATCCCTATCCCTTGCCATGCCCTTAAATTTCCAGTGCTCTTAGAGCCTCTGTCTTTTCCATATTATAGACACCATTTTGTCTTGTTTTGTTGTGGGAAGGGAGGGGGAATGGGCTAGGAGTTGTATTGCTAGCATTTCTATATCATTTGAAGGTTTGCAACATACTTTACAAACATCTGATTTTTTTTCTCCTCATAATAACCCTGGAAGGCAGATGCTATTATTATCCTCATTTTACAGAGGACAAAAGCTAAGACAGAAAGACATTAAGTGGGGGGCAGCTAGGTGGCACAGTGGATAGAGCATCAGCCCTGAGGTCAGGAGGACCTGAGTTCAAATCTGGCCTCAGACACTTTACACTTCCTAGCTGTGAGACCCTGGGCAAGTCACTTAACCCCAACTATCTCAGCAAAAGAAAGAAAGAAAG
>JAJPUD010001982.1:343632-368249 GCA_023553655.1 Myrmecobius fasciatus
AGGCATTAAGTGACTTGCCTAGGTTCATACAGCTAGTAAAAGTCTGAGGCTAGATTTGATAAATCTTCTATCTCAAGACCCAGTACTCTACTTCCTCACCCCACTTGCCTCTAAACTCATGGCATAAGTGGCTGAAAGCAACCCTTCTCAGGATGTTTTCATTTAGACAATAAAATTTGGGGCCTTAGGTGGAAAAGGGAATTATCAATGATGTTAAAATCATACGCTGTTAATAATCACCTACTCCACCTCTTGTGGAGGAATGAGGTATATTTAAGAAATGATAAGGTCAGCATGACTTACCAACTAGTCAGAATAATGTACTAAGAAACTTAGAGGTTATCTAATGAAGTCCAGTCTGGCTCTGAAATTATTATTTACTCTTGAGAAAATAAAGCCATATGTATAGAAGAATTGCACATGTTTAACATGCATTGGATTACTTGCTATCTAGGGGAGGAGGTAGGGGAAGGGGAGAAAAAGAATTTGGAGCACAAGGTTTTACAAGGGTGAATGTTGAAAATTACCTATGAAAATAAAAAGCTTTAAAAAAGAGAGAAAGAAAAAATAAAGTTAAATTTATAAAAAAAAATTATAAAACAGATGTAACTGTTAAGAAGTACAATCTTTACAAAATAAGATAGATACCTGCAGCTATGTTTTATCCATAGTCACTTCAAAATTAGAAAGGATATATGTTCATCTCTTTCTAACCATTATTTAACTTTCCCGAAACTCTAACAGGAAATTGATCTTCAGGTTACTGAGTCACATACAGGTGTTGAATCATGTCCGGCTTTTCCTGACCACATTTGGAATTTTCTTAGCAAAGATATAGAATTGATTTGCCGTTTCCTTCTCATTTTACAGATTTTTTTACAGATTTCTTCATTTTACAGATGAGGAAACTGAGGCAATAAGGTTAAGTGATTTGCCCATACATTTATGAAGAGTTATATTCTTGAAAAGTGAGATGTGAAACAAATTCATCCTTCTCTAAGAGCTTCACAGAAGAGCTGCCAGAATTACAAAAGTGGGGAGTAAGCCTCCTGGGCCTGAGTTTAATCTAGGAATGCTTTTTGGAAGGAGAAGAATTTGAATTGGCCCCCAAAGGATGAGTAGGATTTGGATAGGAAAAGAAGAGGGGAGATTCCTTCCAAGTAGGACAAAGGCGAGTCAGCAAGCATTGATGTAGCACCTACTATGTATCAGGCACTGTACTAAACACTGAAATTAAAAAGAAATCCCCCAAAAAATAGTCTCTGCTCTCAAGGAGCTCACAGTATAACAGGTGAGAAGCAAGGAAGAAGGGGAATGAGTCTCTTTCATGGTTGACAGATGTTGGCCTGTCTTAGTGGAAGTTGCTTGATGTTATCGGAGTAGTAGAAGGTACTTCTGGACAGGTGAAATGGGGTCACATTCTAGAGGGCCTTGACTATCAGAATGAGGAGATGGGAGAGCCTGGTACAGTAGATAGAAGGCTGCCTCTGGAATTAAAGGATCTAGAGTTAAATCCTTCCTCTGACATAAATTACTTGTGTCACCTTGGACAAGACCACTGACCTCCCCTGGTCTCAGTTTTTTAAATCTGTAAAAGATTAAAAGCCTTGCCTATGAGATGGTTCCAGCTCTACAGCTTGGTGATCTAGATCCTTTCAGATCACCATTGTGACTCGAGGACAGTCTCCCCAGCTTACAAAAGTGATATGATCAGGAAAGTTGATGTCAGGTTTTCATTTCTTCTCTTTAGCCTGCCCCATCAATTTCTACCGTGCTGAGATGGATACTCCCAGCTGCCTCAAGTGCCCTCCCCACAGCACAGCTAAGTCTGTGGGGGCCACAGTCTGCACCTGTGTGAGTGGCCACTACAGAACTGCTGGGGAAGGGCCCCAGGTAGCATGCACACGTGAGTGGGGTGGGTGTCCTGGGTGACTAGGGAGGGAAGGGTCCCAGATAATATGAAGGGGTACACGGGCAATGGTTCTCCCCACTTCAAAACAATCAGGTAAATGTCCCATCTTGCCCTAAACCGACAGACAGAATTTCCAGGAACTAGGGCCACCAAAGTTCTCTACCACATTTTCTTCCGAAAACCTCATAATCCACAAGGGAGTCTCCTTATTCAGTCATAACCCCAGAATATTATACATCAAAGAGTTTCATTGACAGGATGTCTTGATATTGGGGATTTCTGCCATTTGATTTTATCTAACCTCCTCCCATAGGTCCCCCTTCAGCCCCTCAAAATATCAGCTACTCTCTTTCGGGGACTCAGCTTTCTCTGCAATGGAAGCCACCCAAGGATTCTGGAGGACGACGAGATCTGAGCTACAATGTTGAGTGTGCACAGTGCCAGGGAGTCACCCCAGAGAAGGGGCCGTGCCAGCCTTGTGGAGCAGAAGTGCACTTCTCTCCTGGCACCAAGGGACTCACCCTGCCCACTGTTCGAATTGATGGCCTTGAACCCTATGCCAACTACACCTTTCGCGTTGAAGCCAGAAATGGGGTATCTGACCTAGATCCCAGTGGTTCTCCCAGCACTACACTCAGCCTTAGCATCGGACATGCAGGTGAGGGCAGGTGGAAGGGGACCTGTGTGAGTGGCCACTACAGAACTGCTGGGGAAGGGCCCCAGGTAGCATGCACACGTGAGTGGGGTGGGTGTCCTGGGTGACTAGGGAGGGAAGGGTCCCAGATAATATGAAGGGGTACGGAAAGAGAAATGAGGGAGGAGTTCCATTAAAGATCAAGAAAAAGTGATGGAGGAGAAATCTGAAGTCCTATGTTGGGCTCTCCAAGGTCTCTCCCCCCGCCAACATGCTGACTTTAACACTATTCAGAATCCCTGTCCGGCCTGTCCTTGAGTCTGGTGAAAAGAGGGCCCCGACGATTGGAACTGTCTTGGGCGGGGTCCCGACCTCGAAGCCCTGGAGTAAATCTGAGCTATGAGTTACATGTGCTGAACCAGGTCAGAACTCACCCCTCCAGATCTTCCCCAACATCCAGGATCTCTAGTCCAGGGTGGGGACCCCAAATCAATTCTATTCCTTCACTAAGTAAAAAATTCCCAAAGGATGAGGTCTTTTCCACTTACTGATGTATTCCCACAAAGCCCTTTCTCACCTGTTCTTATAATCACTGAAGTCCATCCCGCCACATAGGAGGAAGAGAGGTACCAGATGGTACCAGAGCCCAGAGTGTCACTGACAGAGCTACAGCCAGACACGACCTACGTGGTGCGAGTCCGCATCTTAACTCCCCTGGGGCCTGGACCCTTCTCCCCCGATCATGAGTTTCGGACCAGCCCTCCTGGTGAGTAATCAATCCTCTGAAACCTCCCCGTGAGACACATCACCTTCCCCCCCACACACACATGCAGTTCTCTAGTGATCCTCCTACACTCCCCCAGCCTTCCTGTGAGTGACCTCTGCCCACACAAAGAGACCTCCCTCTCCTTCACGAGGGACCCCTCTAAGAACACACACAACAATCCCTGCCCCCCCTACAGGTCAGGGACCACACACCACCAACAGTGCTGTGGGAGCTCACACACACATGCAATCATTCTGTTGAATGGGATCTTCTCAAAAAATTCCCACCAGTGAGTTGGTTCTTTCAGACAACTCACATACTCCAGTTTTCCAGTGAAAACTCCCAATAATACTAACAGTTAGTGTATGTATTGCACTTCTAGGTTTGGACAGCCCCGTTAAATAGGGTCTCTAATAATAAGTATTTTACAAACAAGGACACAAGTTAAGATGGGTTAAGGGACATATAGCTAGTAGGTATCTGAGGCAGGATTCAGACTCTTCCTGACTGGATGTCCAGAATTCTAGGCACCAGCCTCCATGAGTAGCCTTTTCACCGAGTGAACTCTCTCTAAACAAACATCAGCCTCTGTAGCCGGGGACCACATGCCTTCATCTCTCAGGGCTTTGTTCTCTTCCTCCGCCTGCATGAACATATATAACAGCCCCAGAAATGATGTCATAGGTAACTTACAGATGTGGTATATGTATGCACACAGACCAGTCCTGCTACAAGTGCTAAACCTGGCTCTCACCCCCACAGACAGCTTCCAGGACATCACAAATAGCTCCCAAATGAATGGAAGGAAGGAGAAAGAGACAGAGGAGGGGAGGGAGGGGAAAGAGAGACAAAGTGTATGAGAGAGAGTGTACTCTGCTCAATGAGCTTGCCACATATGGATGAAAAAGATCAACAATTCACATTATCATACTCTAATGACTGACTTTTCTCATGCTGGGGCCCCTAAAGAATGATCTTACATAGATGCAGCCTTTTCTCACCCCACCAATAACTGACCCTTTCACAAAAATCAGTCTCCTCTTCCTCACTTGCACCAATTTGGGTTAATCATTACATTCCCTTCCAACTCTACGATTCTGTGCTTCTGTGATTGACCACATATCCACACCAGCATCCCAGTAAATACAGAATTGCCTTCCTCCTCTCTTCTCGTTAATCTCATCTTTCCATCCTTACTTTCCTGCCCCCCATGTAGTTTCAGGCTCCAAAATGCTTTATCTCAGCTCATTTGTCCTCAGTTTCCAAGGGCCTGTCTGGGGGAGAGATTGTGGCTGTTGTTTTTGGACTGCTGCTAGCATTGGCTCTGATCCTCGGATTCCTGGTCTTCCGCACAAGGTATGAGCAAAACAGACCCCCTTTCACCACTGACCTTCCCACTCACAGTTTCCATGCACCAGTAGTGATTCTAATTCTTCTTCCAGATCCCCTTACTCCTTGTGCTTCTCCCCTGTTACCCACTAAATTAACTCAGGTCAAAACACCAGAACTACCCCTGCCTCCCCCTTTCCCATTATCCCAGAAGAAACCTACTGGGTTCCCAGAGAACAGACTTGTTCTCAAAGTGTCCTTGGAAATGTGAGAATAGAAAGATGGGAGTTGAGGAAGTGAAGGACTGTAACAAACTATCTTTTCTTTTCCTTTCTCCTTCCCTTAAACTGTAGGAGGAAAACTAAGAAGCAAAAAGGGCAACGAGAGTGTGCTTCTGATGGTGGGGATCGTGGTGAGCAGTAATGGGGAGCAGTGAACTCATGGGAGGCTATGAATCTGATGGGGGCAATGAGTAAGGCTAGGGAAAGGGATGTAAGAATTCTAGAGCTTCTGAGACAGGGGGAGGCTGGCTTGGGATTGTCTCTCGGGTTCTCAAGTTTTGCTACTTAATTAAGTATAACTTAATTAATATTGTGCTAATAGCACCAGTGTAGCTCTGGTGTAATTATCTATCAGTTGTTAGCTCTTTTGCACCCTCCATTATCCCTCCCTCCCAATACACAAACACACCTTCCATCAGCTCCAATCCCAGCTCCAAGCTGCTATCCCCACCCCAGCTACACTCTGGGTCATAGCTTGTCGGGTGGGAGTGCATGCCTGCAGGGAGAGGGATGTCCAACTGAGACAGATGGACCTTATCCCACTGACCTCATTAGAAATCCAGCCTTGGCCCTCTTTAAAAAAAAAAAAAAAAAAGTAGGGAGAGGGAGACAGAATGACCCATCCAGCTGCTGAGAGCAGCCAGGGGGTATGGGTCATCCTGGTAGGGAATGTGGGGGATGTGTGAGTAGTAGAGGTGGTTTGGGCAGTGGATGGTAGAAAATAAGGCAAATAAATTGGTGGGTAGGGGCATTCTGGTCATTTTGCTACTTTATTCCCAAATATTTTAGGAAGAAAAGACATTAGAACATCAGAAAATGGTGGTAGATTGAAGTTTCCCCCTTCCTAAGCCATGAAGAGGCTGTCTGGAGGAAATCACAGTAGTGGGAGAAAGGATAGAAAAGTCATAGATCTCTTAATTAAATATCTCTAATTTACTCCCCCTCTCATTCTCATCCCAGAGGATAAGCTCTGGCTGAAGCCCTATGTAGACCTCCAGGCTTATGAGGATCCTGCCCAGGGTGCGCTGGACTTTGCACGGGAGCTAGATCCAAACTGGTTGACAGTTGACACAGTCATTGGGGAAGGTAAGCTCTGATGTGACCCATCTCCCACCAGCTTAATCATTCAATATCACTACCACTGAATAGCCCTTCCAATTCATCCTCAGCTTCCTCTCAACAAACATGGACACAGAACTCCAAATGTCCTTCAGAACTACCCCTGGTGGCATGAAACTGACTATACTGTCCTGCTTTGGCTCCCATCTCTTAAGGGATGGGGATGTTTTTCTTGGCCATTATTTCAGGAATTTACCACATCCAGTCTAGGTGATGCAGTGGAGAGAGTACCAGCCCTGGATTCAGGAGGACATATTCGACCAATCTCAGATACTTACTAGCTATGTGACCTTGAGCAAGTCACTTAAGCCTGATTACCTCACCAAAAAATCAGATAAACAAAAAAATAATAATCTCCCCCACCCCTTCTCAGAAGAAATCCTTTTATCAAGAATAAGCTTTGAGACCATCCTCCTTGAGAGAAACAATAACTAAGCCATAGTAAAAATAATAATAATAATAATAATAATTTGTGTGTTGAGTGAAGTCCCCTCTAAGAAATTCTTGTAGTAAATAGCTTTTATAACAGTCCATTGAGTTTAAATCTGCAAGGAGGTAGTAAGGTGGATAGAACACTGGAGTACTTGGAGCTAAGAAGACACTGATTCAAGTCCAATCACAGACACATCCTGGCCATATGAACATGGACAAGTCATTAACTTCTGTCTCAGTTTCCTGAATGTTAAAAGGGATGACAAAAACACCTGCCTCCCAGGGTTGTGAAGATCAAATGCAGTATTTTTTAAATCCTTTGCACAAGATCTAATACATAATAGGCATTATACAAATGCTAGCAATGATTTACTATTGTTATTAAGTTTTCAGATATCATAAAAAGAAGAGCTCCCTAAAACCACACATTTATTTGCCTTCATCTTGTAAGGGGGTAATTGTAAGGCTAAATTTTCTGCCTCCCCACCCTTCCCCTCTGCCCCTCAGTACACTTCAATCTGGGAGGCCACTTAGTCCAAGCCCTTCATTTTTCCACAAGTGAAAAAACTGAGCTCTAGAGAGATCAAACCATTTGTGCCAGGTCATAAAAATAATAAGTGGGAGAGCCGGATTCAAAACCCAGACACTCTGATTCCAAAGCCAGCACCCTTTCCATTGTACCATGTGGCCAGTGTTTTTCATATGGATAAAACTATTAGCAACAACAGCAACATTTGTATGGTATTTTCAAGTTTGCAAAGTGCTTTGCATGTTCTTTTACTTGATCCTCACAAATCCTATAAAGTAGGTGTTATCCCCATTTTATAGATGTGGAAACTGAGGTTCAGAGACTAAGTGACTTATCCAGAGTCATACAGGTAGTAAGTGTTTTTAAAGCCTTTTATTTCTCATTAAAGGGATTTGGGGTATTAGTAAGCAATGTAGATAGATATATAAACACACACATATATGCATATATTATATGTGTATACACACATATATAATGAAATTTATTGTTATATAATCAGGTCTCAGTAGACAAACGGAAATATGTACACTTAGTATGTGTGTAAATACCAAGGTCTATTGAAAAGACTTGCCCTGAATTAAAAGATGTTTTAGTCCTAATGAGGATTGTAAAAGAAAAGATTTTCATTAATATCATTTGTTTCTACATCATTGAAATTTCTTCTCATATCCCCCAATCCTTACCCAGAGAGCTATTTCTTATAAGATATTTTTAAATGAGAAAAAGAAGAAAAAAATTCAGCAAAGACAATATATCCCCCTCCAAAAAATGACATGCACAATGTTAAATGCTCATGGACTTCCACCCAACAGCTAGTAAGGTTTGCAGAGGACTTTATATATTATCCTCATAATAATCCTGTGAAGTAGGTGAGATTATTCCTATTTTAGAGATGAGGAAATTGAAGCAGAGACTAGCCCAGGATTATATAACTGGTAAATGTCTGAGGCAGGATTTCACTGAGGTCTTCCTGCCTCCAGGTCCATTGCTCTCTATGCCTCATAGCTCCTTTTCTGAAGATCACCTGACAGGATAAGATACCAGACACTGAGGTCTTTTTTTGAACTAAACTGACAAGCATTCCAATTCTACTACAGAGAGCATAAGTCCGTTGGGCTGGCCACATTGTTCGAATGCTCATTTGCCCCCAAAAATTATTTTATGGAGAACTTAAACAGGGCAAGCATTCACAAGGTGGTCAGAAAAAGCTATCCAAAGGACACTGTCAAAGTTCCGCTTAAGAACTTTAGAATCGGTTGTATGACTGGCACAGGACCACCCAGCATGGTGTGCCCTCATCAGAGAAGGTACTGTGCTCATAAAACAGAACTGAATTAGCCCCAAGGAAGCATGAAATATGCAAAATTAGAGAATCCACCCCCAATGTTCATATGGGCTATCTGTGTCTGACCTGTGGCAGAGCATTCCGAGCTCGGATCGGTCTGATCAGCCAGTCGGACACGCCGTAACTCAGGGTGGTAAACTGAAGAGCACCCAGTAGATTAGGAAGGCTCATCTCCCTGAGTTCAAATCTGACTTCAGACACTTATTAGCTGTGTGACTCAAAGTAAGTCATTTCATCCTGTTTGCCTCAAGTTCCACATCTGTAAAATGAGATGGAGAAGGAAATGGCAAATCATTCCAGTATTTCTGACAAGAAAACCGCAAATGGGGTCATGAAGAATTGGACATGACTGAAAGACTCAACAACAAACACTTTTCTCAGTGACCCAGGATCTTGGAAAAGGTCCCGTCTGGTTTTGAGGAAGTCATCCCATATTGTTTTTGTATCAGTAACAACTTACATTATGCAAGAGCCAGTCTGGTATCCTCAATGGAGAGCTGGCCTCCATCAGAAAGACAGGGTTCAAGTCCTGTCTCTGACATATATTGACTGTGTGCCTCTGAACAAATCACTTAATTCCCCATTACTATAAACAATTCTCCAAGACTGCAAGTTGAAGAGAAGGTAGTAATTATGCTCTGGTAGAGGATGTTCCCTATGAACCAATGAATTCACAGGTCCATTCCCTATCTCTATATAATGTATGCAAGATACTGCTAGTGACTGTAATAAATGACAAATTTGTCATTTAAAACCAACATGAAAAGCCTGATCTTATGTCTCCTTTCTTCCACTCCACTTCCAGGAGAGTTTGGGGAGGTCTATCGAGGGATTCTGAGAGTCCCTGGTCAAGACTGTTTTACGGTAGCTATCAAGACTTTGAAAGCTACATCTCCAGATGGTCACTGGTGGAATTTCCTTCGAGAGGCAACTATCATGAGCCAATTTAATCACCAACACATCCTGCATCTGGAGGGCGTGGTCACCAAGAGTATGAAAAGGGGTTCGGGAGGTTGGAAGGCATAAGGATTTGATCACCAAGAATAGGAGGGTAGGGGAAAGGATAAATGAAGCCATCTTTGATTTGTTTTCTGTGTCCTAGGGAAGCCCATTATGATCATCACAGAATTTATGGAGAATGGGGCTCTGGATGCCTTCTTGAGGGTGAGGGGGATTGAATCAACTGGGCTGGGGAGAGAGGGGTGTTTAAAGCCAGCCTTGTCATCGTCCCTACTGGATGGGAGGTGGGTTGGTTGGTACCTGAAGATAACCGAGAGTTAATGGAGAGTTGAAAGAGGAAAGAATAAAAGGAAGTTCTAGGTGGTAGTTGCAGCTCCTGGGAAAGAAAGCACTGCTCATCCAGCCCAAATGAGGTATTTGTAAGGTGCTTAACATAATGCTTGGCACATAGTAGGTATTTAATGTTTATTGACCCTTTATCCTACTTCTATGACATCAGGCACAGGAAGAACAACTTGCCCCTGGACAGCTGGTTGCCATGCTGCAGGGTATTGCCTCTGGCATGAGCCACCTGAGTGACCATAGATATGTTCACCGAGATCTAGCTGCGAGAAACATCCTGGTGAGCCAGAACCTGTGCTGCAAGGTGTCTGACTTTGGCCTGACTCGACTGCTGGATAATGACCGAGATGGCACTTATGAAACCCAGGTCAGTTACCTTTGTGTTCCTCCCATTCCCCCTCTCCCCACCCATATACAGGTTTCAGTTCTTCTCATTTCTCTTCTGGACTTGGGAGTCGGGAAGCCCTGAGCCCAAACCCTGGACAGGTTGGTGTTAAGTGACTTGCCCAGAGTCACACAGCTAGAAGTGTTAAGTATCTGAGGCAAGCTTTGAACTCAGGTCCTCCTGACTCAGCCCAATTCTCTATCCAGCTGTCCCTACTTTCATCCTGTTACCTATTTTCTCATCTGTGGGGATAATAATAGGACCTACTTTAGAGTTGTGAGGATCAAAGAGACATGCCTTTTTTAAGGCCTTTGCAAGCCTTAAAATGACATAATTGTATCTTCTTCCTGTTCCAGGGAGGGAAAATCCCAATCCGTTGGACAGCCCCTGAAGCTATTGCCCATCGAATTTTTACCTCAGCCAGTGATGTGTGGAGCTTTGGAGTGGTGATGTGGGAGGTGTTGAGCTTTGGAGATAAGCCATATGGGGACATGAGCAACCAGGAGGTAAGCCCAAGGACAGTTCTAAACCCATTCTCAACTGACATGTAACCTCTTGTCTCTCATTCTCTCTACATTCTGTATTCTCCCCCGACCCCCATTCTGTCTCCCTTACCTTCCCACAGAAATGCTCTTTTCCACCTCCTTTAGGACTCTATTGCATCTCTGATCTTTTGGGTCTTTCTTCCCCACATCACCATATATTGTCCCATTCTTTTTCCTTTTCTTTATGACCTCTGCCTTCTTTAAGAATCCCATGCCCTTCCCACTCCCACTGCCATTGCCTAATCCCTTTTTCTCCATCTCAGGTGATGAAGAGCATCGAAGATGGCTATCGCCTACCTCCTCCAGTTGATTGCCCTGCCCCATTGTACGATCTCATGAAATGCTGCTGGGCTTATGATCGAACCTGCAGACCACGATTCCGACAGCTTCAAACACAACTAGAACAGCTGCTTGCCAGTCCCCACACACTGAAAACCATTGCCAACTTTGACCCTCGGTAACCACACAAGAGGAATATAAGGGGGTGAATGAATAAAGCTGGCTAGTGCAGTAGAAGACTATATTCAACAAGATAGACTGAGTGGGATCATAGATTACTTCAGATCCCACCTCAGTCCCTCTAGTCCATCTGTATCACTTTGTAGTTAAGTTCAGAAGCCAAATGACATGCCTGCCTACAGTTAAGAGAATTCTATACTGATGAGATTAGGAAATGCACAAATTTTACTGATAAATGTGCAGAAAACTTAGTTTTTGATCATCTATAAAAAGCAGCCAGTATTAGAGATATTTCTAGCAATTAGAAATGTTTCTGTAGACAACTACACTATATGAATATTCATCTACCCATGGACCATTTTAATACAGAATTATAGATGTGAATCAGGTCTGTAATACATCATTCAGCTACACCAGGGGTTAAATGGACGTTTGTGTGCTATCCTGGAAACTTAACCACCCTTTAACACTGTTTCTAGGGAAACATTTTCCAAACAACCAATGTACAAACAAACTCTTGGAACACACCCTGTTTAAGTTGGGGACTGCTTGTCTATCTTTTTGGAATGTATTTGTCTTTTTCCTGGCAGGCTTACACATCCTAATGACTTTTGGCTCTAGCTAACAATACAGGAAAGTCCATCATATGGAACATGGGTGTCAGTGGGGATAGAAAGAAGCAGAAATTATAATTATGGAATAACAAAAACTGGAAGATCTTAGAAGTCATCTGATCCAAACACTTTATATCATCCAAGAATGCTCATCTAGCCTCTGTGGTGTTGGGGATCTTCCTAGATAGCCCTTTGCCCTTTTAAAGCAACTCTTCATTGTTATGAAGCTTTTCTTTATATTGAGCCAAAATTTGTCTTTCTCTAACTTTCACCCTGGGGTAAACAAAATAATTTATAATCTTTCCCATAAATCAGCCTATCAAATGACAACATTGATAGATTACAAGCAATCATTACTCCAGAGTCAAGTGGCCACACCAAAAGTCAAGAGTACTTGACTTCACATTTCCTGCTACCTAAGTTCTGGGCACTGAAACAGCTGTTTGCAGGTTTGATGGATCAGCCAGGATCTGTCTGCTTCCACTCCCCCTCCCCTGCTATCAACCCAGTAAACTTTGAGGCCAGGAGAGGACCATGATCCTTTTTCTCAACTGAATGTTGGCAAGCTATATGCCATGTTAAAGATTATCCAGATTTGCAGATTTGTTATACAATATTTTGCCATTATTTTAGTCAGTATTCCCCAAACACACACATACTTGCTAGGGAAGGAAATAGAAAGCTGGAGTATAATCCAACAGTACTATATGAATATTCCAGACATAAAATTGAGAGCTAGTTATAGCATGATCAATAAAGGGGAAACTGTAGAAAGAACAGGGAAGGCAGGCCTAGCAATCTCCAGGAGCATGACAAGTACATTCCTCTTCCCCCTAGGGTTACCCTTCGACTGCCAAGTGTAAGTGGTTCAGATGGGATCCCGTACCGAAGTGTCTCTGAATGGCTCGACTCCATCCGAATGAAACGATATATACTGCATTTCCGATCTGCAGGGTTGGACACCATGGAGTGTGTCCTGGAGCTGAATGCTGAGTAAGCAAATAAAGGGGTACCGGGGAAACGGGTACCAAAATGACTACTGAGGGAAGGATGTGACAAGGAAGGGGCTCTTTGTAGCTTGGTTTCAGAAAATTGCCTTCTTGTTCTTTTTAATCCCAACAGGGACCTAAAGCAAATGGGGATTACACAGCCTGGACATCAGAAGCGAATTCTCTGCAGTATCCAGGGTTTCAAGGACTGATTTGTGGACAGGATAAATTTGAAACCCACCCATGATGCTCATTTTTGGCAGACTTTGCTGAAAATGTGATCTTTTTATACCCCATCCCTTATTCTGGATCATGTATGTTATTGGTGCTGCTCTTTCCCACACCTCCTATGGAGGAATTACACCCTATGCTTTGAGGGAGGAGGTTGTGTCTTGTTTTATACTTGGAGACAGGTAAATAAGAGTACTGGGGCTAGTAGATGGGTTTGGAGGTCCTAGTAGTGTCAATTGTGATATTTTTATATTTTTGTAAATAAATAGCTTAGGACAGATATCTACCCCTTTATCATGCTAATGGGGCCTGCTGGCCCCTCCTGTAGTCTTTAGAGAATAGATCACACTGGATTCTAGGGAACTATGGAGGTGAATACTTTATTTGTAATTGTGGCCAGAATCCCACAATATGTGGTCCAAAAAAGGTGCTACCAGTCCAGCCTCTGGGATAGAGCCAGGGCACAGCTTCTCCTCAAGCTTCTCAACAAACAGAGTACAAAGGTTGCTGGGAGTGAGCCAGCTAACAGCTTCAGTGTAAGAGCAAAAGCAGTAATGCTGCCCAAGCTGTCAAGCTCCCCAAAAAGGAAAGGGATAGAGAGAAGGGTACAAAAGGATGCTGTGAAGCCTGGAAGATGACAAACAGATGGTCCCATACCGGGTGGGAAAAGGGATATTGAAAATGAAGGGATTGGTCTTGGGTTCTGCTGCTTTCCATCATCTTCCTGTCCCCCTAAAACTGAAAAGGGACTAGCATTAAGACTAGCTGTAAATGTTCTTGTGGCTTCAGGGTGGGGAATGAGGATGAATTGAGTGAAGGAAGACTTGATCTGAAAGTAGGTAGTTCTCTGATCTGGAATAGATCCTGGGTCTTCAAGATTTCCAACAATGAATTCAACCTCATGTCTGGGCCCGGGTTGTGTGGCAGTTACGACACAGTACATGTCCATCCAGTGGAAAGCAACCATTCTCATCAGCCTCAATCGACAGGGGTTTCCCACAGTCCTGTTAGAAGGGTAGGATAAGATGATAAAGCACAATGTCTATCTTCCCAGTGTAAACATTCCCTATCTCTATACACTTGAAGGCTCTATCAGTCAGCTGTTTACCATCATTCTACTTCCTTTCCCCTTCCCCCACTTCTCACCACCCTTTTACTTCCTCTTCTCTGCTCCAAGCTCCTCCCTTTTGCAGGGTTGGCAGTTAGGAAAAGGGGGCAAAAACCCTTCTTCCCATCCTGCCCCACCTTACTCACCTCAAAACTCTTAAAAAGCCTCACCTGCCAATTGTGGTTTCCTAAATCCTTTAGGATGGATGACCCCTAAATCCAGGGTTTTGAACTCAAGATCACCCACTTCACTACACTCTAAGAAAGATCCTGAGGTGAAGTGGGAATGGCACACACCCCAGTTTTTTTTTTCCTGGACAACTGAATATTCTACAGGCTGGAATGTTATAAAACCATCTTTGGTTTCTAATTGTAATGTCATCCCCTCACCACCCAACCCAAGACATGGAAACTTGGCAGGGGGAGGAGGTGGGAACTAGTGATTGTTCTGACCTCACACTTGTAACATTTCATGTGGAAGTTTTTGTCAAGAGCTACTACTCGGACAGTCTCATCTCGGCCAGGTTCAGGCATGATGGGCTCAGCACAAACAGAGCAGCGTGGGGCATACTGCCTGTGGAGGGCAAGGAAAGGGAGAGAAGTGCATGTCAGTGTCTGGTGGAATCTGGGTTGGGGAGGGAAGGGGGGGGTCAAGAGGATGAGGACATTCTGGAGCAGAAAAGATGGAGTTCAACTGAGGCAATACAAAATAAGGTCATCCAATAAGTAAAAGTCTCCTTTTTATAGGAAAGTGCTGTGCACAATGAATTAAAGCACCTTGTAGTCAAGACCCAAATCCAAATCCAGTCTCAGAAACTAGTTGAGATCCTTAACCTCTTCCTCAGTTTCTTCATCTATAAAATGGGGATCATCTCCTGTGTTTAGCACATAGTGTTACATAAATGCTACCATTACTAGATGACTTTCTAAGGTCACCACAGAAGTCCCCAGCCAGGCAGGATTCTCACATTTAATTCCTGCCCTCGGAGCTAGATACAGTTATTTCTCTTCAACCATACTCCTTCAACTCTTGGCTGAGCTAAGAGTTACACAAGTCCCTAGTGCCCCGGCTACAAAAAAAAAAAAAAAAAAAAAAAAAGAAACATTGAAACTCAAGGTCATTTCCTTGGAATATTGTTACAAATGAGAAGTACGTGAGTGAAAGAAGCTTTTGTGGGCTGGCCTGGGAATGTAACCACTATATATATAATTCATTGTTTCTGCAGAAAAATATACCCCAAGTCTCAAACTGAAAAGGAGCTCTCAGGACACAAGCTTTGCATAAAGTGGGAACCTTGGTTTAAAACTACATATACAGACGAGGAGTATAATATATGGATCCCAAAGATCCAGGAAGAGGATTAATGAAGCAGCAAAAAGCAAGCCAATATGTATTGTTTAAAAGGGAAGGGAGGAGGAAAGGGGGGCAACTAGAAGGTGCATTTAGGGTCCTAGTCAGAAGAATCATCTTCAAATCAGGCCTTATAGCTAGCTGTGTGACCTTAGGCCAAGTCAGTTTGCCTCAGTTTCCTCAGCTATAAAATGAGACGAGAGAAGGAAATGGCAAACTTCTCCAGTATCTTTGCCAAGAAAACCCTAAATGGGGTCACCAAGAATTGACATGACTAAAAAACAACTAAGCAGGTTAACTGGGCCCCTCCTGACATTAGAAAAAAAATGGAAATAAAGAAGTGCTTGTGAAATGCACCAAGTCAACAAAAAGCCCAGGCCCTACTATTAGGGTAGGCAAGACTGGATGTTGCAAGAGCAGGAGTCAGGGCTCACCGGTGATAATCAGGGACACAGTGAGGCCGGTTGGCTTGGTCCACGATGAAAGAGGTCCCTTCCAGAGGGCAGTTACAGACCACACAGGTAAAGCATTGGGGATGAAAGGCCCGGCCTGTGGCTCTCAGCATGCGCTCAGTGATCGGCTCTCCACATGTGCTACATTTCTCCAAGGTATTCTGGATTTTTGTAGAATAGAAAAGGCAAGGAGCATTTGTTAAATGATTTACAGACAGTATTTGATTTAAATAAGGAGGGTCACAGGTTTGGAACCCACCCCCCCAAAGACAGGATGCAACCTCCCCTTGTGTCTCCCCAAGCTGTGTCCTAGGTTGCCCCATGTGTCTTCCTCACCTCATAACATCGCTCACAGTAAGGTGCCCCTTCAAGGCTATAGAACTGCTGTCCCTGAAGCTGCCGCTCACACTGGTGACATGTGAAACATGTGACATGGAATAGACGCCCAAGTGCTCGGACTGCAGGCTGGGAACGTACCAGGGCCTGGTGGCACTGACCACAATACTCTGGGGAGGAGAAGGAGGGAAACACTGGGACAATAGAAATGGCAGGAAGGATATGGGAGAGAAGCCAAAAGGTGCCAGTCACAACAATCAGGAGAAAGGCTGGCTAGAGAGAGAGGGGGAACATGGTGGTATGGTAGTGACCTGGATCTCCTTCCTGTTTAAGGCCTCATTGGGAAGAGGGTGGGGAGGGGAACTCAAGTCTCACCATTGGTGGGGGGTTTGTTACTGGATGGCTGCTCCATGTCCTTCATTAGCTGCTGTGTCAACTCTTCTAGCTCTTCAACCTCCCGAAGAGTCAGAGGTCCTGGGGCCCCAGGAGGACGTACCTAGAACCCCAACAGCATTGTTTTTTTTTCAGCATTTTCTGTTAGCATAGCCTTCATTTTAGTCTTCCCCAGCTGTCTCACCATCTGCCCCTTCACCCACTGCCAAAAGGTTTTGTCCTAATTACTAAAGCCCCTCATTTCCCACACCACCCCTACTCCCTTACCTACTGAGAGAAAGGAAAACAGGTTCCAACTACCCATACTTACCCCAGACACATTTTAATCCCTTTTCCCCAAAATTATCTATATGCAAAGTATCACAGACAGTGAGGAATAAGACTTGTGCAGATAAAGGCCACATACATTGCTTAGATCACTATAGCACTAGACATACACATCACAGACACACCAGGGTCAGAGATTATAGCATTCTAGAGGTGGAAGGGACCTGAGAAATTAATGTAGCTGCAACATTTTACAGGTTAAAGAAACTGAGACCCAGAGATATACCAATTTGCCCGAAGTCACAGAGTGACACAGCTGGGGCTGAATCTGCATTTTCTATTGTCCAGATCAGGGATCTTTCTTTCTATTAAGCCTCACATAGAGGGCAGAAAGAAACAAATAATCCAGACACCGTCTATGACAATTTTAAAACTAAGTACGCAGAAATCAATACAAAACCTAAATTTTTAGATGGATTAAAAAAATACTTAAGTGAAAATTCTCATAGGTTCAGCTAATTTTGGTAACACCTAATGGCTGGGGTGATAATGAGAGATGTTCAATTTACAACCCAAACACAGAAGCCTCACAGAATACATACATATACCCCTATAGCACATGCATAGCCCCCATCTCCAAAGAACATATACACCAGAGGCACACCTACCCGTCCCAACTGCTGCTGAGTAACCCTGCCAGCATAGAAATATAACACAGGGCAGGAAGATCAGGTTAAACCCAAAATGCTGCCTATGGACCCCCTTAGCCATCCCACTTCTGAATTCTCACACTGAATTCTCTCAGGGTTCTATGTTAGAATAAGGACTTCTGGAGCCCATGAACTGGATCCAAAGCACTGAGGAGGGGAATATGGAGGAGATATTATAGACAATTATATGTGAATACTGTGAACCAATTTAGCCTTTCCCCAGAAAAACTATCCACAGGAAAGCCCCAGCACATTTGGGAAAAGGTGAATTAGTCCAAACCACACTAGCATCCTAGATCATATTACCATTTGCTGGACACTACTAAAGAAAAGAGTGCTGACTTTGCCACAAATTCAAGGACTCTAACTATTCAGCAGTTGTTATTCAGCTCTCACTCTATTGCATTTTCTCCTTCTCTACTGCAAAACCTTTTCCCACTCTTCAAGCCCCCAATCTCCATTCCAACCACCCCCTCACTCCCAATAGATGACTTCATCCCCTACTTTATGAAGAGAGCTCAAGTTCTCTCATTCACTTATCTCCATACATCTCCAAAGCCATACTATTTTTAATACCAATTAAAAAAAAAAAACCTTCATCTCCTTACTGCTTGTCTCAAAGAAAGAAATATACCTCTTTTCCATGGCCTAGACATCCATCCTTAGTCTTAAAACAATCTACTATTAATCTCCTCACTATAGCAAGAACAACTCCATGAGCCCCCTCTGCAATTTTACAGATGAGGAATTTGTGGCTCAGAAAGCTTAAGCTACTTGTCCAAGGTCAGGTAATAAGCAGCAGAGCTGGAACCCTCTGACCACACATCCAGCAGTTTTCCAGTTACCTCCCTTTCAATATCTATTTCCACTATCTTTTTGCCTAGTAATATTTTAACAAACTTTGACTACTGGCTTTCCAAAGGCATCTTGAGTCAAATTTATTGCTTCCATTTCTTCCATCACTTGATCATTTCTTCAGTTCTTATTTGTCTACACCACTATACTGAAACAGCCAAAGATCACACATAACCTTGTAGTGAACAAATCTCCTAACCTTTCCTCAGATTTCACTCTCCCTGACTTATTCAACACTGTGGACAAGGCCCTATTTTCTTGAAGCTTTTCTCTAACTTCTTTGCTGTATTAGTCATTTCTCCTCCTACCCCTTGAGCCATGACAGTCTCCTTTACGGGTTACACTGCCTTCTATTCCCCCTTCAATGTGGGTTTTCTTCAAAATCTGGTTCTCAGACTCTTCTCATTCTACTTCAATCTCATTTTTAACTTCCAAGTGGGTAATTCTCATTGTCATCCTCCTGACTCATAACTTAAAACTTTTCCCTAAAGCAGATCTTCTAATTTACTCCCATCTAACAATGCCTTCATTCTCCAGTCACCTAAGTTGAAAGTCTTGAAGTCATCCCTTTGACTTCTCCCATAACTATTCACCAAGATTTATCAATTCTTCTCATCCTTCACCTCCATCTTGCTCTTCTTTCCCAAAGCCACCCCCGGGAACTCCATTAGGAGACACAACAGTCTCCTAATAAGTCTCTCCCCACATTCTATCCTACAAATATCTTCTAGATCCTAAAATATTTTGTACATATCAAACACTTTCCCATTGTCTACAGAAAAATATTTGAAAGCTTGAACATCTTAGTCCTCTACTAAATGTTTCAAACTTATTTCCCACTCCTCCCCAAGGCTAATGTCTCTCTAATCTAGCTAAATTGAAACCCAACTGATTCTTGTAACATTTCACACACATTCCTTCTGCCATCCTTTCTATCACCATTCATTATGCCCTATATTCCCACTCCCTAGAGTTCAGGATGCCCTCACTTTTCCTTTCTACTTCCTTCCTTCCTTCCTACTCTTCAAGGCCAAACTCTGGTTCTACTTCTTTCATGAAGCCTTCCCCAATTGTCTCAGCCCTGGGGAATCTCTCTCCATTCTGGATTTATTTTCCATACTATTTGGCACAGAACAGAATGTAGTATGAGCTAAGTATTTTTATGTATACATCCTGTTCTTCCTAACTAGATGAGGAGCCTCTCAAGGACAGCCCATAGCATATTTCTTAATCTCTAAAACCTGGAACATTATTCTACCATAGTAGGTACTTAATAAAATTTGATGATATTTAATGTTAATGGGGCTATTGCTAGAAAGCTCCCAAAGCCCAGGCCAACCCCCACCAAGTGAATAATGACTACTCAGGAAACAATGTGGGCAGCTGATAAGGGAAAGTCAGTTGATTAGACTCCCCCATTCTCCCATGGTTAAAGGGTATGAACTTAAAAGACTTAAGTGGGAAAGTATCTAAATGTTGACCTAGTGATCTAGTCTTGAGACCCAGCACAGAGTAAAGTAAGTTTGGAGATCACAGTCCAGAACAGCCCCACTAAACCACTAACCATTCAGGCCTTCTTTAAATTTAGTGCTTTTACTTACCCACTCTCAATCCTGCCCCACCCAAACATCCAGACCCTTCCAGGTCCCTCCACTGGGGGTGCTGTTTCCTTTCTTCCCTTTGCCCCACCACTAAGCAGAAATACATCCTCTCATACTCCAACTTAAGCCTCCCTGATTTTATACTTAGCATCTCCTTTTCTACTTTTCAGACCCGTCTAGTTCCCCCTCACCTGATCCTGGGCAGGAGGAGGCACTGGACGTTGCTTCTCCTGAACACGGGGTTTCTCTCTCTGTTGAGCATAGGTGAAGCTGGGAGGCTGAGGCTGTTGAGGGGATCCTGTACTAGTGGGGGGTGAAGGACTCCCCTTCTTATGAGGGGGACCTCCAGGCGCTGGAGGGCTAAACTTAGGTGTTACAGGAGTGAATTTGGGGGCCACAGAATTAAACTTGGGGGTAGGATTAGGGGCTGGGATTGTGCTTGAAGTTGGGGCTGGAGCTGGGGGTGGAACTACAGATGGAGTTGCAGGTGGGGCTGATGCCAATGGAGGAGCTGGAGCTGGTGGAGCTGGAGCTGGAGGAGCTGGAGCTGGAGCTGGGGGACCTTGAGGCTGTGTAACTAAGGTCTTAGTCACAGATACAGAGTGGGACTGAGGAGGTCCAGTAGGAGCCATCCAAGGAGGAAGAGGTGCTGGGCTTGAAGCTGCAGGTGGGACACTTGGCTTGGGAGGGAATCGGGGGCCAGCAGGGGGAGGAACAGATCCAGATGAAACCTAAAAGGCAGGGGTAGGTAGGGGGAAAATTTCGTTAGAGGAGGACTTTGTCTATCTTATCACACACCTCTGTAGGTTCACTTTGTGTATTTATAAAGAATTGCCCCCATATTTACATACATACATACACACCCACACCCACACCCACCCACACCCACCCACACCCACACCCCCCCCCCCCACACACACACACACACACACACACGGTTCCCTAGCCCATCCCTCACCCTGGGCTTGAAGGGGTCATTCCGGGTCATGTCATCCAACAGGGAGGACAGAGAATCCATCTCCAGGTCAATGCTGCTCACCTTTCCTCTGGGCTGAAGAATAAAGAGTTTGAGGATCCAGCCAGACTTCTTTATATATCCTGCATTGAGTGTAAAGACTCCCCTTCTCTAAGGAATTCCTACTTCTATATAATCTATAGGATTATATGGAAATTTCATACACAATTCCCTCCCCACCCCACCACTGAATATTTCCCTGCCCATCACTGGAGGAAGTCATGTAGATACAATAGGTCTTCTTCAAGCCCTTTTATGGAGTATTGATTTCACCCCAGTTCTCCTTTCCCTTCACTCACTTGATGAGCTGGTGCTGGAGGGTCAATCCCCACTTCTTCCACAGGAGGTGGAGGGGAAGGGAATGTCTCTTCTTCTGGAGCAGGGGGGAATGGTTCTTCAAATGGGGGAGGGGGTGGTGGGAATGGCCCCCCCAGAGAAGCCTCTCCATCATCCCCAGGAAGCAATGGAGGTGGTGGCAGGGGGAAATCTAGAGGTAGAGAAAAGAAGTCCATTAAAAAGGCCCTCCAAGTTCTCTCACTAAAGCCCAAACTCCTAAGAACTGTTTCTCTCTAGGAGGGGCTTGTAAAGGAGTGAGGGAAGACCCAAGGTTGATTACATGGCATCCTGTACAGGCCTCTTTAGTCTTGGGTATTCCAGTAGAAGGTAAAGAACTCTTTACCTTAAGGTGGGTTTTACTTCAGGAAGTGCTGCTGAGAAGGGGAACTCAACTCCCCCTTTCAGTTTAAGAAGAAAACTCAAAAAGACTTGTCCCACATTTATTCTCTCATCCCCAGGCAAGGAATTTGAAACGGACCCAGGAGTCCTGGCTCAGGGCCAGGGCTCTAAGATGAGGTAAGAACATCTGCTCAGGAATGAGTGGCTACGCCTGGCCCAAACCCCCCCCCCATTACCCACACAAACTCCTCGAACCCCTGCTCCCTTGACTTGCAGACCTCTCCCCCAAATCATTACCTTCAGGGGGTGGGGGTGGGATCTCGCCAACCTTGCCCATCTGGGCCCTTTGGGCCCCGGGCCCTGGAGGGTTCTCTGTAGCCCCAGCCCGGAAGGGGTTCACTTTTGGTTTGGGGGCCACGACCGGGGCAAACTTCTTCTGCGGGGCATAGAAGGCGGGCGCCGAGACAGAGACGGAGATCACGGGTGGGGGGGCGGGGGGCCGCCATGCGGAGGCTGTGCTGAAAGAAGGGCCAGAATTACTCGGAGCTCAGGAAGGTAAAGATCGATAGATAGATGAATGGATGGCTCACCCCACAGGGGCCGGGATCTCCAGCCCCTAGACTGGGAAGTGCTTGCAGCCCCCACCCCCACCTTATATTTTCGGCCGCTGCCTGCCCGCCCCCCCCACCCCCCAGCCCTTTCTCACCGTGGAGCTCTCTGCCTGTCTACGCGACGGATCCGAAAGAATAGTCGTCAGTGCTGCTTCCAGTTCAGCTGTGACTCCGGGAGTCCGGGTGTCCCGAGCTGCTTCTAGCTAGGGGGAGGCCGGGAGGGCGGGGAGAGAGAGAGGCTGGGAGACCATACAAGGAGCGGCCCAGAGAGGGGGCGGGGAGAGCTCAAGGGGAGGAGGCGGGGAGAACTGGGGTGGCTAGGCTGGGCTAAGGGGGATGGAAGGGCAGGAAACTCCCCCAGGAAGGGGCCCTGAGCACGCCTAGGGCGGGGGAACGCAGAGAACTGTCCTCTCCCCCCCACCCCCACCCCAGCAAACCTCCCCGCCGGCTACAGAGTCAGAAACCGACCAGCCCTCCCAAAACACGCTCGGCTGATGTCATTTCCTGACCTTCCCAACACCACCCCCCACCCCCCCACGGCGGCCCCCTCCTCCTTCCCAGACACAGCTGCCAGAGATCTGACTCACAGTCCCAATTCCCCCCATTCCATCCCTATGCTCATTTCCCACCCCCTTTCGGGTTTGTGCCGGCCAAAATCGGGGAGGGGCGGGATGAGCAGATCTAGCCCTTGCCCCCGACTTGGTCTTTAAGTCCAAACCAGCTGTTCCTACCAGCTGTTCTTTTAAACTCCCCTGCCTTATGCCCTCTTCCATCCAAGTCCCCCAAAATTCCCGCCCATCTCCTGCTCTAGGACAACACTACGGGGAGAAGGGACTTAGATCTCCTCCTAAGTACTAACCAGATCTCTTCCCACTTCCCGCATGCCCACAGCTAACACACAAATTCTTAGGACTCAAATCCACACTCCTGGGGGAGGGAGGGAGGCGCTTGAGAGGTGAAATGGGGAAGGTCAGTTAAATAACCAGACCCTATTTCAGATCAGAGATACGAGTTCAAAATAGGTTATTTCTTCGTTTCCCTCCTAGCGGCTCTGGAGTAGCCAGGGCTCCACCCCAAAACCCCCCCTGGGCTAGTGAATTTAAGACTTAGAATTGCTAGAAGCACGCACACCGTTGGCCCCATAGTGGAGTGGAGGTGGGTGTGGCCTTTTTAGTTACTGAAGATTTGGGGGAGAAAATTAGGAGTTTTTCACACACACACACACACACACACACACATACACACACACACACAGAGCTAGAACCAATTCAGTTTGGGGCATCTCTCTCCACCCCGCCAAAAAAGAAAGCCTAATGTGTCACCAAAAAAAGAGAACTATAAATGGAAGGGACTTTAGATCTAATCCAAATCTTAATTTTTTTGTTTTGTTTTTGTTTTTTTTCCAAATCTTAAATCTTAAAGAGAGTCTCTAGGCCATAAAACAGTAAATACTTTGTCTGGTGTCATATACCTAGGAAGAAATGGATGGGGATTTGTGGTCTTTAGTCATCTTCAGTCTTTATCCTTTCTATCACCAAAATGCTGTATCTTTTGAAAGATATCAAGTCAATTGGCATTTACTCAGCACTTACTAGGTGCCAGGTCTGGGCTAAACGATAGGGATGCAAATACAGTACAAGCAAAAAGACTTTGTGTCTTCAAGTATTTCCTGGTCCAAACTCCTTCTAAGTCTCTTTACTTACTCCCTTACTTTTCATTCCTACTACCTATCATATCAATTCAACAAACAAGTCAATTTAACAAATGTATATCTTAAATATTTACTATATATAATGTAGAGTGTTAGATACTGGATTTCAAAGTTGAAAACCAGCACTCACCTCAAGCAGCTTATAAACTACTGGGGCTATGTCACTTGCAAGAATTATATAATATTTCACTCACAATTGGGTCTCCTTTATTGGCCATTCCAAGTTCAAAGTTCTCTGAGATCACTTCCCCTCAAATCATAACTAATTGTCCCCTATATTAACTAATGTGTTAATTTTCACTAGGTGGTAGTGAACAAACCACAGTAGATCAATGCAAAGACATTTAATGAATTAGCCTCATAAGAAAAACATTACTAGAATAATTCCCCCATAAAACTGAACAACACTCTTCTACAAACACACCATCTACAAACATTATAAACATACATGAAAAAGGTGAACTACACCTAAACATGTATGGAGGTGCACATATGTAAGGAATACTTATTCCAGAGTACATATAGGGACAGGCAACTCACACCTTTCATATCAAAGATATCTTCTAGAGATGTTAGCATGATGCTCCAACTAATAATACTCCCCACCTGTCTTGCTTGGCTTTTAGAAGGTCTTCCATGGTTTCTGCCAAACATGGACCCA
>JAJPUD010001983.1:0-26160 GCA_023553655.1 Myrmecobius fasciatus
GCCTCAGACACTTTCTAGCTGAGTGACCCTGAGCCAGTCATATAACCCCAACTGTCTCACCAAAAATAAGGAAATTCTGATGAGACAGAGAGAGGAGGGGTGAGGGAGGAAGGGAGATGGATGGACGGACAGATGGCCAGGCTTCTCTGGCTCTAACTGGAGACAGGGCTCCTCCAGACCTCAGGATTTCCTCACAAGGGCTGCCTAAGCCAGGAGGCCACGAGCCAGGGCTCCCGCCCGGCCTCCAAGGACCCACGTACCCTGTGTCGTCCAGCTCCGAGTCCGGCGTGGTGTTGTCGTAGTCGCTTTCTGGCACGCTGTTCTGCTTCTCCAGCTTGGAAGCCTAGAACCAACAGAAGAGGCCCGTTACCCGCAGCCGGGCTGCCCTCCCTCAGCCATCTGAGGACGTGGCTCTCCTTCCTATGGCACTGGAGGCAGGGTGAGGGCTCCACAATTCTCCTCCCTAACCTCCAAGGATCCAGGGGAGATGGCTCCCTACTGGCAGAAAGGCCCACAAAGCCCCCCTGGAAAGAGGGCGGGGGACTGGCCCTAGAACCAGCAGCTCACAAAGCAGGTCCCAATTTAGATGTCTGGAAGGAGGTGGAACGGATCTCAGGGCGCCTCCAAAGACTGCTTGCTTGATTGGCTGAGTTCCCAGCCCCGCAGAGGCTCCGCAAAGCTAATGTGAAGCTCCAACCTGGGCCCTCTGGAGCCCAGCTCCTTAAAATGAGGTCTGTGACCCCCATGGGGTCTTGTAACTGAAAGTGGGGATCACAGAATTATGATTTATCTGGAAATATTTGATTGGTAATCATATTCTATATCTCTGTATTCTCGGGGTCACACAAAAGGGGTCTTGAGAAGAGAAAGTCCTGCTCTTGAGGCCCCTGGCTTTAGCAACAAGAGCAAGGGCCTGAGGTCAGGAGAAGCTGCAATCTTTGGGAGCCTCAGTTTCCTCCTCACACCCAACTCCCTCCCCTTACCCCCGGGGGCTTCACGGCCCCTAACCACCTGCTACATGAATGGGAGTTTCTGTTAACACTATGTCTTCTGAACCCATGACCAATTCTGGGATAAAAGCAAGAGGCTTCTCCTGGTTTTAAGTTCAGAGTTCTCCTCTGGAGTGCTTTGGAGCCACAGAACAGAACCAATGATTCTGCAGTTGTGCCTTCAATATGCCTTTGGGGCTGATTCTGGGGGGCTTACACAAAGGTCCCCAAGCAGAGCTCCCAAAGGGTTGTAGCACGGGGGATGCCTGCTTTGGAAGGGACTACATTTATGTAGCCAGACAGATTCTGCCACGTTAATTCTGAAGAAGGGAAATGTACTGCTCTTAGTTCTACCTTGTCTGGAGGCTTGCAGTTATTTAGACTAGAAATCAACATCCAGGGATTATCCTGGGAATGCCAATCTGAAATTAGGCAAAGGTGCCCAAGTTTTTATTAGAAAACCAAGGGTTCCATCACTATCACTGACTAGAGAGGAAATCCTGTCCCTAAATAGTGGGCACCTTTAAATCTACAGGAGAGAAGAAAAATCAAGTCTGACACCATCTAATAGGGAGAATCATTTATAATTATAATTTAAGAAAATACTCAATGGAAATAGCAACATAAGCCCTTTGCTCCTGCAGTGGGCCAGATGGGCTGCTAATGAGCATGGGAGTGATAAAGTGATTGGCCCATCCAACCTCCGGTCCAGCCCAACTCCCTTTGGCCCCTTTTCTGGTCTCCTCTAGGCTGGCTGCTGTTTCCCAGAAGTGCTGCCCCAAGCTGCAGGAGCCTTCCAACCAACCCAAGCCTCACACCTATAAATCGATTTAAAACTAACTCAAAATGATTGCCGAAGAGGCAGTGGCTACTTAAATAAATACCAAGTGCTGAACAATCAGGCACAAGTGTCACAAGAAATCTGTGGACATTTGCCCTCAGCAAGAACTATCATGCTGACCTTGGAGGCTCAAACTTCTGGAGCAGAAGCCTTGCTTTTGGGATGATTGATTAAGTCAATGGCTCCGTCCATTAGAAATTTAGTTGTAAGACCAAATGGTAAACTACTAAGATCAATGCAACACAGAAGCACAACCTAATGTGTTCCTCTTAACAAAATCAGATTTTTTTTTTTAAAGTGACAACTCTTTTGGCGACCTTCCCAAAGTTTTAATGGCCTAATTTCCAATCTTCATTCAATTCAATATGATGCTCCAAACCATAAATGGAATACAAACTAAAAGGATTTAAGTTCTATTCCCAGGTTTGCTCCAGTGAAGTATTTCTATCCAAACAACACTGGAAAATAGGATTAAATTGAAAATATTATACAATCAGTTCCATCTCCTTCCATTCTATGAATTTAACAAAGAATCAAATAAATGATTACACAATGAGCTCAAAGGTGGGGGTACCCTCCACGTAGATACATTACCATTCCAGGATATGATTCAGTCCGCTTCCTGAAAAGGGGCCCTCCCTGAGGAACCCAGATTCTGATGCCAAATTCCTTTTTCTCCCTCCCAATGTGCAAATAAGTATTCAGATTATTCAGCATTTAATTGTAGGAACAATTATAAGCATGCAGAGCCAAGATTTATTGG
This sequence comes from Myrmecobius fasciatus, assembly GCA_023553655.1. Classification (NCBI taxonomy): domain Eukaryota; kingdom Metazoa; phylum Chordata; class Mammalia; order Dasyuromorphia; family Myrmecobiidae; genus Myrmecobius; species Myrmecobius fasciatus. The sequence goes on from JAJPUD010001983.1 coordinate 2,594, forward strand.
TTAAAAGTGTTGTTTTTCCAAAGCTGTTAATAGAAAAGTTACCTGGCAGCTGGTGCTGGTTCACTTTAGAAGCTAGAATTTCCATTTTCTCTGAACTCCGAATCCATCAGACTCTAAACCCATTAGGACACTCAGAATACTCAGGGCTACTTGGGCACTTTTATGGCCTAACTTTTCATGTTGGGAACTAGCAAAAGCTCTACCTGGGCCAACAGCTTTTCTCCCTAGACTGGCTACTCCCTCCTCACCCCATCTTGAGCGGGAGGTCTTCAGGAGCTGCTGGGGCCAAAAGCATGTGTGCCCAGTGGCCAACCTCCTGGCAATGAGCACCTGATGTCAGGCAGGGGGAGTTTTAAACCAGCAGAAGCTCCCCCAAGGGGTTCATTACTAATGAAACTACACCTCTAGACTAGGGCTCAGGGAGTTCAGAAGCAGAGATGCTTACAAAATGGCACTAGATTTTTCTTCACAGGCCCCCCAAAATGATTAAACCAATAACAAAGCAGCTTTCATCTTTTCTGGTGTCATGACACTTCACCCATTGTCATTATGAATGTGTGAAGACCACCCAAGAGAAGCTAGGCCCCCGTTTCTGGATTTCTTGAAAGCTGCCAAATGAAGGACAGGGAGAAGGCTCGTGTAAAGCTCTGGGGTCCTGTGAGACCCCCTCTGGTGGCTATCTCTGAGGAGCTTACCGCCTGAACCTTGGGCCCAGGACAGGCTTGCATCTGGGATCATCCTCTACTCTTAGCGTGTGACCAGCCTGAGAGCTGACAATCCCAAGGGAGCCACTGTGCCAAACATTCCCCCCCAGTTGACTGGTCACCCCAAGGAGCTCTTGTCTGAAATCCTCAAGAGACTGATCTTAACAAGCTGGAGCCCAAGCAAAGGTAGAATTGGCCCGGTGATCCAAGTGAGCGACCCCAGACTTCCTGGTAGTCCTAAGCCATCAGTCGGCCCCCCACCCCACTGGTGAGCACAGAAAGCCCAGCTCCCTGCCACCGAACGGGGCAGACGCCGGCTCCACTTAGCGTTCATCCAGAATCGATTTATTTTCTACTGCCTTGTAATCCCAAGATTGAAAATGGGCCCTAAGAAGAAATAGTTAACCAGCAGCCAGCTAAGTTCCTCCTGATTATTCTGAAAAGACAGAGATGCTGCAGAATCAACGACTGAGGACGATTGCTGCACCGTGTTAAGGACCAAGTGGAAGTCAGCCATGTGAAGTTAGAGGAGGCGGGTCTTGGGCGTCTGCTGGCGCAGGTGCGCACTGTGAGTCAGAAGGGTGGGCTGTTACATGCGGGAGGGAAGGGCGGTTAGCAGGGGGGGGAGGGGGAAGAGAAGGGGGGCCGCAGCACCAAGCTCCCCGGCCATGGCCAGTGCAGCGTCCGCCAGAGAACAGACCAAGTCAGAAGGTACTTAACCCTTCGGGCGCTTTCATCCCTTGACCAGGAAAGTGTGGAGGGGAAGGAAGGCAGAGATGAAGAGGAGGTCACAAACGCACTCCTCCCGATCTAAAAGGGGAGAGAGAAACACACTCGGGAAAACAACATACAAACAAAAGCGGGATAAACATTACCCTCCAGCACAGACCTGCTCAGCTCCGGCAGAGGGTCACTGTATGGAAGAAGAAGGATGCCCCAAATGGTCTGGGACACCACACCAGAGCTGACCTCTGGCAACACACCAATGGTTGCTGAGACGGTCCAATGATACAAATCCCATAGTAAAATGCCAGCTTTGATCACAACAAGCCACAGAAGATTGTTTTAGGTAGGAAAAAAAATGTGGAATGAATATATTTTGAGATTCAGTTATTCCAAACATGAACAAGAAGAGGCCCATTTCAGAATAAGGACTGAAAACTCAGTCGTTACAGCAAGACATTAAAAATGAGAAATTACAGGAGTAAAAAAAATGCATACGTTAATGTATTCCCTTTTCTACCAATTCTTGGTTGGTCTCTTATTGAGCTCCAAATTCCAAAATTCACATATAAAAATCGAGAATTAAGTATATGTTTATCAGTTAATAAAATCTCCTCTCAAAAGCCTTTTCCTCTCCCTGATTATCATCAACAGCTGGACTGAAATCAAGTTGATCTCAATTCATAATCACATGATTTCCCCCCATGAAATTAAATTCATAAAGTTAAATACAAATTCAACAGGGAGATTTTTTTCAAAAAACCGGTCAGAGTTTAAGTTCCTAGCAATGGACACATCTTATGTGCCCCAAATAAGCCCTGGGGATGTGTGATCCCTTCGACAGCCTTGGCTTTCTCCGTGGTACGGTCTGGCATTTATCATGACGGGCCCCACAACAATAGAAGCCACTTCCTATGATCGTTACTGAGATTTGCTTATCTACAAGTCTCCAAAGATCCTAGGATCCTGGATCAAGAACCAGAAGGGACCAGCGAGGTCAGTAACACTCTTAATGGAAGTTCTGTTAGGGAGCAATCCCCAAGAAATATCATGTGCCAATTCATGGCCCCTGATCCAGGGTTGTGGACATGGTGCCAGAGGACCGCAGCTCACTGACCCGGTCACCTTTAAAATATGGCTCTCTCTCACGGTGTACATTCTCCAAAACCAAAAGGGGGCCTGGAGGCCAGTCAGCCCACAAGGGACAAGACCAGCCAGCATGATCAGGATGCTGCCCCTGCCACAGCCCCTCACACCAGGGTCCGCTGACCTTTTCTGGAAGGGACCCCTCCTGGGCAGGGCTGTGGGTCCCCCTGGGTCTGCCTCCAAACCTCGGCTGCTGGAGGAACACTTACCAGTCTGTTTCCACCTATCTGTCCATGCCCTGGCTAGCTCAACAAACTCGGCTAACAGAGGGCCCCAGAAAGACCTGTGCATGTTTGTACATGTTAGGAGCTGCTCCGGAAGCCCTGCTCCTCGACAAGCTCCTCCAGCGGACCCAGCGATCGACTGGCCAAGCGTCAGAGCTTGAGTGGGCAAAGCAGCACCGAATGGGGTTAGAAGAGCAGCCGGGACCCGTGGGGTGGGGGCACCTGCATCTACTTACGTGTGGGGGGAAAGGCTGCAGTCTGGCCACACTCTCTTCTGGGTAGGCGACGTCCCCCAGGGGGAGGTAGGGTTTCTGACCAGATCCGGTCTCGTACATGGACATGGGTCTACTGCCCCGGGTGGATGGACGCCGCTTTAAGGAGGAAGGGCTGGAGGGGTCTGGGTACTCAGAGCCAGGCGGCCCTGGACAGAGGTGGGTGGTGGCCTGCCTCCTGAGGGTCGAATTCTCGCTCTGGAGGGTCAGAAGCTGAAAGAGAGGGGAGCAGTGGGACTGTTTGTCCGCGGCAAGCAGAAAGGCAAACACAGAACAGACAAGGACAAGTGACCGTGGGGGAGCCAGGGGCAGCTCTCCTGGGCTCCCTTCTACCCCCGAGGCTGTGTGTGGTCAGCGGCTCTGGGCCTGCCGAGGGGCAGGTGGCCCGCCTGGGCCCCAGAACGAGCACACGGACCCTGCATGCATTCACTCACACCACTAGAAGGTCACCCCAAGAACCTGTTTTTTTTTTTCTAACAAGCCCTTATTAATTTGCCAGTGCCAAAATTAGAGCACAAATGCTGGGGAAGCAGCAGAATGAAAATGGAGATGCTTCGCAAAGCAAGAACGTGAAGTTTAGCTGGTAGAAATGAAGATGAGCAGGTTTCCCAAAAGCCAACAAGAAACACTATGTGAAAAGATTTTTATTCCATAACATCCTTGATCATTCCCACACCTTGGCCCATTTCTCAAAATCAGTCAAACCCAACAGTCTCGACGGCAGGAAGAAGACGGCCCCTGGCCTCCTCGAGGGGGATGAGTGGCCTGACTCTGGACCATCCCCACCCCGGGGCCGTTGCAGCTTCGGCCCTCACCCCGTGCCCAGCACCGTCCACAATCGGGGAACCTGAGCTCCTCTCGGGCACGGCCACTGCCTGCTCTCGCTCTGGGGAATCTGGGCCGGGCATTCAGCAGCAAGGAGCTGCACCATTCCTTAAACCCAGCTGACATTTAAACACAAAGAACCAATTTCATCCTGCACAACTTCAGGCCTTAATCTTCCCGAACATCTTTATAAGCAGAGCAGGGTGTAATTTCAGACTTCTGCTCCTAGATAGCAACTGTAAAACCTGACCAGATTTCCCAGTACTGCCAAGGGTTACGTTCACAAGCACAGCCTTGCATCAGAAGGCCACTAATTTTTTCTTAATCAAACCCAATCAATTTGGGGCATGAGTTCACTTTTCACTTAGGGAGTACAATTACTCCCTTTAATTAACATCTTTCCCAAGTGACTGCAGAGTGAAAGATCAGACACAAATCCCGCCAGTGTGAGTGAAATATGAAAATAAGAAGGCAGCTTAGAAATTCAAAGGACTTTACCTAGAAGAGAAATAAAACTTGAAAAAGCCCAGCCCTCTGCTTAAAAAGCAAAATTAAAACTTCTGTGATGTAATGGATTGTTACAACAAATCTTTCCTTGCAAACAAGAGCTGACCTTCATATTCCTTCTTCAAGCCTCCTACCCCCTGCCCCCCAAAGCAATCCTTGAAGGTGCAGACAGATGGCATGCACATAAATGCCCAGAAAGCTACCATGAGAAGGGCCTGATCTGGGTGTGGGCATTCCCTCCGGATTCACCGAGTAAAAGGTTTCTCACTGAGCCGGCTCTGAGCACAAGGGCGGCCTGGGAAGGATGCCCGGAGCCACCAGCTTGGGTCGCCACTGACAGCAAAAAGCTGCTGGTTTTCTTAATGCCAGAGAATGAAATTCTCTCAAATGCAGCCACACGTACCCGGCGCGCAACTCTGCAGAAACTGACCTTCTCTAAAGATGGTCTCTATGGCCCAAAGAGGAGCGTTTCTGATTTCTAGGCCCTCCCAGCCTTAATTTACACGAGGAACTTGGATGAACTTAAATGGTGTTCAGCTTGTTCGGGCACAGATTTTGCCGCTGGCAAGAAAAATGTGCCAGAAAAAAATCTCAGCTACCTAAGAAGCCAAGATATCATGAGACCCCCTCCTTTCCAAATGGAATACACATAATGAGAAAATGCTGGGAAATGGGCCTTTTGCCCTCCATATCTCCCACGGGAGCAGACACAGAGATCATTTCTGGTGACATGTGACAAACTTAAAATGACCACTACAAGAGTAGGCCGGCCCTTGGAGGTCAGCACTTACCTAGAAAATTGTGGGTGGCACAGAGGAGCCTGGCAGCCCAGGATCCCACAAAGGACAAGAGGGCAGACACGGCGGCTCTGCCAGGCCCCGAGGGAGACCCCCACCCCCACCCCCTGGCGTTTGTCGACAGAGTCTGACAGGTGCTGGCTTTGGGTGCATTTCCTTCCCCTGCCCTGGTCTCAGTCCCATCTCTCACCTTGGGGCACCTTGGGCCAAAGTGAAGCAGTCCTGGAAGAGTCACACCCTCCAGACATGGCCACAAACGTCCCCGGGGCTCACTGAGCTGCCACTCAGTCCCTGTAACGGGCATTCCCTCCCCCAGGGGCTTCTATGGTGCTGAAGGCCCTTTACAGAAGACGCTTCTCCCCCTGGGGCCTATTTCCTCCAGGTTCTGACTCCGATGCTATGGAATAATCAAGGAACATTGTCTTCTATGGTGACAGGACAGAGGATGATTAAAAAGGTTTGTGAAAAGAGATTAGAGATGCTCCTGTTCTTCCTGACATTCATTGTCTAGAACTAGCAACCACTAGAAACTGGGATTAAGTTCTAGTTCTCAGAACTGGAAATAAGAGAAAGATGCAAGGGTTAAGGGGAAGGCACGAAGTGTTTAGCGTGCCCACTAAGTGCTCGCCCTGGGCTAGGTTACAGTATGTCCTCACTGGATCTTTACGACGCTGGGAGGTAGGAACTGTTATACCCATCTGTCAGGCGGGGAAACTGGGGCAGACGGCAGCACAGTGACTTGCCCAGGATGACTGAGCCAGTAAGCATCCCCGGGTGATCCTGCCCACAGCTGTGCGCATGGAGCCACCTCGCCGCCTTGGGTAAGTGCTCAGAGTACGAGATCCCCGACATGGGAGGTCTCCACTGGACAGACCTCAGAGCCAACCAACTTCACCTGCCCGCTGCTCACCATCACTTCCAAGTGTTTGGGAACATTCACGTCCTTGTTTCAGAGGCTGGCTTACGAAGCCTCAGCACTGGGCCGCAGACCACGTGCATCTACTATGTGCTAAGGAAAGGCCAGATGACCTAGGGTCCTTGGGAGGGACAGGGGACGGCGGAGCCGACCCTCTGACTTCATCAGAGAAGCTGTGCTGCAGTCCTGCCCTGGAGACTCATGCCCTGTGGGACCCTCGAATCTGGCCTCAGTTTCCCCGCCTCCCACATTCAGAAGCCAAAGGGACTCTACTCCAACTCCTAGGAGGGGCCCAGGTCAGAGACAGGATCTACTCCATCCTCCTGGCTCCAGCCCCGTGTTCTCCACACTGCTGAAGCGAGCTCCTTTTGGAAGGACACGCTCTGCTCGATCTGCTGACCTGCACCTGGAGAGGCTCGTTGGCTGGCCCACCGTTCAGAAACAAGCCTTTCCCGGTGAGTGCCGAGTGACCTTTAAGACAGAGGCCGGCTCAGCCATCAGGAAGCCCTGGTCCGGCTTGGCCACTTCGGCCTCTGCCTCAAGCTCGGTCAGGACAGACTGTCCAAAGGCCCCCCACCTGCTGGCATCTGGCCGCTAATGCCCTGGGGTTTGTGCAGAACGGGCACCCGGGTCAGCTGGGTCCCCTCGGCCAGGTCCCTATTTCTGTCTCACTTTGTTCTTCTGTTAAATAAGTTTGGCCCTCATGGTGCTAACCCCATGACAGCACCCCTGTGCCAGGCCCATGGGGGGCACCTCCAGCCTTGGGCTGCCCCTGCTGCCAGAAAGGCTTCTTGGGTCTCTTGGGGCCCTGGGGACGCTCTCCCCTCTTGCCCCGGGCATTCTCAGCGGGCGCCACAGACTACAGAACAAACTGGGCTTTTTGGGGTGCGATTGTTACCTTTTTCTGCATCACCCTCAGCTCGTCACTCAGGCTGTTATTCACCTTCATGAGCTGCTGGATCTTTGCCTCAGAAGCCACCAGAGCATTTTTGACGTCCATGAATTCTTGGATGGGGACCGGTCCGTCCGACAAGTCAGAATCCAGGCTCTAAGGACAGACCAGGATCAAGAGTCAGCAGGACGGGGGCCCTGTGCAAGGCTGAGCAGAGGCGAAGGCCCCGGGAAGCTACGGTGACGATGGCCGCTCAGTACTCGCCACGGTGAGCCAAGGAGTGAGCCCACTGCCCGGGGGGAGGGGCCCAGCCCCGGGGCCCCTCCCTGGCTCCCTGCTGAGGTAACATGCTTGGAGCCCGGGGCCTGCACTCAGTCTCCTCTGAGACAGAGCTGTCCAGCGGGGCCACAAGCCCTGCCAGGGCCGGGTCTGTACGCCTTCCTGGGGACCTCTGAAGGCCTCTGCTTCCTCCTCTGTAAAGGAGAGGGGAGAAGGGCTCCCCAGGTCAGGCTTCACTTCCAGATCTGTTCTGGAACGGCAGCCCCGCTTCTCATCAATCTGGGGTTGGCTTTTAAAAAGCCTTATGGGGGGGGGTCGGGAGATGTGGGGCTCTCTCGGTGACCGACCAGCTCTTATAGGCTTCGCTTGACTTTCCCTGTGCCCACCCCCACCTTTTGCTCCACAGATTAGGAACTTGTCAGTAAAACACAAGGAGGGGGCACGAGTTCAGGATGGCCACGTGCAGCCTCTGAAAGGCAGTGAAGGGCCTGGGCCCCAGAGACAGGAGGACCTGAATCCCAATGAGGCCTCAGAACCCCAAGGGCCTCCCAAACCCAAGGCCTCTGCCCAGAGCCTCAGCGTCCTTAACCTCCGAGGGGAACCCCCCCAGGGTCAGCCTTGTGGATGCTGGCCAGGGTCCGAGGCAGGATCTGCCCCACAACGCCACAGCTCCCTTCCAAGCGCCAGAGTAAGCATGACCGGGGAACACCGCCCCGACTAGCTGACACAACCCGACACCAAAGGCGCCCGTTTGTGGGTTTCATCTCTGTCTGACCCTCCCCCACGCCGCGGGCAGCCCCCCTGCCGGCCCACCTTCTGCCTGCTGGCTTTACTGGGCACCGTTTCCAAGTCCGGATCTTCATCAGACGCGACACTGTCGTAGTCCGGCTGGTCATTATCTTGGCTCTCCAGGCTGGGCTGGCTGCCGATGGCTTTCAGAATGAGTTCCACATTGTCTACCAACAAAAGCAAACAGCGACTTCAGATGGAGAAACAACGGGGACGGGACGGGACCGGAAAACCCGCTCGGAGGATCATGTGACTCAGTGGTGAGGTGGCCCCAGATCCAACAGCAGAACTTGCTCCAGAAAAGTCCCGGCAACCGAGAGCCATGCCCACGAAGGCCAACTCCAGGGAGGGGGAAACCTCAGAATGTGGGACAAGAGTGACAAAGAGAGGAAGTCACCAGTTTGAGGAGTGGTGGGATGAGATGGGGTGACTCCCCCAGACTCCCCCAGATCTCCCTCTGCAAGGGGCTTCCTGGCAGGGGGGCCATTAAAGGGGTGCTATCTCCCCCCAGCAAACACTTCATGCCTGTTTGCTACCTCGAATGAAGTTGAGATCCATTGTGTCTGAGGCAAGGGAAAGAACAAGAGGAGGTGAGGGGAGCATTCCTGTGGACTCCCGGTACAATCGGAGCCCAACTGGAGCATCCCACAAAACCCTCTGGTGCCCCGGGCTCTGCCTTTGCGCTCACCCAACAAAGTAATGAACTAGCCTCCTGAGTAGCCTGACTGTCAGTCACTGTATTCCCCAGAAATCTCAGAAATCGCTCTCCACAGAAGAAATGTAAGTCATTTCTAGTCATAAGGAAAAATACTCTAAGTCACTAATGATTATGAAATGAAAATTAAGACAACTCTGAGGTGCCACGGCACACCTCTCGGGTTGGCTAAGATGACAAGAAAAGGTAATGATAAATGTTGGAGGGGATGTGGGAAAGCTGGGACACTGATACATTGTTGGAGGAACTGTGAACTGATCCAACTCATCTGGAAAGCAATATGGAACTGCAATGGATAGCCAAAGGGTTATCAAACTGTGCATACCCTTTGACCCAGCAGTGTTTCTACTGGGCCTATATCCCAAAGAGATCTTAGAGGAGGGAAAGGGCTCCACATGTGCAAGAATGTTTGTGGCAGCCCTTTTTGTAGTGGCTAGAAACTGGAAACTGAAGGGATGCCCATCAATTGGAGAGTGGCTGAATAAATTATGGTATATGAATGTTATGGAATATTATTGTTCTGTAAGGAACGACCAGCAGGAGGATTTCAGAGAGGCCTGGAGAGACTTGCATGAACTGATGCTGAGTGAAATGAGCAGAACCAGGAGATCATTGTACATGGCAATAGCCAAGATTATGCAGTGATCAATTGTGACAAATGTGGCTCTTTTATTTATTTATTTTTTTTTGCTGAGGTGCATTTAGGGTTAAGTGACTTGCCCAGGGTCACACAGCTAGGAAATGTTAAGTGTCTGAGACCAGATTTGAACTCAGGTCCTCCTGATTTCAGGGCTAGTGCTCTATCCACTGCACCACCCAACTGCCCCCAAATGTGGCTCTTTTCAACAATGAGGTGATTAAGGGCCATTCCAATAGACGTGATGGAGAAAGCCATCTGCACCCATAGAGAGGACCGTGGGGACTGAATGTGGATCACAACCTAGTATTTTTTGCTGTTGTTTTTTGTTTGCTTATCTTTCCTTTCTTTCTTGTGGTTTTCTCCCTTTTTATTTGATTTTTCTTGCATAACATGGCAAACATGGAAATGTGTTTAAAAGAATTACATATATCAGATAGCTTGCTGTCTAGGAGAGGGGAGAAGTAAAGGAGGGAAGGAGAAAATTTTGGAACACAGTTTTACAAAAATGAATGTTGAAAACATGTATACATGTTTTTGAAAAAAATAAAATATCATATAAAAAGTTTCCATCTACCTACAACATTGATCACTTCTGGGGAAACTGACAAAATCAAGCTCCTGAGCAGCCAAGACTGAGGACCAGTCCCTGGTCCCATGGTCTTCCTTGATGGAAGATCTTCCATCAAGGATAAACAAGGTGACACCAGGCCCAATCTATACCCATTTCTAAGGGTACAAAGGAAAACCAGAACTAAACTAAAAGAGGTGATGACTCAAGGGATGGGGAGCAAACAGCTCAAAGCCAGAAGGGCTTTCTCCAAGACCGTGCCGGGGAAGCTCGCCTCCCTTTTGAATACTTTCACTAGAAAAGGAGCACAAGAAGGCGGCTGCACAGAAGTGACCAAGCGTCTGATGTCCTACTTCATGCCCTTCTTGGTACACTCTAATACTGTGAGATGAATCAGGGCTTGGACCCACAGTCAGGCTCACGAGAGGCTCAATGTGGCCTTGGCAGGAGGCCTCCAGGGCGGTGCTCCAGAACCCTGAGCTCAGTCCTAAGCTGTTCCTCATTTCTCATCACAGAGTGCAAGCAGATCAGACTTGCAGCTGGCAGAAAGCTGAGGGAGACTGCTTAACCAAGAGGTGCAAGAACAGTCCCTTCCCTCATGCCCTGAAAAAAAATTAAGGACCTGGAAGGTGAGTGCTCTGGGCTGATTTACTTTCAATTTAATCTAATGAGATAAATGGCAAGTCTTCCATTTGGAGGGAGGCCAGTCAGGCTCAGCAGGAGTCAGCAGTGGGATCTTGGGCTGCACCAAGAAGGGAGGAGGTGACCATCCTTCTGTTCTCCCTCTGCCCAGTGTTCCACTGTGATCACCAGACTTTAGGAAACATATTGATCAGCTGAAGAGCACCCAGGACAAGGGAGCTAGAATGGGAGAGAGCCTTGAAGGCCAGTCCTACAAGGAATGGCTGAAGGAAGGTTCAGCTTGGAAGAGACTCAGGGTAGCCTGGTGGGTGCAAGGGCCCCGAAGGCTGATGGGTAGAAAAGGGATAGGCAGTTCTGCAGAGCCACAAGGGACTTAGGAGCTCTCTGTCCACCTGCAAGAGCTGGGGTCGCCCCAGAAGTTGGGTTCTCATTTCCTTCTCCTGCAGCCTGTGACTTTGGGAAGGGGCCAGCCAACCTGTGAGACCCAGCTGGGAACAGCCAGATCATGGCCAGCACTCTTTCACCCTCAAACACAATCCTCCTCACAACAGTTTTGGATTTGAAACACTCTTACTGCTCTGAAGACTGAGTCTTGCACTCCCATGGCCTCCTAAAAATGAACAACGGTCACCAGAGAAGACTTTAAATCTCTGTTTGCTTTTCCTTTCTAACCACTCAAATTACGCTCTTAGGCTAACGGTAAATGTCATCTTTGGAAAGGATGCTGTGAGGGATTAGGGATCGAAGAAGAGCAATCTCAGTGGCGGAAAATGACTCTGAAGGGAGCAGGATCTGCCACACTAATGGTCAATTCTGAGCAACATTTCCATAATATGCCGCGATATGTGTTAAGAGTAAAACTCACAGGACTGGGGGAAAAGGCTATGTGCAGTCTCGTTGACAGGCAGCTACTTCAACTCCAGGATTAGTCAGGCTCAGCTGCCCAGAAAGGAAAATCCATCCATTTACCTTTAGAACCGGAGCTGGGGTTCCCCTGCTGCCTCCTCTTGGCATCACTCAGAATGTCTATGACCAGTGTGGCGAACTCATGAGCGTTAAACCGGGCTAATTTCTGTCTCCCCTGAGGGCAGAAAAGGATGGAGAATGTTTCCAGCTCTTTCAAAGGCTCACACGTAACTTCTTGTTGGTGGGGTCTATTCATGGACGTGAGTCCTGCCTCCATCCACATGGAGGATGACCTGAGCGGGTGAACTCTCACGGGTGGCCCTGGGAGTTCTGCTGGCCAGAGGGACCCACCACTCAGAGCCTGGCCTCTCCACGCTGCTGCATGTGTACCCTTCCTCCAGGCCTTGCCAGTCTGGCTGCCAAAACCAAAAAATGTGGGCAGATTTCAACAGGGTGCCTTGCAGCTTGGAGACTTAAGGAAGGTGTGAAGAGGTCACTCAGGTTCAAGCACAGTGACCCACAACTAAAACAAAAACAAAACCCACGTTTCCTTCTTCCCTTACATATAGATTTCACCAGACTAATTGCTTTTACAGCACCTACTGATTTCTGCATGCAAAATCAAATAACACTGTTTAAAAAATATATATATATATGTATATATATATATTTTTTTGCTGAGACAATTGGGGCTAAGTGACTTGCCCAGGGTCACACAGCTAGGAAGAGTTAAGTGTCTGAGACCAGATTTGAACTCAGGTCCTCCTGACTTCAGGGCTGGTGCTCTATCTACTGCACCACCTAACTCCCCCTAATATTTTCTTTTTAACACAAATCCAGAGTTTAATCAAAACCAGTAGTGAAAAATTGCTCTGAATCAAAATTAATTTTTGGAGAAAATTTTTGAGGAGGCTAATTGCACAATGTCAATATGAGTTTTTGGAGTGCTGACTGTAAGGACCCGCTCACTCATTTGGGTCTATCACAAATCAGAACGCCCTGCACCCACATGAAGAACATGGCACACGTCTTGGTGAAGAACATCCCCAGAATTTACTTGCCTGGTTTCTTGTCGAGGAATATTCCGGATTCACTGGAAGGAAGGGGACAGCTGTTGTTTCAGTGACCAAAGTGCTATGGTTCTGAGTTGCAAGCCACACTAGTGAGAGAAAAAAAAGGGGCAGGGACAGCATCTCATTACAGTGTGGACAGCATCTTACCCCACTGGACACCAGGGATTCTGAGCTCCCAAAATGGAACCGTGAACTCAGGCTGGTGCTCTTTAATATGCTGTTAGCTGTATTTTAACATAATGGACTTCCTGGGCAACCCTAAGCACTCTGTTTTATGCACTTAAAAGCCTCTTCCTGAGAAGGAAGAGGTCCACAGGCTTCCCCAGACTGGTGAATGCATTCTGCATCACACACAAGATTGAAAAATGTCTTTGTCAAGTCAATCTAGTCAAAATGAAATATGGTTTTGCTAAAGGAGCTACCTAGAAAGTTAACACCTGCCTCAAAAAATGGGCCTAAGGTCCCTTTCCACCAACAGCTGAGAGGAAAACAGCCCATTCTATCCAGTCTAAATACGTCACCTGCATCAGTTTCTCGTCTGTCAACTTCGTCATAAACGTCCATGGCAAGTTCTTCAAACAAGTGGTTACTTAGCTGAAACAAAATAAGAAACATGAGGAACAAGAACTACCATGTGAAGTTCCAATAAATTCCCTACAGCATCTGTTACCCAGAGGATGTGCACTCCTCACCAACAGAGAAAGGAGGGAATGATTGTTCTTGACCAGTCTTAAAACAGCACATGGGAAACACCCTCCATCCGTCCATCCGCCCATCTACATGACCTCGATGGGGCAGACTGACCCAGCAGCTCTCTCATTTCCTCAATCCTCCTAACTCTCCTAACATGTATCGCGTTGCTCCCATCTTACAGGGTGATGGCCATTATTGAGACACCTCTATCCATCTCCTCTTCATCTTAGCTTTGAGAAGTTGCTTTGAATTTATATTTATCCATATTAAATTTGATTGTGCCGAACAATGTTCTAAGTGGTCCAGGTTTGGGCGGAGCCTATCAGTGAGGGAGCCTGCTGACTTCAGACTTTGTGTCCCATGAACGTTTAGAAGCATGTACCTAGGCCTTTGTCAGTAAGTGAGACAGACCCAGGTCAAGCAGGGACCCCTGGGGCACCCCTCCCTTGATGATGACATCACAACACCTGTGACACTCCGGGTTTGGCAATTTAAGCAGCTGCCAATTCCACTGTATAGGCTGTGATGTAATTTCCCATCTCTTGGTATTTGGTACGACTCCCACACTACAAATTTATTAATAGTATGCAGAGATACTCACAGATTGAAGTTTCTTCTTAGCAGCTTTTGCTAATTCAGACAAATCCAGGCTGCTAAGAAGAGTCACAAAATTAGTACAAATTTCAATATGAAAAACAATTAAGAAAGTAATTTTCACAAGCTCTGAAAAAGTGTAATACTTCGAGTCTCCAACTTTGTAACTAATTATATTACAATTCAAAGTGCTCCTATAACACTATATAGATTACATATATAAACCTGAGATATAACTGGGACAGAAAATACAGCAGCTGCAGGATACCCCCATAGAATTCAGTGGTGAATTCTGAGCATAATTAGTTGGTCATATTAATTCTTCCCTTCCTGAAATATCAAATGCTGAGAATAGCTTAAAAATCTTTCTATAAATTAAAAGACCAAACAGACTCCTCTCAAGCTGATATCTCTTGGGGGAGCAGTTACAGTTTGTGAAGTAAAAAGTGAAAGCAGGATCTGCTTATATTAAGGGGGGGTGGCCCTCTGCCAGGAACCCTGACAATTTCAGGAATCACCCTTTAGAAACTGTTAGGGATCTGGGGGCTTAAGAAAGAGCCTGGAGAAATTCCTGCAGCAGTTATTTAGGTGAGAAATGGGCTGAGTAGCAAAAGGATCCTCTTTCTAAGAGGGGAGACAGACTCTGGTCAACTGCTTAAAATAATGATGTTAACTCAGGAGAACTAGGCTGATTTTTATTCTCAAAGTAAATTTGTTACTGGCATATTTTTTGCAAACTCGAATTTTATAAATAACTAAAATCTACAATGGTTTACTTACAGCTGTCTTATTTCCAATTGCAAAGCCATAAAAGAAAAAAATGTATGGACTTTGTTATGATGTATTATTCACAATGCCACAAGACACTTACAGGCCACGAGAGACTTAACATCAGTGATGTGTAAAATGTATTTTCGGCGATCCTACCTGTCTGCCATCTGAGGTATAATAAAGTGCTGTCCGTTTTGGTGATCTGAAATAGAAACCAAACTAACGTTTGTTTTTATGCCTTGGAAACACCAGAAGAAAAAAGCACTCTGGACTTCATGTCAATCACATTTTCCAATTCCTCTTTGTTTTTCCACTTAAACTGTCAGGTGCCATTTTGGATTTCTGAAGGCCTACTTAGCAGCAGTAGCATCATTCAGGCAAAGCCTCTGGGAATGACAAAGGCTCAGATAACAGGGCAGAAGAACAGGCCAGGAGCTACCTCCTCTGCTGACTCTTACATCTTAGTCCTTTCCAATACAGTCCATGACTAGCCAAGGAAAGGGTATTTGGAAAAGGTAATTTACTTTCAGGTAGGAACCTCTCCAAGACATTGACCATCTGATGGCCTTCATCAGGATTAAGGACCACCTCTGAATTCATCAAATGGCACAGAATCTTCTAGAAGCAGCATCGAGGAAGGAAGTCTTACTCTAAAAAGGACCTTTCACAGTCTAGAATTCCCTATTGACTGTGCCCAACTTGAGCTTTTTTAATGGTGCTCTAGCTTAAGGTCAAATGCCTTCCTACAAGTGAGTGAATTGTCCATGTTTGCTGCTAACCATCGTTCTCTGGGTTTCTATGATGCAAAATGAACAAGAGGCTCTTTCTGTTATGAGCAGGAGCCAGAAACAGTGCACAGCTACCAGAATAATCCCTGATGGCAAATTCCATCTTGGAATTATATTATAAACAAGAACTAGGAAAACCTGGAGGACAGAATTTATACCATTTTAGTAAATGAAAAGGCCTATCTTGTATAACTGAAATCTCACAGCAAGGCCTGGCTGGCACAGTAATTCTAAGAAAATGAATCCTGATTCCCGGGCACTGAGTCTGGGGATAACCCTATCCCCTCCTCCATAACTGAAAGACAGCTATAATCAGAAGGCTGACTTTTGGCATTTCTTTTCAATAACCAAACCTAAACCCAAGATCCACTAAGAATGGCAAGAAGCTCCAAGTTACAGTGTAGCCACTCTCAGACCGACTACTCCTGCAGAGCTCTGGCTCCTCTCAAGCACTCCACCCTCAGCATAAAATGGTGAGAGGGTGAAAAATCAAAGCATTATGGCCTCATATCCTCAGCATCCCACACAGGACCATCAGGTGGTTTTCGACCATTTTGCCCACAACCATTTATGTGCAAAGCTCCTTCCTGCACCTTGAGCATCCGCCTGTCCCTCCTGATAACTAAGGAGTCACTGGCTGACCAGGCTCGTGGATGCAGGGAAACTACGGCCCACTCACCTGGCCTCCTGCCACACAGGTAGAAGGCGAGTCTGTCCGTGAGCTCATACTGCACCTCGACCAGACGCTCCGCCAGCTCTCGGTGCCCCCCTTGTCTGCCGAGAGAAAACAAAGCAACGTCTGTGTTACCCACAGCTCACTGGCTTTAAAACACAAAAGGACAAAGACGCTTCTGAGAACACCTCCAAAAGCGGCCCCCAACTGCCAGCCCAGAACAATGGGCCTCCTTCTACCAGGGGAAGGGCCCAGACGTCCTCCAGTTACAGCCCCCTTTCTAAAAGCTGGCCTCCACTAAATACAGACTCATCCCTCTTCACTTGCAAAACAGACAGCTGGCAAAGAATTCAGTCCGATTCAAGCAGCCCCACTTCTTAATCAAGGGCAGTCTATCATTCCAGCTTCTGAGGACAGAAAGACCCAGGAGAACAAACCTCGGATGGACCAGAGAAATGCAAACACAAGAGCCACAGTTGGAGGAAGAGCCTGTGGCCCAAATGGGTGGACATTCAGAACCAGCCTTTCTAGAGCGAGCCTGGGAGGTGGATGCGATCACGGATGCAGCGTCTGAACTCTGCCTTCCAGATCCCAGGTGCAGCACCCGCCATTGCCTCAAGAGGCAGCAAGTCTAGGAAGGGCCTTGGCAGGCAGACTGCAGGAAGCCTTGCAGGCTGGGAGAGACAACAGGGAGCCACTGAAGGCCTTTGAGCTGGAGAATGGCAGTCTTTCTATGAGATTTTTCTTGGAGCTGCATAGGTGAGCAAGGAGGAAAGTAGCAGCAGCCAGGAACCAAGTTGGGAAGCTGTGCCAGTGGAGCAAGGAGGTGGTCAAGGACCCGAACGGGGCCTGGCTGAGATGCCAGCGACAGGCCGGGGAGAGGGCAAAGCCAACAGCGGCAGCAGCTTCGAGAGAAATGGGGCACACTGGGGGAGCTAACGGCCACTTCTGGCCTGTTCTGCACAGGCTAGGGGACACCCCCAGAGGTGGTTCAGCAGGAACTAAGTTTGGGAAACTGTGGCTCCACTACTAAGTCCCCTGTGCAGAGAATAGAAGGGAACCCATGGTGGCCAAGGTGACCCTCAGGGAAGTGGGAGGGGGGAGAGCCGTGAGGACGGTCTTGGCCAGAGCTCTGTGGGACACCCTCCTCGGCCAGAAAGGAAAGGACGACGCCATGGAGGAAGCCTTGGCTGGCTGAGGAGAAGCGGGCCAGGGTGGCATTTAGTGAGAGAAAAGGCCCAGGGGCTGAGCAGCTCCAAGGCTCCCCAGGAGCCCTGGAGGGGAGACACTGGGATCAGAGGTCAGACCAATGGCGGGGAAGTGGCCAATGGCTACTGCACGGAGTTTTCAAAACTGCACAGGCTGGGAGTTTCCGTTTCACTGAAGCAGAAAGAAGATTTACTGGCAGAGGGGCAGCTAGGTGGTGCAGTGGATAGAGCACCAGCCCTGAAGTCAGGAGGACCTGAGCTCAAATCTGGCCTCAGACACTTAACACATCTTAGCTGTGTGACCCTGGGCAAGTCACTTAACCCCAATTGCCTCCGCAAAAAGCAAAAAAAATAAAAAATAAATAAAAATAAAAATAAATCTAAGATTTACTGGCAGAGGCTGGCATCTCATCACACCGCTGTTCACCGAGATGAGAAGGAGAGACCCCCGGCCCCATGGGGCGCCACTGGGATTCACCATGCTGTCATCACGGGGTCTCACGGGCTGTGCAGACTCCCAGCTCCCTGAAGACAGGCCTGACAATCCTGATCGCCCAGGCCGGGGGCTCAGCCGGCCTTTCCTGACTTGAGAGTGAGCTCTGTGATTGGGCCACATGTGAGGTTAGGTCAGGAGCCCCAGGTGACAGCGCCTTGGTCAGGGGCAGGAGGCGGCACAATGGCACCAGGACTCAGACCTAGCACCCACAGACCTCTGCCTGACACTCAATATGCAGCTGGGGAGCAATTCCGTCATCTGCTTCTTCGGAATGAAAGCACAGTGCACCTTGCCCTCGGAGGGTGCTAGATGCTGCCCGCAGGCACCGGTAAGTCCTCGGCAGTGGAGCTCCCACGACACGGAGCATTGCTAGCGGAGAGGAGGAAGGTAAAATCAGGGGCTCTCACCTTGCATAATCAATGGGGGTTTTCCCACTTGAGTCCTGTGTGCCCGGATCGGCCCCATACACTGCCAACAACTCAGCCTGCAAGATCTGCCCTGCTTTGGCAGCAACGTGGAGCGGGGTGTTTCCTTTCTCCTAGGAGTCATTAATGAGAAGCAGACGGGACATTTAAGTTAGAGAATCATTACAAACAAATATTTTCTAAAAACACAACTACATAACTGGTCTGTCAGTTCATAGACCCAACAGACTTAGTACAAATGTAATGCTAATATGAGAATATATTTTCATACAGGGTGAAAAAAGTTGGCTTGAGCTCCTAAAGACAATAGCCTTAAACACGTTTCCAGATTTCCCGTCCTCACACTCGAATGGAGTTGCTGAAAAACAGAAAGATAAAAACAGTATAAGAAGAAGGAAGGGAAGGCCCGAGCCCCAGATCTGCCAGGGGGCCAGCACAGGCCCTGCTCTGACAGAGACTCTGGCTGTTCCGTGCCACGGATGGGATTCAAGAAGGCTTCCTGGGTCTTCCTCTTGGGTCAAACTGAGAACTCTGTCATCCCTAGCCCTGTGGGCACATAGCAATCTATTCTACTGTCAGTCCGCAAGCTCCAAGAGCTGAGCTAAGCAGCCCTGACCACAGAAGCTTGCATAAAAAATCTGAACAAGCTCATTGACAGTGTCAATGAGCTGAATGCAGTCCCTGGACAGCTAGGAAGAATTTTTGAAGGGACCAGCAGGTGCTGGGCTAAGAGCTGAGGACCCAACGGCAGGTAAAAGGCGGTCCTGTGCTCCAGAAGCTCTCAGTCTTACAGGGGAGACAGAGTGTAAACAACTGTGTCCAGGACAAACTGCCAACAGTCAGCAGACTGGGGGGCCCTGGGAAAGGCGGCCTGTGGAGGGAGGATTTTAGCTGAGCCCTGAAGGAAACAAGGGGAGCCAGGAGGCAGAGATGAGGAAGTAGAGAGTCCCAGCCATGGGAGAAACCAGGTGACAGTGAGAGCGGGCAGGAGGAGGAACAGCAGAAGGCCGAGTGTGGCTGACTCAAAAAGAAGTCTGGAAAGAACAGAGGAGGCAGCTTTGAAAGGGCTTTACTAGTCAAGCTATTGGAGCTCTGTGAATGTGTGTGTGTGAGACTGTGTGTGAGTGTGTGTGTGATTGTGTGTATGTGAGTGGGAGTGTGGGAGCATCTGTGTGGATGGGTGTGTGACCTGCACTTCAGTGGCTGGATGGAGGAAGGACTAGAATGGGGTCAGACCCTTGCCCCACACACAGGCTATAACAATGGCCCAGGGGAGGAGGGTCTGCACCAGAAGGGCAGCCATGGCTGGGGCTGGTCAGAGGAGAGAAAATGCCGCGAAGGCAAAGTCTTGGATTGGGGGATAAGGGAGGCTGGACCCAGGACAACTCCCCGACTGGGAGCCAGAGGGTGGCAGTGCCCTCGACAGGATTATGTAGCAGGGGAAATATAACAAGCTCTGTTTGGGACATATTAAGTTCAAGATGTCTACTGGACTTCCAGTTTGAGAAGCCTCCAAAAAGCAGATAGAGACAAGACTGGAGGTCAGCAGAGAAACTGGGGCAGGATGGGTAGATGTGAGACTCATTAGCATAGTGATTGAAATTAAATCCATGGGAACCGATGAGATCACCAAGTGAAGTCCCAAGTGAAGTTGGTAGAGAGAAGAGAAGAAGGCCCAGAGTCAATATTTTCAAAACAAAAGCAATCTCTTCCTCTCCCGTGTAAGAGAAAGTTGTGGTCCCCCCACAGAAATTAACTGAGTCAGCTCCTGAGGCTCACAACATTGTGCAGTGTGCTGATCCCCTGTATCTGGAGTAAGATATTTGGTCCCACCTGAGGAAGAATTCTGATGAGGTTTTGGAGAGGCTGCAGAGAAGGGGGACTAGAAGAGTAAAGGCCCTCAAGTTCCCACAGGGAATTGGGGTCAGTCTGGCAGAAGAGATGGCTGGGAGGCTGGTGGCTGAGATGTGTAAGAATGGCAAACTTTAGGGAAAGTTTAAAGGTTTGTCACACGAAAGTGGCCCCAGTGAGCAAAGTGACAAATTTTAACTTGATGGGGGGAACGA
Organism: Myrmecobius fasciatus; assembly: GCA_023553655.1. Taxonomy (NCBI): domain Eukaryota; kingdom Metazoa; phylum Chordata; class Mammalia; order Dasyuromorphia; family Myrmecobiidae; genus Myrmecobius; species Myrmecobius fasciatus. The sequence continues at coordinate 22,926 of JAJPUD010001983.1, forward strand.
GGGGAGGAGGCAGTACTTTCTAACAAATAAGCATTATCTAGAAATGATTATCAGATTTACCCAGAACCAGCTACCTTGGCTCAGAGTGGCTCCCTAGCACTGGAGATCTTCATACAATGGCTCAAAAACAGATTGTTTTGGGGGGGATATAGGTTAGACTACATCACTGCTGAGATTTCTATTCATTTCAAATGCAGGGGCTGCTAACCTCAAATAAGAGGGTATTCAGTGACTCAGAATCTCCAAAAAAAAAAAAAAAATGAATGGCTTTTAACAAATAAATTTTTCTGACAAAATAAAAATGGTTAAAAAAATGTTGTTTTCCTAGAATTGCAGTGGTTTTTAAAAAGGAAAAAGTCACGGGCTTACCTTACTAAGGTCTTTGGCAGTAACACTATCATCATCACGGCAAGGCAAGCGATGAACAAAAGCTAACATCTGGTACTTGGCTCTGATGAATTCTGCTTTATTGGGACTAGTTAAAAATCAAAACCCAAAATTAATCACTTGCAATTCAGACCTATTATTCCCTAATCTTTATAGCTCAGGAGACCCACAAGCCCTACAAAATGTCAAAATGCTTTAAAGCTCCAAATATTTGTAAGGGGTTGGTGGGGCCTAGAAATGTCTCCTGTGAGAGATCAGTAGCAAGAACATTAGTCTCCTCGCTTTTCAGAAAACCTCTCTTACCCATCTATGCACTTCTATTTATTTTCGTAATTCTACCATGGAACTGCAAGCACAGGCTGCTGCGTAAGATCCTGCCCAAGACAGAGGACTCAGCCCAAGACAAGGGCTACACAGAACCTAGAACTCTTGACAGCAAGCCAGGGTTTTTTCTACTAAATGATACTATGTTCTGTTTAGCCTCCTAAGTTTGGTTTATTTACTATAATGATTGTCTTGATAACTTGGGTAGAAAACAAAGAATCAACAAAAGTGTACAATAAAGAAAGATGATTGTCTCTGCACTAAGTAGCTCACTACCTCCACTGATGCCCTTGTGAGACTGACCCAAAACAACTGCCCTGCTTTACATGGGCTCCCCAATTAAAAAGAAAAAAAGTATTTATAAACTTTCCACTCACTGTACTTTATCCTGTGGATTAGCTTTACGCCTCCCACTCATAATGGAAGCAGGGTCCAGCAAAGAATGTTCCCAGATAGAATTAGCACCATTATTATACAGAGTTTCAACCATCTAAAAGCAGAGGTTAAAAAAAAAAAATCACATTTTAGTTTCTGTTCATTCAGTAATCAGCAATTCATGAAAACTAATTCTGGAGGGTTAATAAAAAAAAATTAAACTGGAGAGATCTAAATGACCCTCACAGTGTCAGAAATAAGTAAGAAGTGCAGGGCCCCAGATCAGATTCAGAGAACAGTATGTTTGACAAGCAGAAGAAAATCCACGGTGCTCTCCCAAGAGTTTCACTGTACCACCATCAGAGGCCACAATTTAGGAAAAGTTCTTCCTGATTCCTCAGAACAAAAGGACTCATTTTCAAACTGTCATTTCTATGCTTCATACAAACCTAATTCTATACTTTGATTCTAAAAGTCACAGACTCCCACTCTATGCAACAAAATGGAACATAAGTTCTGCTCTGAACCTGGGAGCTCATCATTACTAATTTGCCCTCTACCCCAATTCCCTCTTACAGTAAAAAGGATGACACAGCAACTAAGGTGCCTGCTTTCACATCAGTGTGTGACAGTTTTATGGAAGGGATTAAACACCATTTGTTTTGGGCTTAGGTCACAGAGGACGAGCAAGGATTAGACAAGTATCTGGCCACAGATCCAGTAAAATGTGTATTCAAGACAAATATAGGAGGAGAAACACATGCTTAACTTTGGGTGCCCCTTGCCTACAAAATGTGTCAAACCAAAATAGAAACATGTATGAAATTACAATGGGTCTCAAGCAAAAGGCAAAAATCAAGCCAGAACTTTGCTCAGCACAGGGCAGAGGAAAGACTAAATACTAGCACAATCTCAATCATTACCAACTTTAGAAAACTTAATTAAGTTCAAAGCAATTTCAATAGACTTTGGACAAAAAATGCCATCTGCATCCAGAACAAAGAACTAAGGAGACTGAATGTAAATGAACACATGCTATGTTCTCTTCTTTTTTATCTCTCCCATGGTTTTTCCATTTTGCTCTGATTTTTCTTTCCCAACATGAGTCCTAAAGCAATGTGTGTTAAAAATTTTAAAAATGAACAAAGAAAACTTAATTATGGCCCAAGTTGGGGGGGGAGGGGAACAGTAGTGTCCTAAGACATGAAATCTTTATCACTGCAGAAATAAAGTTCAAAAATGTTAGTAGGTACCCAGAAAACTAAAGACAATAATAAACATATTTCACCACCAGAGTTTCTGTAGATAGCTATTTATGATATTTAAAGTTTATTTATGATTATGGCTGTGGACATTATGTCTAACTCTGCCCCCATCTCTGAGAACTAGCTGCATCTGAGTCTTCATGCCACCCCTTGAAGGAGTCACTACATTAATATTAGCTCCATTCGACAGAAGAGAAAATAGAGATTAGCCTGTCTGGGGTCACAGGGCCAGTGTTGAGGCACAATTTGAACCCAGAATTTGACCAACTCCAAGTCCAGTATTCCTTCCATTATACCCCTGAGGACATCACCACATGAGAGGGACGGGGCTGGTCACTGGTCATGTTGAACACAAACACAACTGTCCTGGCACAAATGAGGCAGATCCGGTAAGAGCTGAAGGCATGAGACAGCACCAAGGCAGGTCACTGAAGGGTTCATGTCACCCTGTGCTGCCCAAGTATTGACATAGATATCATGATATAGCCCAAGGAAAGTCCTATCTAATTTCGATTATAAATCACCAGAAATCCAATCAAACCCAGTACCTGAAGCAGTGTGGGCGGCCATGGCGTGTGCTTCAGATGCCTCACTTGAGAGATGTGACGTCCCAGGCTCCGATGTACGCTGCAGCACTCATCACATATCAAAATACCCCTATTTACTGAGGCCCAAGAAGGATCTAAGAAGGGAAAATAAAGCATTATTTTGTATTACAAAATATAACAAAGGGATATAGCACAGGCAAAACTGGCAAAACTTATTACAAACTGAGTTCTGTTTTCCCAAAGAAACAAAGCACACATGCTCGCTCTTTCTTTCTTTCTTTCTTTCTTTCTTTCTTTCTTTCTTTCTTTCTTTCTTTCTTTCTTTCTTTCTTTCTT
>JAJPUD010001983.1:26170-37551 GCA_023553655.1 Myrmecobius fasciatus
CTTTCTTTCTTTCTTTCTTTCTTTCTTTCTTTCTTTCTTTCTTTCTTCTTTTTTTTTTAAAGGTTCTTTTTCTCATTAAATTATTTCAGAGGAATCTGTTTGTATGCTGTATCTCTCAGCGGAGCAGAAGTTCCTCCGGGACAAGGATGATTGATCGCTTGTCTTTGTATCCTGAGCACCTAGCATTAATGAGTATTTGCTGACTTGAACTGATGGGGAATCAATAGGACAGGCTGATGCCTGGCACTAAACAGAATGCTAATGATATTCAGGTCATATGTTCAATCTCTACATGGGTGAGCTATAGCCAGACTCCAGCCAAATATAAGCTCACACAAGGACCCAAATTGGGAATATACAGATATTCTAAATAAACTAAATTTTAGATAAAACCAAATTACACTTAAACTAAATTTAACTTTAGAACTGAAAAAGAATGTCCTAAATCTGGAAAGGAGCCTAGAGTACCATTCCCACCAAAAGAAGCTTGGTATTATCACCTTATTAATGGAGCAGAAGAAGGAGGTGTCCTTTGAAAGCTTAACCCTGAAATTTTGCTTTGGGCTATATAATGCAGCCAATAACCAGAGACTTTTCAATACGAATCATAAACTCTTGCTAAGGCCTCAGGATGACATATTACAACAAGTGCAAACACTTGGAAGAGCAACAATTTAGGAACTTGTTCATAAGAAAACCACATATTGGCTCGGGATGTCAAACAGCCTTATTTGCCTGCAGCTGGATCCAATTCAATTAAACTGTCTCAATTAATTTTAAAAAGATTGTGTGTGGATCTACACTTAGAGCAGTGGTTACATGCCAAACAAAAGATTTAATCAACACAGACCACTGCCCCCATCCCAGACAAGTTCCAGAATTTACTGGAACTAACAAATCATTCCAATGAGCACAGTTTGAAGTCACATGTAGAGCTGCCCTTTGCTAAGAACTCTTCAAAGATGCATCCATTCCTTATCTTGCATCAACTACAGTAATAACACAAACTCCAGGCCAATAAACTTGACAGCCAATTCCTGGGGGAATTCTGGAAATGACCAAGGTTAGTGAATATTTAGAAAAGGAAACAATGATTATAAATGGTTAATGTGCCCATTATCACCACTATTATTCAATATTGTATTAGAAATGTTAGCTTTAGCAATAAGAGAAGAAAAAGAAATTGAAGTAATTAGAGTAGGCAATGAGGAAACAAAACTATCACTCTTTGAAGATGCTATGATGGTAAATTTTGAGAATCCTAGAGAATCAACTAAAAAACTGCTTTTCAAACAACTATGGCAAATTTGCAGTATATAATAAACTCACATAAATCATTTCTGTATATTATCAACAAAGACCAGTCACAAGAGACAAAGAAATTCCATTTAAAGTAACTGTAGACAATATAAAACCCAGGACAAGATAAACTTAGGAACTTTATGAACACAATTACAAAGCACTTTTCACAAAAATAAAGTCAGATCTAACCAACTGGAAAATTATCTATTGGGTAGGCCAAGCTAATATAATAAAAATGACAATTCTAAATTAATTTGCTTATTCAGTGCCATACACAGCAAACTGCCAAAATAAATATTTTACATAGTTAGGAAAAAGATAATAACAGTTCATCTGGAAAAACAAAAGGTCAAGAATATCAATCAATGAGGGAGAAATCACAATGGACAATGACAGAAACTAGGGATAGACCAACATCTCACACCCTATACTAAGATAAGGTGGAAATGGGTTCATGGTTTAGACATAAAGGATGATACTATAAACAAATTAGGAAAGCAAGGGATAGTTTATCTGTCAGCTCTTTGGAGAAAGGAGGAATTTATAATGAAGCAAGTAAAAGAACAATATAAGATGCAAAATGGATAATAGATTTCTGTCATTCAGTCATTTTTCAGTCATGTCTGACTCTTCGTGACCCCATTTGGGGTTTTCTTGGCAAAGATACTGGAATGGTTTGCCATTTCCTTCTCTGACTCACTTGACAGATGAGAAAACTGAGGCAAACAGGATTAAATGCTTTTCCCAGGATCACGCAGCTAGGAAGTATGAAGCTGGATTTGAACATAAGAGAATGAGTCTTCACTCCAGGCCTGAACTCTGGTGCACTATGGTGACCCCAGCTGCCCCACCCAGATTTTTAGCAAAACATCTTTTCTTGCAGAAAAATAGATTTGTAGGTCAAAAGATAATACAATTCAAAGAATCTGGAACTGGCTGAATAGTTGTGACTCAAGCAGTCATTAATGCTCCAATGTCAACATGACATCCTCAGTGGAAGGCCCCAAGGACTGTGCTCAGCTGGAGAACACATTTATCAGTGATCTGGAGAAAGGCCTAAGTGGCCTACTCAGCACATTTACAGATGACACACAAAGAGCTCGATGACCAAGTCAGGATCCAAAAAGCTACTGACAGGCTGAAGCTAGTAAGATGAATTAAAGCAAGTTCATTAGGGATAAATGTCACTAGGGTTCAAAAAATCCATTTCACAAATAGAAGGTGGGGAAGTCATGGTTTGACAGTAGGGGTTTTGAAAAGGATCTGAGGTTTCTAGTGAAATGCAAACTCAATGAATCGACTGTGTGTGGGCAGCCAAAAAAAGGAATGTGACCTTGGGATGCATTAAGAGAAGGGGGAGATCAGTGGAATAAGTTAGGTTCACAGGACAAAATACTCAATGACAATAGTAATCTAGTGTTTGATAAACCCAAAGACCCCAGTTTTGGGGATAAAAACTCACTATTTGACAAAAACTGCTGGGATAATTGGAAACTAGTATTGAAGAAATTAGGTATTGATCCACACCTAACACCATATACCAAGATAAGATCGAAATGGATTCATGATCTAGGCATAAAAAATGATATTATAAACAAATTAGAACAATGTAGGATGGTCTACCTCTCAGACCTGTGGAGGGGGAAGGAATTTGTGACCAAAGAAGAACTAGAGATCATCATTAATCACAAAATAGATAAGTTTGACTATATCAAATTAAAAAGTTTTTGTACAAGGAAAATGAATGCAGACAAGATTAGAAGGGTAGCAATAAACTGGGAAAATATTTTTACATTCAAAGGTTCTGATAAAGGCCTCATTTCTAAAATATATAGAGAATTGACTCAAATATATAAGAAATCAAGCCATTCTCCAATTGATATATGGTCAAAAGATATGAACAGACAATTTTCAGATGAAGAAATTGAAACAATTTCTAGTCACATGAAAAGGTGCTCCAAATCACTTGATCAGAGAAATGCAAATTAAGACAACTCTGAGATACCATTACACACCTGTCAGATTGGCTAAGATGACAGGAAAAGATAACGATGAATGTTGGAGGGGATGTGGGAAAGCTGGGACCCTAATACATTGTTGGTGGAAATGTGAAGGGATCCAACCATTCTGGAGAGCAATCTGGAACTATGCTCAAAAAGTTATCAAACTGTACATACTATTTGACCCAGCAGTGTTTCTATTGGGCCTATATCCCAAAGAGATTTTAAAGGAGGGAAAGGGACCCACATGTGCAAAAATGTTTGTGGCAGCCCTTTTTGTAGTGCCTAGAAACTGGAAGCTGAATGGATGCCCATCAATCGGAGAGTGGCTGAACAAATTATGGTACATGAATGTTATGGAATATTATTGCTCTGTAAGAAACGACCAGCAGGATGATTTCAGAGAGGCCTGGAGAGACTTGCATAACTGATGCTGAGTGAAATCAGCAGAACCAGGAGAACATTATACACAGCAACAAGACTATACAATGATCAATTCTGATGGACATGGTTCTCTTTAGCAATGATGTGATTCAAACCAGTTCCTATTGTTTGTGATGAAGATAGTCCTATACATCCAGAGAGAGGCCTGAGGGAACTGAGTGTGAACCACAACATAGCATTTTAATGCTTTTTTGTGAATATTTGCTTGCATTTTGTTTTCCTTCTTAGGTTGGATTTTTTTTTCTCTTTCTAGATCTGATGTTTCTTGTGCAGTAAGATAACTGTATAGATATGTATACATATATTGGATTTGTCATATAATTTAACATATTTAGCATGTATTAGATTACCTGTCATCTAGGGGTGGGGGGTGGGGGGAAGGAAGGGAAAAGCTTGGAACAAAAGAAAAAAAAGCTTTTTCAAAGGTCAATGTAGAAAAATCACTCATATGTTTTGTAAATAAAAAGCTTTTAATAAAAGAGAGAGAGAGAGAGAGAGAGAGAGAGAGAGAGAGAGAGGGGGGGGGGGAATAATTCCCAGGAATAAGGAGGCTAATAACCCCTATGTCTGCTGGTCCTGAGTAGACCAGTTACTAGGCCCAATTCCAGTCACTACAGCATAGGAAGAACACTGATAAGCTGGAGAGTCCAAGAAAGACAACCAGGACTGGGTGAAGGGAGTGGGGAAGGGATCTTTAGCCTGCAGAGAGAATAACTCCAGAGGTGGAACCAAAATGGATCAAAGTTAAAACGAGACACGTTTAGGATGGATACATAGGTTATGTGTAGCTCAATCACTGGAGGTCTTTAAGCAGAAGGCCACTTCTAGGGGGTTCCCATGAGGCTCCCTCTTGGTCCAGGGGATTCCAAAGTCCCTTCCAACTCAAAGCCTGGATTACGTGCTAATGAGGCACAGCTCAACAGCACTTCAAAGTTTTCCAAGTGGGTTTTCTGATACATGAGTTGGCATTGTACTCTCTCCATGTTCCAGAGAGGGAAAATGAGACCCAAGGAAATAGGGTGACTTGGCCAGGATTACACAACCAACAAACTCAGTCCTCCTGGCTTCAAGACAGGGAGACAAGGGAGGCAGGAAGCCAGTTAGAAGCAACTGCTTTCACCCAGGTGAGACGAGATGCTGAGATGAGGACAGCCAGATCTATAAAATAAGAGGAAAGTTTGGAGTGGGCGGGCTTGAGTTCCATGTGGGACATGCCCTGAAGATATCCCTAGACATGCTGTTGGAGAGGTCTAAGAGAATGCAAGACCAGTCCCTGGGGGGATCAAGGGCAAGCCATTCAAGTTCATGGGAGCTAATGGGATCAACGAGCAAGAGCATACAGAACAAAAAAAAACAGGAGGGCCCACACAGAGCCATGGTGAGTGAGCATGAGAGGGCAGGAGACAAGAAGCAGCAACAGACATTAGGAGGAGAGCAGGAGAAACCGTGTCCTCAGAACCCTAACCCTGAAGGACAGAGGGACAGACTGGATCAAAGACTGTAAAGAGACTAAGGAGTGACCTGCTGGAAGGCCACTGGACAAGTGAATGATGGGGGAGCCAGACTGCAGAGCAGAATAAGAAGAGAGGAAGTGGAGGAACCAGCGGTAGATGGCTTTCTCAAGGAACTGAGCCAAGAAGGGGAGGAGAGATGCCGGGAGGCAGATAATGGTTGTTGGGGATGGGGGGGTGGGGGTGAGATAGAGGCATATTTATTAACAACAAGGAAGAAGATAAGAGATAGTGGGGATGACGAGGGGAAGGGGTGAGGGAGGGTGAATGGGAGCAATTTGCTACCAAAGTTGGAAGGGAATTTAAACCTACTAGTCTAAGATGTGGAAAAACAGGGAGCCAAAGAGGCAAAGAGCTCAATCAAGAAAGCTGCATTTTGAGTGTCCATATGTGTACTCTATAAAATTCCCTAGAACTTAGCCTCATAACTTTCAAAATAAATGAGATTTAAACTTAGTAAACAAATTTGAGTAAAGTCCATTAAATATTAAATAAAAATGAATGAAGACTACTCTTTCATTTAACTGACAGCTTGAAAAATGCTTACCATTCAAGTTATCTTAAAGATAGAATTTTATCCTTTGATACTAGAAAGTCCAAAAGTTAAGAAGACTTCAGAGGACCAAAATGCAAAGCTCTAATGAAAACAATGAAAATTGTTATTTCAAAGTAATTGCCACAAAACTCTTGTACCAATTAACATAGCTGGTCCTTCTAGTGTTAAATCGACAGTTACCAACCATTATCTGATCTACTAGGAAAAGAAGCAGCATCTACTTCTCCTTCCCATAGTCTTATCTGCTCATGCTATGCCCAAAGAAATATAAAGTTTTGATCACTGAAACCAGGCAAGATATCTTGGGGTTTATGAACTGGATTTCTTTCTTAAGGATCATGCTTTAAACCCAAATCACTCTGGCTCTTATTGATTAGCCAACAATAGGTCAAAACTCACTGTATAATTTGGGCCCGATCTCTCAGTGAGGGTAAATAGCAATTGTTTCCATCTTGGCTAAAAACCCCGAGGATCTTCTCCTCTCAAACTAATTTTTTTTTTTTTTTGAGTAGGTAAGAGAGGTCATTCTGCCTTATTTCTTACCTACTCCTAACCACTGAATGAGCACTGCCTCAGTTAAATTGAAATCTGTTAAAGACCTTAGCTTACAAATTCCAAGATCTCCCACCGCATCCAGGGTTATCTCCAGTTGTTCTAGTCTGTAACTTGCCACTGGATCCAGATAGCTCTGGAGGAGAAAGTGAGGCTGGTGACGTTTCACAGTCCTCCCTCACTTAAATCCAATTCACTTGCACGTTATGACATCCCCTCCCTGATGTCATGAACCTCTCTGAGAACGAAGTTCAGAAAATAAAGGACAAAGCATCAGCAGCACCACCACTTCCCACAGAAAAAGCAACAAAGACAAAGCCTTGTAACAAATTCAGTCAAGCAACAGATTCCCGAATTGGCTACGGCCAAAAAGATATCCACGTCTTCATCTGCACTGTCAGGAAGTATAAACCTTACTGTTCCCTATGTTAACCAGAGCACGAGACACTTCCTAAGTTGTCTCTCTTCACAACATTGTTGTTACCGAATAAAACATTCTCCTCAACGCTCCTTACACAAGGCCAGTCTTTGAGCCCCTTCACCTTCCTGCACATAACCTGTGCAGCCATCCCCTAATGGATGGGCATTCGCTGTAGTTTCTCATTCTTTGTCACCTCAAAAAGAGCTGCTCCCAATAGTTTTGTACATGAAGGTCTTCTTCCTCTTCTTATGATCTCTCTGGGGTATAGACAGCGGTATGCCTGAGTCAAAGGGCATGTGCAGCTTAATGATTTGGGGGCCACAGTTCCAAACTGCTTTTCAGAATAGTTAGACCAATTCACAAATGCGACTGACTTTTAAGCATCATTTCTCCTAGCAGATTGTGCCAGTACCTCACACAGGTCTCTTTCCCACATATATTTAAAGAGTCGAGGAAGGAAGTAGGAAAGTAAGGCAGAGCAGCAGAGAATTGCAGTATCTTTGTCTTATTACATGCCAGAAAAGAGCACCATCTATAGGAATACTGTAAATCAAAATGCACACAACTCCAACCATGGCTGTTAATACATTTGGGTGTCGTGAAAATCAGATTTACTATAAAGCAGATCAGCAAACAAAGTCAAGTTTGTCTTATTCAGTGCAAGAGTATAAATCTCAGGGGGCTTGTCAAGTCTTTTAATTAAGCAACAACAATGTACAGTAGGAACAAAGTTCCACCTAAAACCCCACCTTCTCCAGGAAGCCTTCCCCAACCCCTCTTAATTCCAGGACCTTCGGTCTGTTAACAATTTCCTATTTATCCTGTATAGTGTTAGCTCCATATATAACTATTTGCATATCGTCTCCCTAATTAAACTGTAAGCTTGAGGCAAGGATGGTCCTTTGACTCTTTTTATATCCCCAACAATTAACACGGTACCTGGCAGACAGTAAGTGCTTAATAAACGTTTAATGATTGATTGGTTAGAACTCTAAAATGTTAAAATATGTCTGAAAACTGGGAACCCTTGCTAAATGGTTACCCCAAATCTCTGATATAAGCTTGGCTCTTCATCAGTGATATTACATTTGTCAAACATAGATGAGGAATCCCAAGATACTGTGATTACATGCAAAGAAATCTGCATCGTAGGATTAACGGCAGAGATGCAGGGACACATCTCTGTGCAAACCATGCAGCCTGCATTTCAGCATACAGAGTTTCAGATACTGCAGTATCATCTACTAACAAGTATTAGAAAACACCAGGGTTAATTTGGAAAGGATAGGCAATCAAAGAGCTAAGCCATCAACAGGCCGGAGTCAGGGTCTCCACAGTAGCTCTTTCAACAGGTGAAACAAGTTACACAATTAAACTGCAGCCACTCATAGTCTTCGGGTCTGAGTGAGGGTCCTGTCGGCAGCAAAAGAAACCCAATTCTCCTGGTCTGCAAGTTCACTACACATTTCAAGGTATTCTAAGTATATTCAAAACAGGAAGGAAGTGACTCAAGGCCCTGCAGATCAGGCCTACAGCAACAATTACAATGAGATCCTGGATGTGAGGAGGCTCTGAAAAGCAGAAAATGCCCCAGAAGGACAAGGCTATATCAGCAATGATTCTGGGACCGGGGAAGCAATCTTTCTTTGCCCAAAAAATATCTTTTGGAGACTCAAAAAAAAAAAAAAAAAAACAAAAACAAATAAAGGGGAAAGCTAGGACAGAGCTGGAACCTATGTGAATCGCACATTGACTCAATCCAACTGAAAGGAGAGACAAGAAATTTGCAGAGCTGGGCTCAGAAAACTGTAATTTCAGTGAAAAAAGATATTTTCAGTCAGATGCACTTCCTGAACCTGTAAACTCATTTAGTTCTTGCAACAGCCATTTTTAAAACTTGGCCTGTCTTCAAAGGGAAGGATAACCCTGCTAGTCCTATACATGCACTCAAACTGCCACATGAGATTTTAGTTAACTCAGTACCATTTTAAAGTTTAAAACAAGAATGAAGTCCTAAAAATGGTTTAGAAATATCAATGTCCAAGAATTTTACAGAAAATCCTGATTCTGGAAAGGTGGAGAGGACTGGGCTACAGAGGCCATCCAGGGTCCCCTCCAGTCCCCTCCCCTGGAATAGGATCGTAAATAAGGTACAACCATCTGGTCCCCAAGGCCCACAGAGCCCCTTCTCAATACAAAGTCCAATGGAAAGTGACCTGAATGCTGAGCAGCAGACTTTCCTCATGGATGGCAGTGTTCGAGTCCTCTCCAAAGAAAGGAGCACAGAGGGAAGGCTGATGGAGACAAGGAAGGCTCAAAGCAGAACTCGAAGATCAGGGGCCAAAATCGGGCTTGGCCACCAATGATTTCGCCTCTTGGGATCCGTGTGCTCCCTCCATGTTTAACTCCTATAATTCCTGTGATCCCTGAGGTCCATTAATCAATCAATTAGCACCGACTAGACGTCAGCATCTATGGCCATGGGACACCAAGATAAAAGACCACTGCCTCTGTTCTGGGAACTTAGGTTCTACTGGGAGAGAGGAGGTGTGTCTGTGGGGGGGCACACACAAACACACCCACCTGTCTAAGTGACCATAGACAGAATCAGGAATAATTAGATGAGTGAGCCACAAGGCGAAGCGTGACCTGAGTGTGGGACTCAGCGCTTCTCTGGGGTCCCGGGAAGGAGAGAGCACAGGCTGGGCACGGGCACCAGCCAGGCCGGCCCGCAGTGGAGGAGACTGGGAAGATGGGCCGAGACCAGCCAGCGAGGAGTTTGCCCCTAAGGAGTAGGGAAGCTCAGAGTTAAACCTGCACTTTGGGGAGGTAGCACCAGAAACAGCAGGATTTGGCCACTGACTGGACACAGCAGGTGAGGATGAGGAGGTTCATATGTGGAGAGCGGAATGACGCCTTTGAAAGCAACAGGGACATCCATGACTCAGAGAGGTGGGTTCCAACAACAAGACTGCCCTGTCTGGACAGGCTGAGCTTGAGATCCCTGGTGTGAGATGTCCAGGAGGAGGAGGAGGGTCTCTGAGGCTGCCAGCACAGATCTGGGAGTCACTCGCAGAGACATGCCGATGGCAGCCGACAAGGAAGAAAGCACCGAGGGAAGAGGGCCCATGACAGCGGGGAGGAGATCCACAGTTAGGGGGGAGATAAGCCAGAAAAAGAGACTGAGGATGGTGAGAGGCAGCAGATGCAGGAGAAAGGCTGGGGAGGTCAGGGGTTATCAAATGCTACCTGAGAAAAAAATCACAGACCTGGTGATTCAGACGTAATGGGAAGCATTAGAGATGATTTCAACTGAGTGATGAGGGCAAAAGCCGGACTGCAAGGGGAGCAGGGGAGGGGGGAGAGATACAGGCTGCTCTAGGGAATGAAAATGCTGACAGCGCTGAGCCTGCAGTCAGGAAGACTCCCCTTCCTGAGTTCAAATCCAGCCTCATTTATCAGCTGGGTGATCTTGGGCAAGCTATTTTGCCCTGCTTGCCTCAGATTCCTCATCTGCCAAATGAGCTGGAGGAGGAATAGCAAACCCCTCCACAGCTCTGCCCCCCCCCAAAAAAAAGAACCCAATGGGGTCACGAAGACTTGATCACCACTGTAAAAGAACTGAAGAAAAAGCAGACAGCAATGAAAACAAAGCCCAATGACCCTCAAGAAGAACCTCAGAAGGCAACAATGGCTCATCAACTACGCAAAGCACCCGTGGGTGCTCACAGCGCCAGCCCCTCTGGGAGGTGCCTCAGTCACCGCAGAGTGCCAGAACACCAGCCCAGGGCCAAGAGCTGGACAGCACTAGGGGAAAACGGTTGATTCATTGCAGAGAGCAGCAAAGAGGATCACGAGTCAAAACACCAGGATTCAAACTCCTGGGCCAACATATTCCTTGGGTCAAGGTATCAGTTTCCTCATTTGTAAAACGGGTGACTTCCCAATCCTTCCTGACTCAGTTTCCCCCTCTGTAAAATAAGGGCACCCGCCTGGGCCCCTCCTGACTCAGTTTCCCCATTTGTAAAGTGAGGGCATTCAGCCGGGGGACCTGCCTACCCCTCCTGACTCAGTTTCCCCACTTGCGGGAAGAGCAGGGGGTCAGACCAAGTGGTCCAGGCCGCTCCAAATTAGAGAGCTGCAGCCGGGGACCTTCCACCCCCCCCCAGATCCCGCTTCCGCAGGGGGTCGCCTCCAGAGCCTCAGTTTTCCCTATTTCTCTCACTACAGCTGCGCTGGGGCCTGGCATATAAAAGGCGCTTAATAAGTGCTGGCCGGCTTGCCCAACCTCCCCAGACCTCCTCCACAAAAAGGGGGCCTCACGGCCCCTCAGAGATCTGGCCCCGGGCCCTGCCGCTCGTCGGCACTGGCTTCCCCTCATCGCCTCTTCCCCCCTCAGTTTCCCCCTCGGGGGTCGGCCTCTCCTCTCCCTCAGCCCTGCGGCTGCTGCCTCGGCCGGATTGGGACTCTGAGGCTGGGTTCACCCAGCTGACACCTGCCGCGGGCGCCGCCCGACTCGGGCCCCGATCGTTTCCCGCCTCCCCGCGGCTGCCCCGGGGGGCTCCGCCTGACGGGCCGGAGGCGGCGCCCCCCCC
>JAJPUD010001983.1:51794-117907 GCA_023553655.1 Myrmecobius fasciatus
TCCTTCCTTCCTTCCTTCCTTCCTTCCTTCCTTCCTTCCTTCCTTCCTTCCTTCCTTCCTTCCTTCCTTCCCTCTTTCCCTCCTTCCTTCCCTCCTTCCTTCCTCCCTTTTTTCCTTTCTCTTTCCTTCCTTCCTTTCTTTCTTCCTCCCTTCCTTCTTCCCTTCCTTTCTTCTTCCTTTCCTTCCTTTTTTCTCACGGAATGATCATTAAGTTAGTCTCAGGAAATTAAAATAATGAATAGAAAAGCTAGGGATTGCATTCTTTAATACTGCAGCCTTTATAAAGCTACTCTTCCTCCTCACTAAGAAGCCCATCTACTCTATACCCACCCACATGTACAGTCTAAACTGGCTTCAATCTGGGGGAGAACCAGGCCCTAGAATAGAAAAATCAAACATATTTCTTAATCTCTAATTCTTTGGTTCATTATGCCCCTCAACCTCACACACCAGTTCCCTAGGGAAAATTTAATTATAACATAGGCTTTGACAGAGGTATCAAGTTTCCCCAAAGCATAGATTTTAGAAAGATACTCAATGCACAATGTAAATCAGATATGGGACAGTATTTACTTTCTTCCCACAGAAGAAATGTTACCCCCCAAATCCTCTCACCAGTATACTTTGACAGAAGCTGAAACAAGCAGCAGTAATAACTACTGTTACACACTCCCAGGAAGCTAAGACTTAAATGTCAAAACATGCAGCACTTTGTGGGACCACTGAAAAGGCGATGTTCCATTTCATTTTAGTCATGCATTGTCCAGACAGATTTCTTCAGGTTCACGTCTTTTGGAGAACCAGTCCAATGGATGAGCTCCTTCTTCTGTCAGTGATAACCTTTCTGATACAAATCCTTCTTCTGCTGTCAGTCACTGGGGATCCAGGAGCTCCAAACCTCTGAAACCCACAAATCTGCCTGTGAGACGAGATACCTTCATGCCAGAATCACTGTTCAGTCCCCTGTACCTGGGGAAGAATAAACACTGCATCCCCAAATCCAGGGTGACTCCGGCTTACATGAAACAAGTCCTTTAATTGTCATTTATTCAAAGTTTGATCTTTCTGTTGAGCAGGGATGAAGGGCAGTCCCTTCAGGAGGACTACTGGCCACACAGAAAAAGAACAAAAGAGAGTCATTGCCCCTTTTAAAAATCCTCCAATATAACTGGTGTAGCTAGGGGGTACAGTGGTTAGAGCCCTGGGCTTGGAGTCAGAAAAACCTGAATTCAAATCTAGCCTCAGACACTTGTTAGCTGTATGACTCTAGGAAAATCACTTAACCTCTGCCTGCCTCAGTTTCTTCATCTGTAAAATGTGGGGAATCTGTGGGTATCTATCTGCCAAGGTTGTCATGAAGATTAAATGAGAAAACAATTGTAAAGCACAATGCCTGGAGCATAACTGCCATTATTATTCATCAGCTCTTCCTGCTTTATGGCCAAGAAGGGAATGCTTCATCATCTGCAGAGTCTTCCAGCATTGATTGAGTCATACTTGGCCAGCCAAAAGCAGCTTCTTTATCCCCAAAGATCTGGACCTCTGAAAGAGTACTCCTGGTTGGCAGAAAGTGGACAGAGCATTTCAGCACTGGATGGGACCTCAGGGATCCAACCACTTCAACCCATAATTGACCAAGGATTCCCTCCAATGTGTTTGACGCTCAGCACTGAAAAGAGCAATCGGCACTAAACACTGGGATCTGGTCATGTGAAGAATCACAGTGGCTTTTCTCCTTGGCAAAAGATAGATTTCTCTCTCTTTTTTTTTAAATTAAAAGCTTTTTATTTACAAAACATATGAGTGATTTTTCTACGTTGACCTTTGCAAAAACTTTTTTTTTTGTTCCAAGCTTTTCCCCTCCTTCCCCCCATCCCCCATCCCTAGATGACAGGTAATCTAATACATGCTAAATATGATAAGTTATATGACAAATACAATATATGTATACATATCAATACCGTTATCTTACTGCACAAGAAACATCAGATCTAGAAAGAGAAAAAAAAAACAACCTAAGAAGGAAAACAAAATGCAAGCAAATATTCACAGAAAGCATTAAAATGCTATGTTGTGGTTCACATTCAGTTCCCTCAGGTCTCTCTCTGGATGCATATGACTATCTTCATCACTGAACAATAGGAACTGGTTTGAAACACATCATTGCTGAAGAGAACCACGTCCATCAGAATTGATCATCGTATAGTCTTGTTGTTACCGTGTATAATGATCTCCTGATTCTGCTCGTTTCATTCAGCATCAGTTCATGCAAGTCTCTCCAGGCCTCTCTGAAATCGTCCTGCTGGTCGTTTCTTACAGAGCAATAATATTCCATAACATTCATATACCATAATTTATTCAGCCACTCTCCAATTGATGGGCATCCCTTCAGTTTCCAGTTTCTAACCACTACAAAAATGGCTGCCACAAACATTCTTGCACATGTGGGGCCCTTTCCTTCAAAAGATAGATTTCTCAATCAGAAGATGTTACAGACAAAATAAAGAGGTAAAATGGACACCGGGAATGGTAAATGTGAAATAGATTTGGGAGAGAATATAATGAAATATGGAGGAGAGAAGGGGAAGAAAGATACCATGAGACAGAGTGCTGTGGCAGGCTAACCCAAAGGGGATTCAGCAAAGATGGTGTAGCCCATGGACAGATTTATAGGGAAAATTTAAACTTGGGGGTTTGACATAATTTGGCTTTCTGATTGGACACAGTGAAGTGGAGTTACCCAAGACTTCCCCAGGGGATGGGCCTGTAAGATTGAGCTGATCCCCATCAATGCCTTTCCCTGTTTGCTTCTGGGAGTAATCATCAATATTTCAGGCTTTCTCTGCCAACTCCACCTAGGGATCTCATGGCCTCTGGCATAACAAAGGAAGTTCTGGGTTCAATTTGCCAGTACTGCAAGAAACTTCCAACAAACCCAGTTTAAGGAGTGCTCAGTTTTGTCTCTTGCTGGGCTAACCAGTCTGGCCTTTTTTGGATAGTAAGGGGAACTTGAGCAAATCAAGGTGATTAGTAAAGTCATAATCATTCTATTTTCACATTTTTTTCCTTTTTTTTTTTTAAGCTTTTTATTTACAAAAGATGTGCCTGGGTACTTTTTCAACATTGACCCTTGCAAGACCTTAAGTTCCAAATTTTCCTCCCCTCCCCTAGATGACAGGTAATTCAATCCTTGTTCAATATGTTAAAATATATCACATTTATTTTCTTTCTTGGCAATAGGAATTAAGTGACTTAACCAAGGTCCCACAACAAGCAAGTGTCTGAAGTTGGATTTGAACTCAAGTCCTCCCGACTTTAGGGCCAGTGCTTTATCCACTTTACCACCTATGTGCCCTTCTCCATTAGACTGTGAACTCTTTGAAGGTAGGGACTCCCTTGCTTTTGTATTTTCAGGGTCTGGCAGGGTTTCCTGCCAAGATTTTTTGTTAAGGAAAGGCCTTAACAAAAAATCTTGGCAGGAAACCCTGTCTTAAACCAAAACCACTCTGGATTCTCACTGTTTGGCCACCAATAATAGTCAGTCCCAGGCTAAGCCCCATTTGGTGAAGGTTTGGTGAAGTCCAGATTGACTCAAATCAAATGTCAATAGCAATCTTTTCTGCTTTAGCCAAACACCCTAAGGGTCTTCCCCTCCCAGATTTATTTATTTAGATTTTTTTTTTTTTGACTAGGTGAAAGACAAAATTTGCCTCAATTGCTACCTAGCCTTGAATGGGTGCACTGAATGGTGCAATCTTAGTCAAACTGACCTGCTGAAGACTTTAGCTTAAAAATTCCATTGCATCTAGAGCCCTCTCCAGTCATACTGATCTATAACTGGCCACTAGACCCAGATGACTCTGGAGGAGAAAGTGGGTCCGGTGCCCTTCCTCCTTTTTGTCCCTTACATATAATGACATAACCTCCCTAAGGTCATGGTCCTCTTTGGACAAACAACATAGTAAGCACTTAATAAATGAATGTTGATCAATTGATCAATAGATGAAAAATTCTTTGAAGTGAGGAACTATTTCATTTTTTGCTTTATATCTCCAGCCCTTGGCATAGTGCCTGGCACATAGCAAAATGCTTAACAAATGCTTATTGACTGACTGATTGATTGACTCCAGAGCACCCACAGTAAGTAGTAATGTAGGTCAGCTTGAAGACCTCCAGAGAAGGGGAATCCACCTCCTCTAGGGGCAGCCCAGACCCCATTGTGACACTCCTAGTGTGGGTTCTCTCTATCCCTACCACCATGACATATCAAAAGAGAATCTGGATATAATCTAACCTTTACACTTGCAGGTGTGTTTAATTCTAGGCCATTTTCTTCTCTGTGGCTTCTATGTGTATGTGTATATATTGGAATAAGTCAAGTTTTCCATCTTTGAGATAACACTCAAGCCTTCAGACCTTGCCCTGGCACACAACTCCCTTTTCCAGGCTCTGTGTCAATGCAATCTATATTGTATCCTATTCTGGTAGCCAGGAAGGAAGCTAATATGGATAACAAGCAAGTGGGGAGTGAGTTAAGGTGCTGGATTTGGAATTCACATCTTGCCTTTGAATGGGATAAACTGAGAGAAGACCTCTCATAGGAATGTGGTTTTGACCCATCCCCTAACTGGAGCTTGATACTTTTTTTTTTTTTATTAAAGCTTTTTATTTGTACAACATATATATGGGTAATTCCTAAACATAAACCCTTACAAAGCTTTCTGTTACAAATTCCTCCCCCTCCCCCCCCGTCCTCTCCCCTCCCCTAGATGGCAGGAAATCCACTACATGTTAATTATATTAAAATACTTGACAAGTCGAATATATGTATACATATTTCCATACTTATCTTGCTCTGCAAGGACAATCATATCTACATGAACAAAAAATATCTGAGAAAGGAAACCCAATGCAAACAAATATCGGTAGAGAGCGTGGAAATGTTATGTTGTGGTCCACATATCATATCCCTCTCTGGGTGTATATGGCTTTCTTCATTGAACAATTGGAACTGGTCTGAAACATTTCATTGTTGAAGAGAATCATGTCCATCAGAATAGATCATCGTATAGTCTTGTTGTTGCTGTGTATAATGATCTCCTGGTTCTGCTCGTTTCACTCAGCATCAGTTCATGCAGGGACTTGATACTTTTCAATAACAAATTGAGCTGTAGCTAAAAGCTGCAGGTATTTGGTTGTTTTGGATAACTATTTCCCTTCCTGTTCCCCCTCATTTAAGTATTAGCATTTAAGTACTTGATGGGTAAAAAGTTTGTCATTTAATCAGTATTCTTTTGTTTCTGGATAGATATCTGCATTTAGAGTGTAAGCCTGGACTTCTCCAGACTCTCCCCCAGAGAGAAAAGGTGTGGAAGGGGTACACTTCTGCTTTTAGGATTTATATAATCTTGTGTGCACTTTGAACTTCTCTACTAACACCTTGTCTGTTGGAAGTTGCCCTTTCTCTAGAGACCGTAATAAATCCCCTTTTTTTGTTTTTTACTTTGAGAATCTCTGATTTTAATTTGGGTAAGGGGCACTATCCCACACAGTTTTGGGGGCTCGTCTGGGATATTTCCTGTTCATGAGGCATCTCTCCTGTAATGAATCCTTGGGCAGGTGCCCTCCAGAGAGTTCTCTGGTGGTCCTTAGACTCGGGAACTCCTGCTTCAATCACATAAATTCCTGAAGAGAGACCCTAGGAGAAAACAAAAACAGAAGTGGGCTAGCAAAGATAGAAGATTAATTCTGCTCAGGAGAATAGCCAGCTGAGAAAAGTTTGAAAAGAGGACAAGAAACTGTTAATCGTGGGAAAGGAACAACCCAGGTAGAGCAAGAAGCTTTCCCTTTGCCAAGAGCTGGAGAGCCGCTTGCATAACTGCGATTAGGATTGGGAAAATTTAGGTGGTTAGAGTCCATAAAAGGCTCCTATTTCCCTTTGCTATTGGGAAATTCTACTCGTGGTTCAAGTCCATAAGGGTTTCCAATTTTCTTTGGTAAGTTCAGGTGAGTCCTCCATCACAATTCTAAGGTAGCTGGCTCCAAAAACCTTTCCAGTGTCCCTTGAAAATAAACCTTTAGGAAGAATTGGGATGCAGTACCAAAATGTATAGGGATTAAATATTGTTGTTTTGTTTGGGTGGGTTCCCCACTCAGTGGAACTGTGGATCCCTGGAGGGCTGGGTGTAAATTCAAAGGAATCTTTAATACCTGGCCAGCCAGCAGGCTCCTATGGCTTTGCTCCAGAACTTCCCTTCCTTCCACTCTAATGCAGGGCCCAGAACGGGGGCTGAATTGATTTAGAAAAGCAGTTTGTGTATGTGTGTGAACCTCTGTTTTGTCTTCTGTGTTTCTCTCAGTCAGCCATCTGGCTATTTGGGACTTAAAAAAACTTGTTTTGTACATAATTGGACTTATGCAAATAGCTTTTAGCTAGAAAGAGGAAGAACTAGTTCTGAGATGGGGAAAGTTTTTAACTGCCACATCAGAAAAAAGAAAAAAAAAACTGACATATTTCTGTGGACCTAGAACTGGCCAATTTGGGTCTGCAGAAATAGTTAAAGTTACAGAACTGCTAAAAAAAAACAAAACAAAAAACCAAAAAAACAAAAACAAAAAAAACACAGTTTAGCAGATTCTAGGGTTTTTGAGACTATTTTAAGTTACTTGGCACTCTCAGTAAGCTAACTCCAAGTAGTCTACTATATTTTTAAGTAGGCATAATTTACATGACTAACAGCCTTCTGAGGGCCTGAACCTGAGGCTTATAGAAAAAAACTGCAAAAGAAAAAAAAATCATCCTCTTTGGGATTTTCCAAGCTTCTCTCCTTTGGAGAGGCTTGTAGAATCTGTCCTTGCTAGGCTGGCTTCTTTCACCAGCCTAGCTTCTTTTGGGGCTTGTGCTGGTGCCCCAATATCTTCAGTATGCCCCCTCCCCTGCACTTCTGGCATGGAAAGTGGGATCCAAATTTCTCCAATCCTTTCCTTCAGGGTCCTAAAATCCATCAATTTCTTGAAGTCTTGTAGATGGAGTTGAAGGAGCAGTTTTCTGCCACCTTAAATTTTGGGTTTTTCTGTGTATGTGTGTGTTTAAATTGGAATTCTGATTCTGAAATTGTATGAGATAATTACTATTTACTCGTTCATGCTAACATTGTGAACTTGTTTATTCTGGTATAAGATTTTTAAAATATGTGAGCTTAATATTGAACTATTGCTACTAGAAATTTAAATCTGTATTTGATTTGAAGTAAAAAAAAAATTGGTAACTAAGCCATCAGACACTCAGCATAGATTGGTATTAGACTACTTGTTGGCTGAAGAAGGTAGAATTTGTAGGAAATTATTTTTTTCTGTGTGAAAATTGATGATAATTAGCTGTATGACCCTGGGCAAGTCACTTAACCCCAATTGCCTCAGTAAAAAAAAAAAAAAGAAAAAGAAAATTTATGATAATGGACAGGTAGTGAAGAAAATTGACAAAGATACCAGAAAATTGGCCCATGTCCCATTCCAGATCTGGTTGTTACTGACATGATCTACAATGTGTAGTATGTCACCAAATGATGACAGGTACCAAACATTGGGGTTTGGTCATGTGAAGAATTCACAATGGCCATTCTCTTTGGCAAAAGGTAGGTTTATTTGGGGGGAATAGATTACAGATAAATGAAAGGATACAATAGACACCAGGAATGGTAAATATGAAATACAGTTGGGAGAGCATGTGAAAGACAAGTTCCTCAGTGGAACTCACAATTTCTCAGTAGAAAGGGAGTACCCCACAAGATTGGGGCACATCCTTAGCTGGCAGGCTAAATCCTGAAAGGGACTTAGTACCCTAAAAGAGTTAGTAAGGTGTAAGGAGGACAAGTGGGGTTGGGAAGCCTAGTGGAGTTAGTGGAGATACCACATGGCATGGAGAAGGAAAAGACAACTCAAGGCAGAATGTTGTGGTGGGCTGACCCAAAAGAAGGTAGCAGCCATGAGATGACCCACAAGTAGGCTTTATAAGGAAAATTTAACCTCAGGGACATGACTGAGATTTCCACAGAAGAATTGAACAATCTGAAGGGAGAGGTCCAGTTATACTTGGAGTATTAAAAGGATGGGGATGGATCCCAGTAGAGCAAAAAAGGATAAACCAAGTCCAAAGGGGATTGGGATTGGAGGGATTGGAGAATGAGAACAAGATGGTTGAAGAAATGAATCAAGAATGGTGTGAGAGAAAAGTCTTCAAAAGTTAATTAAATAAAGAGGAGGGACTGAATGGGATAAACTGAGTGAAGCCCTCTCTTGGGAATGTGGCTTCAACCTATGCTCTAATTGTGATTTGAGACCTTGCAATAACAAATTGAGCTATAGTTTAAAAACTGCAGGTGTTCAATTGTCTTGGATGAACATTTCCCTTCCTGTTCCCTCCTCCCTCCTTAAGTAAGATTTAAGTATTTGATGTGTAAAGAGTTTGTTATTTACTAGTATTCTTTTGATTCTGGGATAGATTTCAGCATTTTGATTGTCCGCCTGGATTCCTTCAGACAATGGGAGAAAAGGTCAAGGGTGGGAAAGGTAAGGGTGGGGCCTGCTTTTAGAATCTATGTAATCTTGTGTTTTGAAGTTTGCACTTTGCACTTCTCTACAGATATCTTGTCTGTTGGGAGTTGCCCCTTTTCACAAAATCATAATAAAATCCCTTTTTTGCTTTTTTACCTTGAGAATCTCTGATTTTAATTTGGGTAAGGATCACTGTCCCACACACCTTTTGAGTGGGCTGCCTGTGATTAGCAAATGACTCAGTTTCTTCATCTCTGAAATGGGGATAATATTTGAACAGCTCACTTCATCTGGTTGTTGCTACACTCAAATGAGATCTTGTGTGTAGGATGCTTTGCAAGCTTTAAGGGGGTCTTTATAAATGCTGATTATTTTTATTGGTTTCCAAGCATTGAGGCTCTGCTCTAGGAAATATAATGGCTTCTGGATCTGTTGTGTGGAGAATGGATTAAAGCAGCATTCCTAACCAGCTGTTGTGCCTAGAACTAAAGCGGGGAAAACAGAAGGAATGCTTTATAAATGTATCTGAGAACAGCAGCAAAGAGCATAGCATATTTAATTGTGGGCAGCTGAGAAACAGCAGTGACAGACAGGCTAGTCTGATGAGCAGCTGCAATTTAATTCAGATCAATTTTCCTTCAAAGAAGGCCCCATGAAAAACAATGCTGTGCTCTCCAAAGTGACTATTGGAAAGCCAAAGTGGGGAGACATTCATGAAAGCGTGGCAGTTTTGGAGTTTGAGATTTCAGTTATGATCTTCCACCTTCTACATGTGATAATCTTGGGTTAGCCAATTCCTGGGGCAGGTAGGTGGCACAGTGGATAGAATGCTTGGTTTGTAGTCATCTTCAGAGTTCAAATATGGCCTGACATTTAGTAGCTGTGAGACCCTGAGCAAGTTCCTTTATCCTGTTAGTTTCCATTTCCACCTAACCAAACAACAAGAAGTCAATTTCTATCCCCTCAGGAGTGAACAAAAACAAATAGTCAAATTCCATACCTCCAGGACAAAACAGCAAGTCAATTTCCAACCCCTCAGGACTAAACAACAAAAAGAACTCTATGTCCATCCCTCAATTTGAGAACAAAAGTCAATTTCCATCTCTCCCCAGGACTAAACAAGTCAATTTCCATTCCCTCCAGGACTAACAACAACAACAAAAAAGTCAATTTTCATCCCTCCCAGACTAAATAGCAAGTCAATTTCTATCCTCTCCCACTAAACTACAACAAAAAGTTAATTTCCATCCCCTCAGGACCAAACAACAATAAAAAGTCAATTTCCATCCCTCCTAGAGTAAACACCAAGTCAATTTCCATCCCCTCAGAACTAAACAATAAACAAAAGTCAATTTCCATCCCCTCTGGACTAAACAACAAGACACCCCAGACTAAATAACATAAATTTCTCTCAGATTAAACAATAACAAAGTTAGTTTCCACCCTCCTGTTCTCTTTCCCCTCCTGTTCTCTTCTCCCCCCCCCCCAATAAAACATAACAATAACAAGAAGAGCAAGCTAATTTCCCATCTCCTCTTTGAACCATAAGAAGTCAATTTCCATGACCTCCTGCCCTTGGTGACAGTTGGTTTCTTTGTAATGGGAGGAGGTTGAGCTCTTTAGCTAATGGCTGTGCCTCAAGTCTCTCCCCACTCCAATGCACCCAGCATTCAATCAACAAAGTGATTTTCCTAAAACACAAATTCAATCAAGTTCCCCCAGTCCTTCTTCTCTTCCATAAACCCCAGTCGTTCTCTATGGACTCCAGAATCAAATAAAAAATGCTGTCTGGCGTTCAAAACCCTTCATAACCTGCTCCTTCCTACTTATATGATTTTGGAGAGCAATTTTGGCTCAAATGATGTCTTTGGGGTTTAGCGTCAAATGATGAGATTGTAGGCACCAAATGTGGTTTGGTCACCACAGCCATTCTCTTTGGCAAAAAGTAGTTTTATTTAGGAGAAGAGGTTACAGACAAAATGAAGAGATACAATAGACACCAGGAATAGTAAATGTGAAAGAGTTGGGAGAACATCTACTTAGCAAAGAAAGAGGTTTTAATGATGGAAAAGACAAGTTCCCTAGTGGAAATCACAATTACCCAGGAGAAAGGGAACGCCCCATGAGGTTAGAGTATGCCCTTAGCTGTCAGGCTAAATTCTGAGAAGGCTTTAGCACCCTAAAAGTGTTAGCTATATGAAGGAGAAAGACACCATGAGGCATGGTGGGGTTAGAGGAGAGACACCACTAGATATCGGGGAAGAAGGAAGAAAAAGACACCACTAAGCAGAGCAAAAAGGGATCAGCTAAGACTGCCTGAGCCAAGGACAGCTTTATAGGGGAAGTGTAACCTCAGGGGTTTGACATCACTTGGATTTCTGACTGGATGGAATTGCACAGCGGGTGGGACTAAAAGGTTCAACAGATCCCCTCCAGTGCCCTCCCTGTCTGCTTCGGGTACTAACCTGCATCTTATACTTCAGTCTTTCTCTGCCAACCCCAACTATTTCCTCAGGACCTCATCACTACCTTTCCAGTCTTCGCACACTTTTGCCCCTACACAAGGACCCTAGGATCCAGGGGCGCTGACCTCTAGGCTATTCTCCTATCTCCCCGCCCCTGGCATTTTCTCTGGCTGTCCCCCAGTGCCCTGAATGCCCCTCCCCCGCTTGTTTCCAACCTCCTGCCTTCCTTGGCTTCTTTTAACTCCGAACTAAAATTTCCCCTTTTACCAGAAGCCTTTCCCAATCCCTCTTAATCCCAGTGCTTTTTAAAGATTTCCTATTTATTCTGCATATAGCATGCTCCATATATAATTGTTTGCATGTGATCTTCCTCATTAGATTGTAGGCTGCCGGGGAGAAGGGACGTCTTGCATTTTGTTTCTCCAAGAATTTAATAAATGTCTACTGATTGATTAATTAAATGCTTGTCGACTGACTTGCAGTCAGAGGAGTTAACCTTAATTTTAGGGGAAGAAATGACTTCCCCTTTTAATTTAAAAATTTCCCCCTGTTCCCAGGCAAAGAAGCTCTTGACCAATCATAGAAGAATCCGCCCTTGCCCAATATGGCCGCCGAGGCGTCAAGATCTGGGGCGGGGCCAAAGGTGGCTTGAATGGTTTTACCCGTTTCCTTCTCCCCACCCCCTCCGATGCCGAACCAATGGAAAAGCCCGAGTTGTGGACTAGACTAACAGTGCCGTTCGGGGCAGGGGGAGATCCGAAGGCTAGAGAGAAGCCGAGTTTGGGCTTCCAGCCTCAGAGTCTTCAGGTCGAGACTGGCCGCTCTAGATATGGTTGTAAAGATCGCCTAAACTTACCGTCGGGCGCCGGAGAGCTCCGGACTACCCATTCGGAGCAGCCGGAGGTCAGGTACTCCCCCCTAGCCGGTCCTGGATGGTTTGGCTCAGCCTTTCCCTGTTTGGGACAGTTCGGGCGGAGAAGTCGCGGGCGGAGCGCGCCGGCGTCGGGGCGGAGGCGAGCGGGGCGGTTAGCGGCCGAGGCCGGGGGGACTGGCGGCTGTGAGCCAGTGGGAGAGCCGGGGAGCCGGAAGGCCGCAGGGCCTGAGGGCCGGGAGCCGGGAGCAGGGGCCGGGAACTGAGGGTCGGGCCGGGCCCTCCGTCTTGCGCCGCTCGGGCCCCCCCCGGGGCGGACGGGGGCCTCAGCATGTCCTGTGGTAGTGACGGCCCCAGCAGCCAGTTCCCCTTGCACGCCCTGGTCTGGAACAATGACTACCGGCAGCTGGAAAAGGAGCTGGACGGTCAGGTGAGCCGGCCGCACTCGGGGGGAAACTGAGGCCCGGAGTGGGTCAAGCGCGGCAGGGGACCTCCACTCCCATCGACGCGGTGGGGAAACTGAGTCCAGAGAGGGCCTGGGGCTGGGAGCTGCGAGGGCCATGACTTTTTGGATTGGGAGTGGGCGGGTTTGGGGATCAGGAGTTGTGGGGACCCTGACTTCACAGATGAATCCAAGAGCGGGGCTGGGAACTGCGGGGGACGCTGACTTCTTGGATGGGGGAGGGTTCTGGGGTCAGAAGCTGCGGGGGACTCTGGCTTCACAGACTGGGGGGTGGACTGAGTTCAAGAGTGGGGCTAGGAGTTGCGGGGGACGCTGACTCCTTGGTGGTGGGGGGATGGGTTTTTGGGGTCAGGAGCTGGGGGGGCGGATTCCATAAATGCAGAGGGCAAACCACGGGCGTGGGTGTCAGCAGCTGCAGGAGACCCCAATTCTAGTGATGGAAGGGGGAGCTCACAGCCGGGGCTGGAGGTGAAACTGAGTCCCAGGGTAGTGAGGGGTCCAGAGCTCGGCTGCAACTCTTTCCCAGGAGG
The DNA here is from genome assembly GCA_023553655.1 of Myrmecobius fasciatus. Classification (NCBI taxonomy): domain Eukaryota; kingdom Metazoa; phylum Chordata; class Mammalia; order Dasyuromorphia; family Myrmecobiidae; genus Myrmecobius; species Myrmecobius fasciatus. The sequence goes on from JAJPUD010001983.1 coordinate 64,677, forward strand.
GGAGATGGGGGGGGTCTAACGTTCAGGGAGGCCCTATGACCTAGGAGGGGTGGAAGGGTTCTGAGAAGCCTCCTGTGTGTGTCTAGAGAGGTGGGCAGGGGCTGAGGGGCCATCTGGGGCAAGTGTAGTCAATGAGCCTTTATTCTGTGGGCAAGGGTGCCAGGCTGTGTGCCCAGCCCCAGGGCTCCAGAGAAAGGCAAAAGACAATTCCTGCTGGGGATGAGCTCATAATCTAATGGGAGAGACAGCTTGCAAACCATTCCGGAGCAGCAGGCAGAGTAACCAGCCTAGGGGGAAGGCACCGGCCTTAGGACAGATCAGGATGGGCTTCCTGGAGTAGGTGGGAGTTCAGTGGGGACTTGAAGGAAGCCAGGGATGAGGGGGGAGGCTGTCCTGGCGGGGGGACAGTGGGTGAGCCCCTAGGTGGGGGAACAGCTTAGCAAGGGCATTGACCTCCAGAGGACTTTCCTGGAGTTCTTGAGTATGGGGTGGCGCGGTTGGTTCTGTGCTTTTTTAGCATAGTCACTTGGGTGGCGAGGGCAGGATGACTTGAGTGGGGAGAGGTTTGAGGCAGGCAGAAACCCCCCTTCCTCAGCAGCAGTCCAGGGGTGAGGGCCCACATCTGGCTGGGGGCTGGGTCTGAGGAGAGAAAGGCAGGTGTTAGAAAGGTGAAAGGGACAGGCCTTGGCAACAGATTTGATTCAGGGGGTGAGACAGGAATGCAGGTGACCCCTGGGCTGTGAGACTGGTTAGGGGGGTGCTCAAGACGGGTATGGAGCTGCCAGGGGACTTGTTACTGATGTTACCCATCAGAGCTGTCCAGGAGGGGGTTGAGCTGGCTGCCTTGCCCCTGGGGGTCCTCCGGCAGAGGCTGTGCTAGATAATCTTCCTGGAGATTCTGTGGCTCCGCACCTTGGGGACCATCGCCATTCTTGGACGGAGTAAGTGCTTTGTAAAAGCCTTTGGGTTCATTCATTTCAAGGCTCACGCTCCACAGATGAGGAAACCGGCCTGCAGACCTCTGAAAGCAAGGCTTGCCCCAGTCACCCTCCACACTGGACTTGATTCTGTCTCTGAGGCATTCATGGGTCATCCTTAGGATTACACCTATGTGGTGTGTGGCGGTTGGCTGTCTTATCCCTAATGTTAGCACTTAGCTTTGAGCGCTTTGAGGTCAGGAACTGGCTCTTAGCTTTTTGGCTCCTCCAGTGCCCAGCTTGGCGCACCTTCTCAGTGACCCTGTGCGAGAGAGGTAGGGCAGTGTTATTGTCCCAGTTTTACCTGGGTGGAAATTGAGACTCAGACGTGTGTCATGGCCACACAGTCACACAACCCACATCCTTGGGGCCTGGGTTTGAATCCGGTGCTTTTGTTATACCATACCAGGCTGTTTCCCAGCAAGTATTAACAAATGCTTGTCCAATTGTGTAGTGCCAGCCTGGTACTGTAGGAACTCCGGGAGTGAGAGTTCAGACCAGGGGAGCACATTTCGCAGCACCACTGAAAACTGGGGCTTCTTACCATTGGTGCAGCAGTCAGTCTGGGGGGCTTCTTACTATCAGTAGTGGTTGGTCTGTGGGGCTTCTTACTATTGGTGCAGTGATTGGTCGGTGGGGCAGACACAGGTGTGCCCAGTGTATTAGGTGGCTCCAGAGCAGCCCTAAGGTCATCAGGAAAATGCAGTGGAGAAGCACAGATGATTTTCATTGGATTGGCTGGAAAGATCCGCAGGCTAAGCATTGCTCAGTTGAGTGAAAAGTTGCTGCCAAGCATGGGCCTTCACCCTTGCCAGGAAGCTGCCCGCTGCAGTTCTCCTAAGACAGCCCACCGTCAAAATGGCCAGAAACCCCCAAGTGTCCTTTTTCCTCCCAGTAACAGTGCTTGGTGCTTGTTGCACGAACCTTCTCTGCCCACACTGGTTGAATGTCTTTGGAAGGTTCCTTCCTTTGATCAGACGGCGCGGTCCCTGCACGTTCCCTGTCCCAATGAGCCACTAGCCCCGGACCAGCCAGCCTCTCGTAAGTGGCCGGCACAGTTCCTCCCGTTGGCCTTTGCTGGACGATGGTGAACCTGGATGCCTTTTTAAGTGTCCGGGAGGGAGCTGGGACGCCTTCTGCAGAACTAGGACGTACCAAGCTCCCGCCTGGTCTTTCCCAGGTTCAATATCTGGAAGCTCTCAGCAGCATTTTATTTCTGGTTGTGCCTGTGCGAAAGAAAGATGGGGGTGTGTGTCCACCTCCATGCCTGTGTCTGTGCACACACGTGAACAAGTAGCCCCAGATCCCAAACCGACTTGGAGGAGCCTGGGAATGGTGGTCCGCCGTGTCTCCCCCAGTGCCCTTCCCCTCCGTCTCTGGCCAATTCCTTCATGCCGTGTTCTGAAGCCTCCCCCTAAACCTTTTCGAGCCCCGAACTCTCCCTTTTAAAACAATTTGTGCAATGTTGTGTATACTTTCTTTTTCTGAACTTCAACCCAAATTGAATGGGCCTTTGTGTGGCAGAACAGAGGAGGACAATTGTATGAAGTGAGAAGCCTCCCAAGACTGCTGGCTTTTCTTTTTCAGGCTGTTAAGATCAACCCTTGCCTTTACTCTGTGGCTACTCATCTGTGTAGCTCTGGCCTTCTCTCAAGTGGGCAGCATGTCAGCATCTTGAGAAAAGGGGTTCCTTTTGTTTTGTCCTGTGTCTATCCTTGGTGCCCAGGAGCTTCCCGAATAAGGGTGGTCCTAAACCGTAACTTGGATATATTTTAGTACTTGGCATTTTAAAGTAAGCAGATATCTTCCCGAGGGTATCTATATTCCCAGAGTTCATTCTGGTAGACAGCAGAATTAAGATACTTTATAGTTCTTTGTTAAATCATAAATGAGGTGAATGAACCGGGTCTTAATTTGTAATAGAAAATGTAGTGTACGTGAAAAGTCATTATTTCTTTGTGTTGATTTGGTCTAGAAAAATAATCCACTACAAAATTTGAATTCTGTGACCACATGGATGACTCTTTGAAGTCAAGAATTCAAATTTTGTAGTGGATTATTTTTCTAGAACAAATCCATGGGCCTGTGGTGGGCGGCCTTTATTAAGTACTATTGGTGTATTAATTGTGCTAGGGGCTGGGCCTAGAAAGGCAGTTCCTGCTCTCCATGGGCATGTCACTGTGGAAGAACATGCAAACAACTGTACCAATCCACAATGGCCAGAATAAATGGAGGGAACAGTAGCCGTGCTTGTGAACTGTGAGTGGTGAAAATGTCCACTTCTGAAAACGGGTTTTCTTTTTTTGTTTGTTCATTTATTTATTCATTCATTCATTCATTCATTCATTCATTTATTTATTTATTTGTTGGCTGAGGCAATTGGGGTTAAGTGACTTGCCCAAGGTCACACAGCCAGGAAGTGTTAAGTGTCTGAGACCAGATTTGAACTCAGGTCTTCCTGACTTCAGGGCCGGTGCTCTATCCACTGCGCCACCTAGCTGCCCCTGAAAACGGATTTTAGCTCTTCAGGGTGGTTGGGCTTTCTCATTTCCTCCGCCTGTGGAGAGGAATCAGGGTTTCGGTCAGGTTCTGCCTTGGGTCTTGTCTGAGGTGGAGGGAAACAAGAGTGGTTCAGAGAGAGGAAGCTCCTTTGGGAAATGCTGATGGAGAAGAGGAGGCGTGGGTGGGGAGGGTGGCAAATGGGATGTCCATGGGGAAGGCCCCAGGGACAGGACCAGGACCACAGGGGAGCTATGGGAGAGGTGGATGGAGGCTGGAGGCTTCCTGGAGCCCTCCCAGAGTAGCCTGGGCTGCCGCCTCCTTCCTAGAGGTCTTCCGGCCTGGGCTGACTGACCACTTGTGGAGAAGGGAGGGCAGATTTCTAACTCTGGGAGCATCCAGATGAGCTGTGAAAGGTGTTTGCCAGGATCCCTTTGCCGTGGGCTGTTTTGGAGTAGCTCTGTGGTGGTGGCGATCAGCTTCTTAATTTCATTTATTTATTTATTGCGGAGGCAGTTGGGGTTAAGTTTCTTAATTTAGAGTTTGATATTTTTCCTGTGCAAAGATTGTCTCCGTGGAAAGTACATGGCTGGGTCTTACCGCTCCTCTTGAGCCCAGACTATAGGTCCTGGGTGTTAAGGATGCCATTCGGAATATTAGGTGTTAATATTCCTCCTCAGGCTCCTTCCTCCTTGGCAGGTGCTAAAATCAGACTTTGCTTAGCTGTGGGAGCCTCAGGCTGCTTATCTTTAAAATGGGGCTAGAAACATCTGTCTCCTCTCTCAGAGGGCTGTAGTGAGGATCCCATGACTAGATGCTTATGAAAGATTTTTGCAAACCCTTGCAGTCCTCCAGGAGAGAGCCAAGAACCCTCCCTCTCCTGCTCATCATCATCATTCAGAAGCGGGAGGGACTTGAGAGATCCTCAGACTTAACTGCCCGGAAGACTTGGCTGAGGTGTTTATCTCCTTTGGCTGCTTCTCCCCAATGAGAGGGTTGGCTGAGGTTATCTCTGAGGGCTCTTCCTAGGCTAGACCCTATGTTACCTGAAGTGGGCTTTCTGTATTTCAAGGGGTCAGAGAAGCTGGGTTCAAATCCTGACTCCCCTTCTTAGTTGTGACCTTGAGCTCCTTGAGACTCGTTCCTACTTTGTAAATGGAAGGAATTGAATGAGGAAGGAAACACATTTATTAAGCTCCTGCTGTGTGCGAGGCACTGTATTTTCCAGATATTATTCCACTGGGGCCTCACAGTGACCCTGGGAGGAAAGTACTGTTAGGATCCCTAATTTACATTTGAGGAAACTGAGGAAGACTGAGGCGAAACGACTTGCCTGGAGTCACCCGATTGGCAAGGCTCCGAAGCTGCATTTGAACTCGGCTCTTGCTGGCCCCAGACCCTGCACTCGGTGATATTCTCAGTGTCTTGTTCAAGGTCATCCATTCATAAGGAGCACAAGTGTGTGAGCAGAGCAGCCATGACTCTGAAGCCAAGGTGCCTGTCTCCACATGCTGCTGGCTCCCTAATTATATTAGGTAATGGGTCTAACCCAGTGCAGATCTGACTTGGGGCCTGCCTTTGCTTCCATTTACTCCAAGCTGATAATGGAGCCAAATCCTTCATTACCGACCGGCTCACGCCGTTTGGATGAGCACTTTTGGAAAATGGAGAAAAGCAAATTATTTAAAAGGGGAGAGTGGGGGGAACAGAAACACACACACAGAAATAGACCTAGATCTTGCTTGGGATGCAAAGGCATTATGAAATGTAATATGAGCTCCCAGATCCGTACTTGGGGCTCCATTGGTTTTTGGTTGGAAGGGCAGATTAATTTGGAAAGGCAGATTTCTGTCAGCCTTGCAATAAGGCTGGATGATGGCTGATTTTAGCATCTTATTGGTCAGAATCCCTGCTTCCATTGTCTCTGTCTCTTTTATCAGGTGAGTGAGAATATCCCCAGACATGTCGGGGGTGGTCAGGACCAACAATCCTTATCCAGCTCAAGGGGGTAAACACATCTCTGAGTTTTGGGGTGCCAAGTTGAACCCAGAAATCTTGGCCATAGATCCAGAGCACATCCTAAAGGCACTCAGTATTTGGCAGAAAGAGAAAGTGATCAAGTTCAGCTGTTGGCTCTTCTTAGCTCTCTCTCCATGTGGCCTTGAGCTTAATTGCCACAATGGAAGCCTTTTATTTTCTGGTCTTTGCTAAGAGCTTGTGAATGAGAAGTGGCTCCCCAGCTCACTTAGCTCTTGTTTGGACTGGGTTGGGCTTTTTTTTTTTTTTTTAACTGCTATCCCGACATTTTGCAATTTGTTATGGGAACAAATGGAAATAGAGTTTTTCTTCCCAGATTGCTGTTGGCAGAGTATTGGTGTTTTATAGCCACAACCAGTGACATTTCCGCTTCCTCTAAATTCACGTTTAGCTGATTTAAGTTGGTCTGTTTTGTAGTAGAGCACTGGGACTTCCTGAGTTCAAATCCAGCATCAGACCCCTACTAGCTGTGTGACCCTGGACGGGTCATTTAAGCCACTTGACTTCAGTGTCTCATCTGTAAAATGAGCTGAAGAAGGAAATGGCAGAGCACACCAGGTTCTTTGCCAGGAGAAGCCCAAATGAGGCCGAGGGCACTACTGAAGTGACCGAACAATAAAATTCTAGGCTTGTTCCCAAAGATGAGAAGATTCTCCATTTTTGTGTTGTTTCTGGACTGCCTAAGGGAATGACTTGTGATTTTAGAGCCTGGTGGCCACAGACCTGCTTAGGGAGGCATTGTGTGAGAAGGGAAAATGAAAGGCCAGAGAAAAACTTTCTGTCAAGAAGAGGTCAGTTAGCCAAAGAAATATGATGGCCACTGGAGAAGTGCAAAGTTCAGTTTATTTGACCTTCCAGTTTCTTTAGGAAGGATGTGCTTTTTGCCTACCCTGAGGCTGAAATGACCATCCTAGAGAACTGAGTTAGCTTCCTCCACCCCCAGCGCTCCCCCTACCTCTGGGCCCTGGCTTTTCTCTCCGGATGGGAATGACTTTTAAGGTTAAATTGGGGACACTGGAGCTCTGAAGTCCTGGGACAGTCCCCAGTTTGTCCTTAAGGAAATTTGAACTGAGGCCTTTTCATCTGGGGAGTGAAAATGGAAACTAATGGCTTTCCTCTGACAGCCTCATTATCCCAAATTGGCTGCATCTTCTCCTGAGTGTCTATGGGTAATAAGGATGGCCAGCTGATCTCAGAGACTGAGATGGGAGGCAGAGCAGGGGTTGGAAACAGATTCCTCTTCTGTCTTGTGAACAGTTTGGTTTAATTTGGATTCTTTGTAGATTTTTTCACCAAGAGGGGTGGTATGTCATCAGAGGTGTGTGTGTGTGTGTGTGTGTGGGATACGTACATGCATATATTACATAGATATGAAATGATTTACAGGGGTCTTTGGGCGCATGCTCTTATCCCAAGCCTTGATGGAGGTCCAGCCAGCTGTTCCCAAGTGGTTGATGCTTCCCAGCACTAAAGACAGTTCTTTGTCTCTCCTAGGAGACCGTGGGAGCTTTCCCACCTTTCAGGTAATGCTTTCTCTGGCTTCCAGAGAGATTGATGGCACTGAAGATGCAGTTCCTCTCGTGTGCCCATTTGTTGGTGTCTGGACAAGGATCTCCTATTTAGAGAGTGGGCTCATTGCACTTTTTGGGGGGCCATCTTCATTAGAGAGGTAGATGAGGCCTCCAGCCCCTGTTGTAGATCCATTTCTGGTTTCTCTTATTAGAATGTGAGGTTCCTTCTAGCTGGAAGGCTCAGGGAAGGTGTCATGGAGGGGAATATTTGAGTTGGGCCTTGAACCACAGTCAGGATTGGACCGAAAGGAGGGGAAAACAAGTGAACAAGTGGAGCACATGCTTTGAGGGAGAAAATCATGCAGCGAGTCTGGGCAGTGACAAAGTAGCGGTGAAAAGGGAACTCTGGGAGAGTTGAGGGCAGAGTAGAGGGAGATGATTACAAAGTAGTCTGGCAGGAAAGACAATGTGGGCACCCTGGGTGCTCACAGCAGGGCTGGCTGGCCCTCCTGGGACGGCCCACTCCATTGTGGGATGGTCTGTTGTGGAACGGCCGCTTGCCGTGGAACGGCCGCTTGCCGTGGGACGGCTGCCCGTGGAGTTTGCCCCCTGCCTCCCAAGCCCGCGTGGCTCTTCCCCATTTGTCCCTGCCGCTCCTCTCTGCCCTCTGAGGTCACCGGGAGTAGCTCAGTCTGCTTCCACGTGGCAGCCCTTGGCTCGAGGAAGGCCTGGGGGCCCGGCCCCGGGGGGAGGCCGGGGATGGGGCAGAGCGGTGAGCTTGCACTTCAGTGTCTGTGGCTATTGCAAAGACGTCCCGTGGTCCCTGCCCGCCTGTGTCTGAGGTGCTGTCTGTCTGCACGGGGCTCTGGGGCGCTCCCTGGGGACCGTGGGGCAGGAAGGTTCCCCGGTCGTGGTTCCCAGGGCTCTGCCCTTTATCTGCAGGAGAAGCCATGGCCCCTTGTGCTGAGCTCGGGGCGGCCTTCGCCTTCTTTCTGTTTGTCCCTGAGAGTCGTCTCCTGGGGGCCGAGGGAGCCTGGGGCCTGGAGTCGGCCCCTGCCACTAAGGAGCCGGGTGACCTGGCAGCTTTGGGTCTGCCCTCGGTTTCTTGGTCTTTGGAGGGTGGATGACGATGTCACCACTGGGGTTGTTGGGGGCAGTGAGAGCATAAAGTGCCCAAATGCTGTGGCGCAGTGGGAGGCCCCCTGGCTCTGGTTCAGAGCCGGTCTCCGAGGGCCCGCGCCCCGTCTCTGAGCCTTGGCTTCTGCCTGGCTCGGTTTGATCCCTCTCGAGGCACAGACTCTATGAGAGGGAGCCGGGGTGGGGGGGGGGGGACCGAGTCGCCCGCCCGTGCTCTGCATTATGGAGGAGGGGGCTGGGCTTGCCCTTTTCCTGGGTGATCTCATCTGATGGCATCCTGCTGCCCACTCCAGGCCTGCTTCCTGCCCTGTGTAATGGGGCCCTGGAGGAGATGAGGTCTCCCTCCCAGCCCTAGAACTGGGAGAGAATCAGGGAGTCGTCTCCCAGAGACAGGAGGCTGGGCCCGCGCCGAGCCAAGGTGCTCGGGGATCTGGGTCGGGTCTGTCAGTCCGCTCCTGCCTGCCCCTCCCCGGTCCTGAGCCCTTCCATCAGGTTTGGCGGCTTGGGCACCGGCGCTCGTCGGTTTGGTGGCAGTCCAGCTGGCGCCAGCCTTCAGATTCGTACCGAAATTGGCTTCTCTGCTTTCAGTTTGATTAAAATCTGGTATTTCCTGTTCTCTGTTGGACACTGGAACGTGCTGGCCGAGCTGTCCCCGGGGCCACGTCGGGCCTGTGGTGGCAGGCCGGCAGAAGCCCCTCTCCCTGGGTGCAGAGCTCCTCCCCTGCTCGGTTTGGGTGCCCAGTTGGACTGAAAATGGCTTCTGCTCACTTCACAGAATGTGGAAGCCCTGGACCCCAGAGGCCGGACTTTGCTGCACCTCGCCGTCTCCTTGGGACACTTGGAGTCTGCCCGAGTGCTGCTCCGACACAAAGCAGATGTTACAAAGGAAAACCGCCAGGGATGGACAGGCAAGCACGCCTTAAAGATGGAGAAAACAGAAAAGAGCCAGCCCCGAGCCAGCCCCCACCACAGTCTGATGGAAGGAGACAGCATTTTTCCTTGGGACAAGAGGACAGGGGTGGGGGGAGAGCCGAGTGGAGGCCGCGGGCCGGGCCTCGCCCCACGGCCTCAGTTCTGCTCGCGGCCTCCGGCTCCCCTGGGTAGGGGGAGGGGGCTGCCATCAGGGCCGCACTTGTGCGACCGGGGGCCAGATACCATGGCAGCTGTGTGGGAAGTCCCCGGGGAGGAGCAGGTGACGGGAGGAATGCTCTTAGCCGGCGTGTTCAGATGCGCGGCAGACCTTGGGGTCCGCTGGACTCTTGTGACTTCCTCACACCATCCCAGACGCTCCCAGAAAGCCGCTCTGATGGCAGCAGCGGTGTTAGCTCAGCCTGGCCCCTCAGCCTGGCCCTTCCTGCTTTGCCGAGGGTGGTTGTCCCTGGGCACAGAGCTAGTCTGCTGGCTTCTGTCTCTGGGCAAGAGTGGGAGCCTTGGAGGCTGCTTGGGTCCGTGTTCTCTGAGAACTCGTGGAAGGTGTGGGGCTGAACCTGGACTCTACCCCTGATGGACGGGTGGTCCTGTGCCAGGCGGGAGAGCTGGCATCTCAGGACAAGGGCACAGAGTTTCCTTACCAGATGGGCCACAGAGAGATGCCTTTTTTGGCCATGGCAGCTCTCTAGGAATGTCTGCCAAGTAGCAGAGGGGGTGCAATTTGCATTGGTGGAGGGAGTGCCCGTGCCAGGGAGATCACAGCCCCCAGGATAGCCCAGAGTGCTGCTCTTTGTTGGCATTTTAATGGACTTTGCTCTTTGGGGATTTTAGTTTTACACGAGGCGGTGAGCACCGGAGACCCAGAGATGGTGTACACCATTCTTCAGCATCGGGATTATCACAACACGTCCATGGCCCTGGAAGGCGTTCCCGAACTGCTCCAGAAGATCCTTGAGGTAGGTAAACTGAGGTGACCAAAGGGTGTCAGAGTGCACGGGAGGCGCATCCTCTCAGCACAGAAGCTGCTCCCCCAAAGTAGGAGGTGTATCAGTCAGTCTTCGAGGCCCCCACATTAGCCTTTGTGGTCTGAACTTGAACTCAGGCCCAATGAAGAGTGACTTCATCCCAGGTAATAAAGCCTTCCACTAGGTACCCTCCAAGGAATATTTTATCCCTTTTTTTTCTAGGTGCTCTAGTGTTGGCTTAGCCCCTGACTTGGCTATTTTCTCAACTTTTGTTGACAGATAGAGTTTCTGGGACAACATTTCTTTAAGTATCGTCGGCAGGATCTTTTCAGGAGACCTGTCTTTTCATGAAAATACTAAGTCCTCATTTGCCAATTAAAATATTTTTTCCATCTGTATTTTTTGGTATTGTGGATTTTCTTCCACACGAGAACATGTCACAGCAGACGAGAAACAGTTCTGTAAATCTTGCTTCTATTGAGTCGGACATTAAAGAGATTTCAAAAATGTAGAAATCAGGGCTACTCTTATTAGATTTTGTTCCATTTTAGAAAATAAAATTAATTTTGTTAATAAAAATGTTATTTGTTAGCAAATGATGGGTTTGTTATTTTTAAATAAATTTCAATAAATATTTAAAAATATATCAATTTAAATTTCAAATGTGGTAAAGAAAAAGAAAAGCTCTCTGGGGTCCACAGAAATCTTTAACAATTTAAAGGACTCCTGAGACCCAAAAGGTTTTAAGAACTGCTGTCCTAGGGAGACTTTCTCTGTCATCAGCAAGGTGGCACATTCTGATATCCATTTCCTGTATTATTTTCGTCTTCCTGTGATTGCTAGCATTTTTGGTAATAATAACTAATATTAATAATAGCTACCATTTTTAAAGAGCCTACTAAATGTCAGGCTCCATGCTAAGCACTTTACAAACATCTCATTTTGTCCTCACTGCAATCTTGGGAGGTAAGAGCTGCCGACCTACTTATGGTATAGATGAGGAAACTCAGGGTAATGAAGCTATGTTGAAGCAGCATTTGAATTCAGGTCTTCCTGATTTCAGGCCCAGCACTCTATCTGCTGCATTACCGAGGGTGAGTGCCCAAGGTTTGCACCTGCTTTAGTGCGGGTACCTTCAGTGTTTCTTTGTTGCATGCAATGTTGGCTTTGGTCCTCAAGGCTTTTTATTGTCTTGAGGAAGAATCCTTCTGTATTTTTTTTAAAAGGATTCTATACAGTATTTTATCACAGCTCTTTCTTCATCTATTGCTCTCATAATTAATTGACTGCCTTGTTAATCCTAGGCTCACAGCATTAGAGATTCAAGGGCCCTTAGAGATCATCTGGGCTGGGGGTATCAAAGTCAAAAAGAAATGGGAGCCACTAATTTGAACATAATAAGTGCATAGTGTGCACTGTTGTGGGTGCATAGTGACTGTTTTAAATCATATTACTTATGCTTTGTTATATTTTTGTATTGTTGTTAAAAACAATTACATTTTAATCTGGCTGGGGCAGCTCTGTGGAGCACGGCGGGCTGCATGTTGGACATCTCTGGCCTAGTCCATCCCCTTCCTTTTCCACAAAAAGAAGCTGAGATGTAGAGTCAGAATGCTTGGCTGAGGTGAGACATGTAAATAATAGCCCTGGAATTAGAATTCGGGGCCTTCCTTGGCTTCCAAATCTCAGTGCTCTTTCTACTGTGGCCCATGGCCTTTAATAGGGTGCATTGGGGTCAGTTGTGGGCAGCACAGTTGATGAAGCAGGGCAGTGTCCAGAGGAAGCAGCCGGGTTGGAGAAGGGCTTGGAGTCCATTCGCTAGCAGGATGAGATGCAGCATCTAGGAAAAGACATCTGGGACCTGGCCGACATAGGAAGCAATGGGAGGGGTGATTGTGGAGAGAGGCCCCCACCTAATCATAAAACAGTGCAGACATAGAATGAGTGGCCTTGGGAGGGTCTTAATACCCCTGCCCCCCACTCCCCCCAAGTTCTTCAGGCAGAGGCTTGGGATCCTGGGGCCATTATCTTCTGCCTCTGGTTTGGCCCAGACCATGGTGTAGCTCTGCCACGGAGCACTTGTCCTTCCCAAGGTGGAACTTTGCTGGCATTTGGGGACACAGTGTTGTTTTTGTTATTTTGTCATTTTTGTTAACACTCTTGATGTAGGGACAGTGGGCCATTATTTCATTGTATTTATAAAAGTCATTCCTAGATATGTAATAGTTTCTCCTATTGTTATAAATGAGGTTTCTTTTTTAAAAAAATTTACATTTCCCATTTTTTTTGTAGGATGTAAATGATTTTTTGTGAATTTGTCTTAGGTCTGGGAATTGTGCTGGACTCATTTACTTATTTTCCCATAATAACTATAATTACACTAATATTGTTTGGTGATTTTTGAGTATACAGTAATGAGCCTGATTTGTAGTGAATTTGGCATTTTTGTTTGTTCCCTGCAGGCACCTGATTTTTATGTGCAGATGAAATGGGAGTTTACTAGCTGGGGTAAGTGGCTGGATGATTTGAATTTATCACTATTTTAAAATTTAAGCCCCAGTCTCTGAAACCTGTTGCTGTAGCTTGGAAAGAAATTGCTAAATGTCAGGATAAACCTGCTTTAGGAAATAGGTGCTTCTCCAGATGTTTGCCGGGCAGACTTGCTAATAAAAACGAGCTTTTGTAAATGTGAGGTAGTTGGCGTTTTGAGGCGCTTTCTTTCTGCTAACTCCCCAGCTTTGCTTCTCTGATCTTTTCGCCCTTCTGTTGCCTCCAGTAACAGTAGTAGGAGCCAGTCATGGACTCTGCAAAGCAAATGTCCTTTTTACAGTGTGAGTAATGCCCAGCGCCCACTGCTTTGGGGAGACCTGGGAAACCTCTGGCAACATTTGTTGAGAAACCTTGAATGTTTGAAACAGTGGGCATTGCAGGGCGACTTGGGCTGGTTACAGGAAGTGTGAGGGCCTGGGGGAGAGCTCCCAAAGCAAGGAGAGCCGGCTCACTGGGCCTCAGAGCCGGCAGCAGCTGCAGCCCTCCTCCTGGCTCAGTCGGGGACTCGGAGCCCTGCGCAGGCTGCTCCAGCCGGCCTCTCCAGCCATGCTCTGGCCCCCTGAGACGCCCCGGGGCAGACCGGGAGGCCCTGCCGGTCCTGATCAGAGCCTCTGACTCTCCTGTGGGGAGTCCCTGGGCAAGTCGTTTGATCTCTGCCTCATCTGTAAGTGAGGGGACACGATGTCACCCGCCTCGTGAGGACAGAAATATTTGTAGAGCCCTTAGCCAACGCCTGGCTTCATCAGGCGCTTAGTAAATGCATTTTCCTTCTTCCCTCCTTCTTTCCCTCCTTTTTCCTCCCTCTCCCACTCTTTTCCTCCCCTTGCTTGCATGTACCTCCTCTTCATGGCCACCTCAGAATCCTCAGCTTCCTTACAACTCTGCCTAGGTGATAGCTCCTGCAGGAGGCCTTTCTACCCGCCCTCCCCCAGCTCCAGCCACTGGTTTGCCATCTCCCTCCAACTTACCTTGTATGGGGTGTGTGTGGGGGCATGAGAGAGAGACAGAGACACAGAGACAGAGAGACACAGAGACAGAGGGAGACTAAGAGAGGGAGAGCAGAGAAAGAAACAGAGAGACAGAGTGAGAGAGGGACACACACGCAGAGGAAAGAGAGATTTCTGTGTGTGCAGCTGCATTTGTGGGTGCAGGGACTCTTTACGGTCTGATGGATCCATCCCCAGACTGCTCACCAGACGCCTGAGCGAGCCTCTGCAGACTGGTACTTCTTCCCCCCTCCCCCCCCCCCCCGGCCCTAGTTCTCTGCCCCCAGCCCTGCTTTAAAGAAAAGATCCGGCCGTTTCAATTTTCTGTTTTTACCTTTGTTGGGACTCATCAGTTGCCAACCCGTTCTTTGCAGTGCCGCTGGTCTCCAGGATATGTCCCAATGACGTCTGCCGCATCTGGAAAAGTGGGGCCAAACTGCGTGTTGATATCACCTTACTGGGCTTTGAAAACATGAGCTGGATAAGAGGAAGACGCAGCTTCATTTTTAAGGGGGAGGGTAAGTGATCCCGCACTCTCCCTGAGGGCATCGATGCCCACCCTGAAAACTGTGCTTCAGCGGTGCTCAGGCGGGTTTTGTCACTGCCATGAGGGCGCACGCCTCAGCGAACCAGACAAGAACCCGGAACGAAGCATCTGTGCTCGTCAGACACCTGTTTCTTGGCCTGTGTCTGGCACTCTGCCTGGCTTAGTCTCTGGGGGGCTGCCAGGCCTCCTCGCCCCCCTGGGCCTGGGCACAGTGTCTGGCGGGGCGAGCTCCAGCAATCTCTGATCTGCAGCAGACAATGCATGTTGTTATTAAGGGGGAAATCATCTGACTTAAACATCTTTTCAAAGGTCAGAGGGCAAGCTGATTGGGCCTCTTGTAAGAGAGGCTGCTGGCATCCCTTTGACCCGCGCGGCCCCACGGTTCTGTGGCACCAAGAGGCCAAGGCTTGGGGGCCATGAGGGCAGGCGGGCAAAGGGAGCCCCACGGGGTCTTTACAGCCGATTTCCTTCCTTTGGTAAACAGGATGCGGGAGGGTGATTTGAGGGAGGGGTCAGCGTCCAGAGGAGTTCTCTTCCGGCCTTTGGTCCCAGGAGCTCTCTTTGTCCCCCATGTCAACAGATAGCTGGGCTGAGCTGATGGAGGTCAACCACGATGACAAAGTCGTCACAACCGAGCATTTTGATCTTTCCCAAGAGATGGAGCGCCTGACCCTGGACTCCATGAAGCCCAAAGGGAGGGAGGTGGAGCGGCGCCTCACCTCTCCGGTCATCAACACCAGCCTGGAGACCAGGAACATCGCTTTTGAGAGGTACTCGTCTCAGGCCGTAACCAGCCAGCCCTTTGCCAGGGCCCGTCAGGGCCACTCACGCCTCGTGGAAACGCCGCCTTGGGACGTGGGACTCCAGCAAGCCCAGGCCAAGTCGGCAGCCGCGGGCACTGGTCTGTGTAGCTCATTCATGTACAGTTCATTATTTATAGCTCTTATATAGCTCATTCTATATAGCTCTTTGTATATAGATATGGTCATTTTATATAGCTCTTTGTATATAGGTCATTATATATCGCTTATTATATATAGTTCTTATATAGTTCATTATATACAGCTCATATATAGCTCATGTATAGCTCTTTGTATAGAGATCATTATATATAGATCATTATATATAGCTCTTACATAGATCATATATGTATTATGTATTATATGCAGCTCATTATATGCAGCTCATTATATATAGCTCTTTCTATATAGATCATTATATATAGTTCTTATATAGATCATATATGTATTATGTATTATATATAGCTCAATATATTTAGTTCTTATATAGCTCTTATATATAACTCTTATATAGTTCATATGTAGCTCATTCTATATACCTCTTATATAGCTCTAGTTCATTATATATACCTCTTATATAACTCATTATATATAGTTCTTATATAGCTCTTATATATAGTTCATTATATATAGTTCTTCTATAGCTCATTATATAGTTTATTCTATATACCTCTTCTATAGCTCATTCTTTGTAGCTCATTAGTCAGAGGGCTCCATTTTCTTTGTGCTCCTCCTCACGTGTCTCCTTGAAGTCCAGCTCCATTGTAGTTCTCAGAGACCCTTCCCCAGCTGCTGCCCGAGCCACATCTTCTCTCTGCATTGGGCCAGTGTTGTGGTGAATGGGCTACGAGCCTGATGACTTAGGGTTGTGGGAATGGTTTTTGTTCTTTTCTTTCTTCTACAGGAAGAGCCATTTTAGCAGCCTTGTACCTCACTTTCCCCAGGTTCCCATTTCTGTGGATTCACTTTTGGGGTTCCTTCATTAATGTACCTGCAAGGTCTCACCAAGAGATCACAAGGCTGCTTGGAGGCTTTCTTGGCCTCCTTATTTCTCACGGGCACAATAAATATTTCTAGAATAGTTCTCAGCTGAGGCAGCTCTGGAGAGCCCTGTTTGCTTGCCTAGAACATCACACCCATTTCTCTATACATCAGTTCGCACATTTGGTGGCAGTTTAAAGCATATTTTAATTTGTTCAGATTTTTTTTTTTGAATTTTCTCTTTTCAGTGTCTTCTCCTAACTCTTCTATTTATTAAAAATCTTGTTAGAATAAAAGTATTTTATATTTTACTTTTTAAAAATGTTTATATTTTATTTACTCAATTTCTAGAAATTGAGTAAAGTGGAAGGTTTCCTAGGATTGCTGCAGAATTGGGAGTTGGCAGGGGTCTCAGACTCGCTTACCAGGAGAGCAGGGCCCAGAATGGCCAAATGACTCGTCCTGTCCCATGGGGAGGGGGTAGCTGGGCCGGGGTGTGGCCCCAGATCTCACGCTCTTCCACCGGGTCACCTGCAGCCCGCCGAGAGGGGGCTCCGGGCTCAGGTGGCCTCTTGGAAGAGCCAGGAAAACGGGCTGCATTGTCCTTGCTGCGCCAGCAGGTAGCCCCGTCTGGGGGTCCCTTCCGGTATCCCCTCCTTAATGACTGAGACTTGGGGGTCGGCCGGGCTAGAAGCTGAGCCTGCTTATTGGGCCCTGGCCCAGCGTCCCAGCATCCTCCTCTCCGGGCTCCAGTCAGAAGCAGGGGCTCCCTGGGCGGTCCTTGGCCCGGCAGGCCAGGCTCTCCTCAGCTCCTAACAGAGGGGCTCCCGTCCCTCACTGCTGAGAAATGCAGCTTAGGGAGAGGCTCCCGGGCGGCGGGGGCCGACAAGGCTGGCGCTCCGATTGGCTTCAGCTCAGGAACGCGTCGGGTGTATCCAGGCACAAAACTGGCCGAGATTGACCCCTCCGGCCTTGACGTCTAGCAGGGCACAGAGCAGTAAAGCAAGCCTGCGTTAGGCATCCGCTGCCTGCCGAGCCCCTTACCACCACAGCCTCCCTCCGGCGGCTCACCATCGGCCACATGCCAGATGCCCACTCTGGGCCCCACACAGAAGTGCCAGGCCCCAGGGTCGGGACAAGAAGCTGGTATGGCACCTGGAGGCTCTCTGAGAGATCAGGAAAGGCGAGATGGGGGAGAGGGGAGTCCCAGAGTCCTGTAGGGAGAGTGAGGAGAGAGCAGGCCAAGGAGCCCAGGCAGGAGGAGGTCAGGGCTGATCCTTGGAGGAGGAAGGAGGGGAGAGGGCCAGCTGGGCACGGCCCTTCAGCAGAGGGAGAGCCGGTGGGCCCCGCTGGCCTTGGGCTCTCCGATCAGCCTCTCCAGGGACAGGAGTTTGTCACGTTTGGCATCTGCTTCCCCTCGCAGATGGCTGCTTGAGAACCTTTTTCTCCCTCTCTGCTTTCTTGTCTGTCTCTGTGGACTGGAGTCTTGCCCCGAGAAGATGAAGGAAAGATGCTCTTTTGTGTCAGGTGGCCAGAGGGCATCGTGCAAAGGGCAGAGCAGCAGCTCTCAAGGAGAAGCCCCTGCCCCTTTTCTCCTTTGGCTGCCCTTGTTGGCAAGGGGGCTCCAGTCTGCATGAAGCATTCTGGCTTTGGAGTGAGGGTCTCCATAAGCTGGAGCTGGAAGGGATGGCCCTTACTCTGAAAGCCTCTGGGGTTTTGCCCGTTATCCCACATGGCACCGATAAGTAGGTGAGGAAAGGAAGCCCAGGCCAGCCAGGTGGCCCAGAGCTGGGCAGTCCTGAGGGAGCAGAGGTTTGTCACGGCTTTGGAAGTCCCTTGATCGGAAACACAGTCCGATATTGAGGTTTTGCCTGATTCCTGCTTAAAGCTAAGATGGCGTCTCGGGGGTTTCACGTACCCATTATCTCCCTATCGGAGGCTGGCTGGGTCACAGGGCAAAGGGGTGCCAGGATCGCCAAGTCCCAATGTGAAGGAACGTGGAGTTCCCGCCATGGTCATGTGTAGAGAAGCCGAGTCCTCCTCTGTCAGAGTGGGGAGAAGGGAGGACAGGCTAGCGCATGGCTTACCACTTGTAGGAGAAAGATAATCTACAGATTTGGAACCAGTGAGGAAATGGGCAGAGAGTACTTCCTTTTTTTCTGCCCACGTGTGACAAAATGTATCCAGCCAGTGGCCCAGGGAAATGAAACTGCTGTCAGAGGCCCCGAACCCTCTCTGATTTCTTTCTAAAACTCTCGGGCCTCAGGGTTTTCCTATTGCCTCGGTCTTCCCACCCCCTGGGAGATGTGGGCCCTTAGGCAGGGAGAAGGCCACTTGTAGGGGCTGTTATTCTGTGCTCCCTGTTCTTATCTCTTGATGCATGCAGTTTTGTGATGATTCTTTTCAAATACTTTGTAAAGAACTTCCTTTATAAGGGAATTTAAATGAAAAGAAAACTAGATTATTTGCAAACATAAGAAATAAACGCCAGTGTTTTTCTTATGATTCCGACCCGACTTGGCCCATAACTCACTGTTCTTTCACTGGGGAGCCGAAGGCAGCCAGAATGGGCCCAGCTCCCAGGTGAGGCCGAGGGTGGTCTCCCGGATGGTGAAGGGGAGGGTGATGTCCTAGGCAAAGGGGCGGAGCTTAGCAGTGGCTCCTGAGTCAGTGGTCCCAGTGGTCCTGCTCTCCGGAAAGCCTTTGGCCTCTTCCGTCGTGAGTGGCCGCCCTTGGCAGGATCACGTCGGGTTGAGCGATGGAGTGTTTGGGCCCTTGCCCGAGGCTCTCTTGCTGGTGCAGTACTGAGATATGGCACAGTGCTTTTACCCACCTTCCCCTCATTCACCGAGCCAGATGGCGTGGGACTTAGGACAGGTAATGGCACAGGCTTCTGGGGGTTCTGAGGAGCCCACCACGGTCATGGCCTTTCTCTTCCTTCTCCCCCTGCCCCCTCCAGAGTTGTGGAATAGCCAGTGCTTTTATTTCCCAAGAATTCCTTAATTGAGTACAATCTGTTTGTTCCAGAAGTCAGAAGGGGTGCGAGCGAGTTTACCAATCTGGATGAGTCAGGGCTGGCCGGTTTATCTGGCAGGGTCAGCCCCCTTTCTAATGAGCCAGGCTGGGCCCACAGCCCCTGGGCTCACCTGCAGAGAATCCTAACGGGAAAGTGCCTCGCACTCAGTAGCTCCTTTGGTTCTCGCCACAGCTCTGCCAGGTACAGACTTCGAGTATTGTTCCCATTTTGCAGATGAGGAAACTTTCTCAGAGGGGGAAAGTCCCTTGTGCAGGGTCACACAGATAGTAAGGGTCGGAGCAGAGATGGACTCCCAGGTTCTTCCTTGGGCCCTCCCCATGCTTCTGCTGGAGATGCTCCCTGCCAGGACCAGGGCCTGCTGAGAAGGCGGGGGGGAAAGGAGGGAAAGGCCTCTTTTTGCTTTAATGTAGACAAGATGACTGTCGTTTCCAAGATCTCAGTCCCACGGCTTTTGCTAAATTCAGCTGGAAAAAAATGAAAAGACTAGAGGGTGTGAATCTCAATGGCATGTTGTACATGTAGCAATTTGTGGTGTTCACTTTTTATCAGAACTAAATCCGGATTCTGGGGATGGAGGACAGATAAAGCAGAAGTTGTTAATGGTTACGAAGCAAAGGTAAAATGAAACTCTTCAAATAAGATTTCATATGGCTTTTGAGCTCCTATGCAAACGAAGGCCTTTTCTGGGCCTTCTGGGCACTTCAACCCTCAAGATGATTGGGGTCTGGGGGAGTGATTTGAATCCATAGCTGCTACTGTGTCTCTTACTTGGGAAGAGCTGACTCATAAAAGGGAAGCTCTTTTGAAAGAATACAGACTCTGAGAGCAAACCCCAGGCCTGCCCTGAAAAAAAAAAAAAACTTCTAAATTTAACATAGTTGTGTTTTTATGATGAATTTTCTTTTTAAATAGTAAAAATTGGCTTTCATTAGTTTTTCTTTCTTTCTTTCTTTTTTTTTTAATTCTAATCAAAATGGAAGAGTTTCTACCACTTCAGTCATTCTTTCAGGGATTGGGTGGTTTTGTTTTTTGTTTTTTAATCATGGTAGAATAAAGCTCATTTACCTGAGAGTCATTCTACTGCCGCTCTCTGTTAATTTTGGCCTTTCTTCTGAGCTGTATCCATGAGTTTCATAATGATGACTCGAAGGCACCGTAAGATCCCAAACTGCCTTCTGAATTCAGTGTTGTATTTGACATGGTGACATTATTATAAGTTTTTGAAAGCCATTAATCCCTCAGTGTGCTATCAGCGGGAACTCTGTTAACCGGAATGTTTGGTTAACCAAAATATCCCATTCCCCAACCATATTGGTGTTGGTTAAGTGCCGTCCAAATAGTTTTAAAAACAAACAAAGCAAAAACACCCCCCTGTCCTCTGCTCATTCTCCTTAGTCTCCTAGGCCTAGAGAACCTTGAGTTCATTAGTTCTCTCTGTCCAGCAGATGACTACCTGTGCCAAATACTCTTAAAACCTGATTCTGCTAAAGCACAATAGAGAAGACGGGTATTTTAAGAGAGTAGAAAGAAATTCATCCAGGAAATCTCAGTCAGTATTCATTTAAAATGGGCAGAAATGTTCCAGTGATAGAATACTAGGAAGCAGCCAGTGCCAGTTGGATGGTCAGTCAACCCATTGGAAGGTTACAGCTCACTTATGATGGAGTGATTTGTTAGATTTCCAAGACTAGCTTTGTAGGTTCGATCATAGCCGGGGGTCCCCAGAAGTGGAGTTTGTGCTCAGCATTTCCTGTTCTTTTTTTTCCTATGGTTCAGAATTTTTGTTCTTTGTTCATTTTTAAAATTCTGATGTTAACATTCTGATTTTCTGTGGTTAACTTCTCTTTTTTTCAAAATTTCCCCAAGGTATACACAGTAAACAATGTAAGTGTCATAACCAAAATACGAACAGAACACTTGACAGAGGAAGAAAAAAAGAGATATAAAGGTAACTTTTGGGGGGTTGAGCCTGAATAACAGAGCGTATTGTTGAGTAAAGAGAACAAGAATTCTCCATTTTCATGTATTCATTAAAAAAAAAAAATTCATCTTAATGGCCATTGTTTTTTTGGTTTTTGTTTTTTTTAAATTAAAGCTTTTTATTTGTATAACATATGTATGGGTAGTTCCCCAACATTGATCTTTACAAAGCTTTCCATTACAAATTTTACCCCCAGTCCCCTCCCCTCCCCTAGATGGCAGGAAGTCCACTACATGTTAATAATGTTGAAATGCTTGAGAAGTTATGCAAGAAAAATCCTATCTACAAGAAAAAAAAAAGAATCAGAGAAAGGCAACACAATGCAAGCAAATGTCAATAGAGATCATGAAAATGTTACGTTGTGGTCCATATTTCATTTCCCTCTCTCTGGGTGTATATGGTTTTCTTCAGTGAACAATTGGAACTGGTTTGAAACATCTCATTGTGGAAGAGAGCCATGTCCATCAGAATTGATCATCATGTAATACTGTTGTTGCTGTGTATGATAATCTCCTGATTCTGCTCGTTTCACTCAGCATCAGTTCATGCAAGTCCCTCCAGGCCTCTCTGAAATCGTCCTGCTGGTCGTTTCTTACAGAGAAATAATATTCCATAACATTCATATACCATAATTTATTCAGCCACTCTCCAATTGATGGGCATCCCTTCAGTTTCCAGTTTCTAGCCACTACAAAAAGGGCTGCCACAAACATTCTTGCACAGGTGGGGCCCTTTCCCTCCTCTAAGATCTCTTTGGGATATAGGCCCAGTAGAAACACTGCTGGGTCAAAGGGTATGCACAGTTTGACAACTTTTTGAGCATAGCTCCAAATTGCTCTCCAGAATGGTTGGATCCGTTCACAGTTCCACCAACAATGTATTAGTGTCCCAGTTTTCCCACATCCCCTCCAACATTCATCGTTATCTTTTCCTATCATTTTAGCCAATCTGACAGGTGTGTAGTGGTACCTCAGAGTTGTCTTAATTTGCATTTCTCTGATCAATAGTGATTTGGAGCAACTTTTCATATGACTAGAGATGGTTTTAATTTCATCATCTGAAAATTGTCTGTTCATATCCCTTGACCACTTATCTATTGAAGAGTGGCTTGAATTCTTATATATATGAGACAATTCTCTATAAATTTTAGAAATGAGGCCTTTATCAGAACCCTTAATGGCCATTGTTAAGGACAATTGTCAGGATAGACTATTTAAAAAGGAGGCAAATGTATTACAGTGGGTTTATCCAAGTCAGACCATGAATGTGCAGGAGAGCGGTTTCTCCCTTTGTGAATGCTGGAAATTTCATGTCATGCTTTTTTTTTTTGCTGAGGCAATTGGGGTTAAGTGACTTGCCCAGGGTCACACACCTAGGAAGTGTTAAGTGTCTGAGACTAGACTTGAACTCAGGTCCTCCTGGCTTCAGGGCTGGTGCTCTATCCACTATAGCGCCACCTAGCTGCCCCCCATGCTTTCTTTTGAGGAACTTTGTTCTTTATAGTCTTAAAACTCTCTTCCTTAGTCTTTTCTCCTTTGAGGTTTTAGTTTGCTTTGGGTGACTTCATTTTTTCATTCTTTAACATTTGCTATCTAGTATGTCTTTGCTGGAATCAGAATCCTGGAGCTGGGAGAGATCATGATTTTTTTTTTTCATGATAACTAAAACATTCCAGAAAAAAATGATGGCAAGAAAATGTAATCATAAACTCTAAATTGTAATTTTTAAGTAGTAACATGGGGCTGCTAGGTGGCGCTATAGTGGAACGAGCACCAGCCCTGAAGTCAGGAGGACCTGAGTTCAAATCTGGTCTCAGACACTTAACACTCCCTAGCTGTGTGACCCTGGGCAAGTCACTTAACCCCAATTGCCTTGGGGGAAAAAAATCAAATGGGAATTTTGGGGAAGTTTTGTGGCAGCTGCAGATGATATGAAGGCCATCAGAGTCTACGACCAGATACTTAACCCAAATTTTATGATAAAGTACTGTGAACGGCCCATAAAGAACAAGATAAATTCAGACTTCTGGTGCAAGGGAAGGGCCAAAAAATACTGTGCAAATTTGCCAGATAACAGGCACTCTGTTTTCCTAACCCTGAGATGTGGAAGGGGATGACTGTAGGCTTGTATCATTTTTCCAAGTGTTACCCAGTTTTAAAAAGGCAGTCATTTTTTTTTTAACCTTTAGACTTTATTTAAATAACATATATATATTTTTTCTTTTTCCAAGTACATGTAAAGACAGTCTTCAATATTCACCTTTGCAAAACCTTGTGTTCCAAATTTCTCTCCCTTCCTTCCCTCCTCTCCCCTCCCCAAGACGACACGTAATCCAACTTAAACATGTCAGACTTGCGTTTTCATCAGTGAGGGTAAAAGCCTGAGAGACTTTTCCCAAGATGTAAAGGGGCGAGAAGTCTTAGAGACCTCTCCTCCCCACCCCATCTTACAGAGGGGAGCTGAAGCCCCAGTGTCAGCTTGTGGTGCCTCAGAATTGGAGCAGATGCCCATCTCGGGCCCACATCTGCTCAGTGCTGGTGACAAGCCTGGCTCCGGCCCCGGTGCTCTGGGCAGAGGAGGCCTTGTTGGGGAGGGAGGGGAGCCGGGCCTTCCTTGCCTGCTGAGGGTGATGTTCCCTGTGCTTCCTTCCCTAGCTGACAGGAACCCCCTGGAATCCTTGCTGGGGACCGTGGAGCACCAGTTTGGCGCTCAGGGGGTGAGTGCAGGAGCTCCCTTGGGATGGCCCAAGGGGACCTGAGGCTCTTTCTGAGGGGACAGAGAAGAGGAGGTGCTTTTATTTCCCTTTTTCTGGGTGTTCACAAATGAAGGAAGAAGAAGGAGGATAATGGGGGACATTTGGGATTGGGGGCTTTGTCCCTAGAGCTTGGGCCCGGCTGGCCATCTTCCTTTTTGTTAAAGGATTGCTACAAGAAACCGGGCAGGGGTGGAGCGAGATTTCGCAGTTTTATTTCTCAGTTGTGGACGGAGGAAGCCGGGAGCTGGGGATCCCCATTTCCCCACACGGCTTTGGTCTGGGGGAACGGACGGCTGCGGGCGTCATGCTCTCCCGGGTCCCTTTGCAGGACCTCACCACCGAGTGTGCCACGGCCAACAACCCCACGGCCATCACTCCCGAGGAGTATTTCAATGAGGAGTTTGACTTGAAGGACCGGGACATAGGGCGGCCCAAGGAGTTGACGATCAGAACCCAGAAGTAAGATTCTGGCCCGGCCCAGGGCACCGGCGCTGGCTCCGTTACCCACAACAGCCCTAACTCCTCGTGCCAGCTGCGGGCCCCTTGGCCATGGCCTTCCTCCTGCCCTTGAAGGGTGGGGCGGGCCTCTCCAAACAAGAGAGCCCCTGGCAGGGGCCAACCTTCCCCTCCTTTTAGTGCCTGGGTCCCTGACCTGGAGGCTGGGATTGGAGGCCTCCTCCATCTCCAGTGGAGAGATGCTTTGCATATAGTAGGGGCTCAATAAATGTGTTTTGAATTGAATGACTGGTAGTGTTTGTATGAGTTCCCCCTGTGCTGTGAGCAGGGAGAGAGCCCCTAACTGCAGGTGGCCCAGGCGGGTGGAGGCCCAATGGGCCATTGTGAGGGACCTAGCTGGGTGAGGGGCCTCATGAACCATGGTGGGGGGTTTGTGGGCTGTGGCGAAGGGCCCAGACTTGCCTCTGTTGACTTCACAGGTTTAAAGCCATGCTCTGGATGTGTGAAGAGTTCCCCTTGTCTCTGGTGGAACAGGTGATCCCCATCATTGACCTCATGGCCAGAACCAGTGCCCATTTTGCCAGACTGAGAGATTTTATCACTCTCGAGTTCCCGCCTGGATTTCCGGTCAAGATTGGTACGTCCCGTCTCTGGCTGGGATTTCCCTTCTCTTTTTGTAAAGTGGGGAAGCACGGGATCGTAGGGAGCCTCGGGTGGGACCCCTCCCTCAGGGCTGGCCCTCTCTGAGCCTTGATGCTGAGGCTGGGGGCCCTGGGTGCCTCCATCCAGACCCCGTGCCCAAGTCTGTGCCATGGGACAGGCCGGGTGACTCCCGTGCCCGCTTCTTCACTGCTTCCTAGCACTAGCAGAGTGCCTGCAGGGAGAGCCTGGGCCGACACGCCTGACTGAGCTGGATTTGATCTTTTAAATCCTGTTCATTTACTCTGCACTCTCTGGGTCTGGGATCCTATCTAGAGCAAATGAAGGTCGTTTGTTGGAGAAAATAAACCACTTGGGCCCAAAGCTGATTACTTCGTTATCTGACTGATTCTTTGATCGTTTTAATGTGGATCCTGTCAGACTCAGACCTTCCCTAATGAAATTCCCAAGTACTCCCTAATGAAAGGGCGAGTTCCCAGCTGGGGCGTCTGGCTTTGGTTTAGCACATCGGGACGCAGCTTAAGTCTGGCTTTGTGGAGTCGGAAGGTCCAGCTCTGATGGCTGTCAGGGCCCCGAGGCCCCAGCTCTGGAGGTGGAGTGGGAGGCAGTGTGAGGCCTGAGGCCTCGGCCTTCAGCACGGGTCTGTTCCATGGAAGGTTTTTTCTTTTTTTTGCTGAGGCAATTGAGGTTAAGTGACTTGCCCAGGGTCACACAGCTAGGAAGTGTTACATGTCTGAGGCCAGATTTGCACTCAGGTCCTCCTGACTTCAGGGCTGGTGCTGTATCCACTATAGCGCCACCTAGCTGCCCCCACATGGAGGGTTTTTTAAAAAGTGAATCTAAACATGATGGCTTTTACAGAAGGAGGCGCAGACGCCATGGATCCTAATGAAAACCTTTTCTCTTTCCTTAGAGATTCCGTTGTTTCACGTCTTGAACGCTCGGATTACCTTTGGAAACGTCAATGGCTGCAGCACGGCTGAAGAGCCCGTCTCCAGCATGGACGGGGGACAGGCTGACCCAGGTGAGCCAGGGCCGAGGGCCGCCGAGGCGGGGGGCCTCCGAGGGCCGGGAGCCGGTCTGAATTCAGATCTTTTTGGCTTCAAGGCCAGGCCGTGATGCTGTGAAAAAGGAGTGAAACGTGTGGAGGGTCTTTTTCTTTTTTCACCAATGAGCCATGGCCAACAGGTCCACTTGAAATTAATTAAGTGAGCAGGTGGCAGCTCCCTGAGGGGTGGGGCAGGTTGCTCTTTGCCCTTCTGCCTGTCTGCCATGCCGGCACCTGCACCCTCTGCCCTCAAACAGGATGCTCGTGCCCACTGGCATCCTCTCGGGCCCTGGCCACATGGGCTGAGGGGTGGTTCCAGCTGCCATGGTCTCTGCTTTAAAAACAAACCACCAGAGATGTTAGGATTGACCTGGGAAATCCTGGGCCCTGGGCCGCTCTGAGCTGCTGTGCACACACACCTCCAGCTGGGGAGTGGGGGGTCCGAGTCACTTGTGACCCCCCCCCCGCCACCTCCGGCTCTGCCTGATGCCCCCGCAGCTCCGGGGGACCCCCTGCTTACAGGGCGGTGCGCCATCCCTCTGCTGCCCCTGGGCCGCCCACTCTTGCCACTCAGCGCCCCGCGCCTTCTCTTGTTGCAGCGTCGCTGCTCTCCCACTTTGAGGTCGATCAGTCTGTGTTTGAGGTCCCCGAATCTTACCACGTGCAAGACAACGGCAGGAACATGCACCTGCAGGATGAAGACTACGAGATCATGCAGTTTGCCATTCAGCAGAGCTTGTTGGAGTCTAGCCGGAGTCAGGTGGGTGAGCGGGGCCCAGCCCCCGGGCGGGGACAGTCTGGGCCGCAGGCGGTCACTGCCTCAGCGCTCCGCGGCGCTGCCCCTCGGGGCCTGGGGCTGACCTGCAGAGTGCTGGGATCGCTGGCCGAGGATGCCGATGGGGGTCTCAGACCGTCCAGGCGCCCCATCCCCCTTATACACCCTCCCAGTCCCCAGGCCAGCGGCCGGCCACGTCTCTGCCTCCCCAGCGTCCCTCATCCGCCCCTCTCCTCATACCCAGACTGCTTGGACAGGAGAGACCACCTCTCAGCCTCCTGTTTTCTCCAGGGTCCTGAGGAAAGTCCTCCAGCCACAGTGGCCCCTGTGGGGACAGCTCCTAGCACCCATCTCTGCTGTGGCCCACTGTCTCCATCCTCACCAGGCCCCACCTCTGCCTCCGAGCCCCCTTCTCACCTCCTGTGCCTCCGTCCCAAGCTGGCAGCACCTCCCCCTGGGGACACCGTATCAGTCTGCTTGTGCACAGGCTGTGTCCCCGCCAGAAGCCCATTCTTTGTCTCTGTGGCTTTTGTCTCTGTATCCTCGGTACTTAACGTAGTACCTAGCATATGGTTGGTGTTTAATAAGTGCTTATTGACTGATTCACCCCAGGTTTTCCTGACTGAGAGCTCAGTACCCTCATCACTAGCCTGTGGCTAGTTACTCTCTTCTCCTTGTTCATCTACCAAGCTTATAAATGTTTTTACTCGAGTGTGCTTAACAAGAGGGTGTGAGTGTGTGTGTGTGTGTGTGTGTAAAATAGTGTAATCCTGGTGTTAAAAAGTGGGGGAAACTCACTGTTAGAGACCCATCCCTTTATTGTGATCAGGAAGAGGTGAAACTGATGGGTTTTGTTCTTGGGCTTAATTTTGGTTCAGGTGGAGCTCTTCCCCCACCACTTATTACCGTCTAGAGGCCTATTATTATTATATTATTATTATAATATATCTATTAACATCTCTTTAAAAGGGAGTAGCATGAGCTCAGAAGTCGCCAGGGCCTTTCTCAGATCTGTCTGTGGCAGCCCCCGATCCACTTTGTGTTGTGTATTTGTGCGGGGACCTGCTGCTCGTAATAACCCTCACACAAAGGGATGGAAGGTGAGCAGGTCAGGGTGTGTTTGTGGGCAGTCATGCTGGCTCTTGGTCACCTTCCTGTCTCTTAAACAACTCTGATATAATTTTCCCAGGAATCGGAGTTGGGAGTTTTGGGCCCTTCTGGACAGATGCTGTTGTCTTCCCCCAGCCTCTCTCCATTTTAATAACTTCCTGTTGCTCCCATATATGTCCTGCTCTGGATGTCCCTGTTTACCTGCCATCTCCCCTACTACCTTGTAAGCTCCTTGAGGGCAGGGACCATCACCTGTCTCCCCAGCACCCAGCGCAGTGCCTGGAACACAGGAGGTGTCCAACACGTGTTTATTGGTTGATTTTGTGGGTGTTGGAAAGTTTTCCCCTCTGCTGTTCTCCATGGTCTTTCAGTATGTGACTGCCCAGAGGTTCACATCCAGTAGCTCACTTGGTACCCGGTGATATAGTTCATCTGGGTCAGATGATCTCGGGTCTTTGAGTTAACCAGCATTAAGTTCCTGATCCGTGCCAAGTTCTGGCTGCACAAAAACAACGCCAGACGGTTTCTGCCACCGAGGAGCTCAAAGTCCGGTGTACAAACAGCTGTATACATGAGACATCTACGGGGCAACTTCCCGACAGTCGGAAAGGAGGATTGCCAGGGAAGCACGGAGTAGAGATAAGGAAGGGGAGCGGTCCAGACCTGCTGGTGGAAAGTCAGTGAAAATGTCTGCAGCCAAAAGTCGGAGGGTCTGGTTTGAGGAACAGCGACGAGACCAGAGGCAGTGTCTGGCAGAGCAGTCTGAATGCTTCTAGAGCTCTAGGTGCCTAATGGGGTTCTAGATCTGTTCCTGGAGGTAACTAGAGAAATCAGGTTGACAGATGAGTGGAAGATGGAGAGTTCCCTGGTGCCATTAAGTGGACTCTTTGTCGTGGAGAGCTCGTCCATATTGGTTACATTCAAAAGATTTTTTTTTTTTCCACAGGAAGAAAATTGTCTACTAAGCCCAAAAATAGAAGGGAGGGGCGTCTTAGATTGGTTTGGGATTTTCTTTCCCATATAACATGGTTTGTCTGAGGCATAGAAAGAGCTGAGCTCTAGTGGAAGGCTTTTCCACCTTCTTCATATTCATAAGGTTTCTCTCCAATAATAATAGCCCATCATGTTCATTAAGGTCAAAACTGAAGGAAGGATCTCCCACATTTCTCAGACTTGCGTCTGCTTGCACCCCAAAGTGTTTTCTTAGGGTACCACACCAGTGGGGACTGGCTGAGGAAGCACTGCTGCTCGCCTTCAGCTCAGTGAAGCTTTTCTTGGGGTGATTTGCACCTGCCTTGCATGTTCCCTCTCCCTGTTGAGTTGCTTCCCTGGCCTGGCAGGGCGTTGCCAGCACCCAGGGTGCTTCCTCGGGCTTCCTTTGAGAGATCCGGCCTCGTCTTTGTATTTATCGGGGGTTCACACTCTGCTTCTTCCAGAAGGACTCGAAGGGACCTGATGGGAAATCCCACCATGAAGTGTGAAGTCGGAGCCGAGATCAGTGGAAGGCTCCAGCAGGGGAAGGGGAGCGGGTCTTGTGAATAAAGGGGGACCCTAGTGCATTGCAAAGGTTTTGCTTTTTCTGATGAAAAACAGATAGATTCTCTTGGAAGGAAGCTGGAGGAGGACAGTTGTTTGAAGAGTGTGTGTGTGAAGGCCCTGGCCCGCAGGGATGGGGTTTTCACTGCTGCTTTCCCCGAGACACAGAATCCGTGCTCGAAGGCTGGCCTTTGCTGTGCGTCGTGGAGGAGAGGGCCCTGTGGCAGCAGAAGGGGGGGTGGGTTCCGGGCCCTCAGCTTTCTGGAGAGCCTCGCTCTCAGGGTCTGGAGGGACCCACCACTGCCGCCATTTCCTGACTGCCTGGGCTTTCCTCCCAAGTCCCTCCCCAGATGGGAGGGAGACAAAGCTGCATCCCTTGGGAACACACGTGCTCCTTGGCCAGGGAATCGCCACCCAGGCCGCTGCCTCTGGGCAGCCGACGGAGCTGGTTTTCCTTCTTGGATCTTGGACTCTTTCTGCTTAAGTGGCTGTAGTGTTGAGTGAAGAAAAATGCTCTGGCTTTTCCCAGACATTTGCACCAGAGCATAGTTGAGCATGGCAGGGTCACCAGGTGAAGAATGCAGAGAGCCGAGCCCAGCCCTCTGGGTCCTGAGAGCCGTCTCCCTTTCCTGCTCCTCCCTTCCCTCCTCCCCTCCCCTTGCTTTCTCCCTCCTCCTCCCCCCTGCCCAGTGCATCCCTTCCCCTCCAGCTCTAGCTTGCTTCAATCATTAGCAAGTTTTCTCCTTGGGCCAAAGCCTGCTGCTTTGCAGTCTCTACCCCCAGTTCTGCTTGCTTGGGGCCAGCCTGATGCTCCTTCCCCCTTGGAGACCCTCGGGGTCCGCAGTGCTCCATTTTTAACCATTCTTAGAGAAGACGTTTGAGGGGAGACTTCGGGTGGCTTGACCCCGCGCCATGCTGCTCCCACCGAGCCTGCGCCTCCGTGGAACGGCAGCCAGTTCAGCTCCTCGACCCAGTGGCAGAACAGGCCACTGGGCGCCAGCCTTGGGATATGGCACCCGCTCAGTTGTGCTGATCCGTGTAGTGATGATTCTCTCTAGTTCTTCTTGACAGAGACGGGAAGAGAAGGCGGGCTTCCTTGCTCCAGGAGACGGTGGCTGACGCCTTTGTTTTGTCTTCCCAGGACGTCCCGGGGCTGCCTTCAAATGGGGGACTCACTGGTCCACAAGTCTATGACTCGCAGTATGAAAGGTAACATCTTTGGGCTCCCCCAAGGAGTGGAGCATAATGTCGGCCAGTTTTTAATGAGCCTTTCCTTT
The DNA here is from genome assembly GCA_023553655.1 of Myrmecobius fasciatus. Lineage (NCBI taxonomy): Eukaryota > Metazoa > Chordata > Mammalia > Dasyuromorphia > Myrmecobiidae > Myrmecobius > Myrmecobius fasciatus. The sequence continues at coordinate 95,232 of JAJPUD010001983.1, forward strand.
TTTAAAGAAATACTCTGAAAGGAGGCGTCCCCTGTGCTCCGAATCAGTTTGTGAAATCCTATTTTTGTTGGTATTTTTTGTGTTTATGTCACCTTCACCTCCTCTACCCAGTGAACCATCGCCTCATAATAGATCAGAGAAGAAAAAGACCAAATGAAGCTCAGCCAGACCCGCTGCCCGAGCATTCGGACAGCGTGTGCACCATTCTGGGCCTGGAGACCCCCACCTCTGCAGAGGAGCGAGCAGCTTGGCTCTCCGGGGCCCACTGTGGTCATGCTGTTGGCCCAGCACACAGTGGGGGGCTCGTTCTTCCCGATTCCATTGTTGTCATTACAGATCCTGTTTTCTTGATTCTCTTCGTCCCTTGGTCCACATCCTTCCGTTCTCCTGTGAATTTTTTCCTGTCATTTTTCTTCTGACTCCATAATGTTGTTCCCTGCTTGTCTAGTCTTTCCCCGGTTACCACAAAGGAGCCTTTTCTTTGTGATGGATTTTTGGGGTAATTCTCACTTCTTTGTCCCCAAGTTTGTAAGGACAGGGCGCTTTGCTTTTGCCCCTGCTTGGCGCAGCCCTTGGGCTGGCTCTGCTCTGTGGGGACTCCTCACACAGGCCAAGATGGGCCCCATCGACGGCATTGTGGCCGCGGCCTTCCGTGACCGGTCAGCTGGAGATTGTCTGGCTCCTTCCTCTTTCCATTGGCCTGCCTTGGGATGGCATGTTCGGGCACCCAGCTGCCTGTGGCCATCTCTTCTCCCACTCCCTCCTCAGGGCTTTTTCTCCATCCTTTGAGTCTCCTGAAGCTCAGAAGCTTCTGTGATGGTGGTGCCCCATGAATCATGGCCGTGAGGCCTCAGGAGAGACTGAAGGGGCATCTTTGGGGGGCATCTCACACCCTGGGATCCGGCCCGCTCCCCTGGGCCCACAGAGGAGCTCGGTGGATGTGAGGGGAGAGGGCTGAAAGGAGAAGAGAGGTGCCGTGGACTGAGAAGGGGGTTTGTCTTTTCCAGGGCTATTCAGGAGAGTCTACTCACTAGCTCCAACGGTCTCCAGCCCAGCACACTGGAGGAGGCCCGGGACTTTGACACGGACCTGCAGCTGGCCATGGAACTGTCTGCCAAGGAGCTAGAGGAGCGGGAGCTGCGGCTGCAGGAGGAGGAGGCCCAGCTGCAGGAGGTTTTACGGCTGTCTCTCACTGAGAAGTAGGGCCCGTGCTCTGTGGCCCGCGCATGGGCCCAGCTCCCTGGGAAGCCGGCCTCCTCCTCGCCGGTGGGCCCTTGGGGTGGTCCGAGGGGGTGGCGGGGCAGAGCCGCCTCCTGCCCGGGCCGTGGCGTCCGTGCAGCCCGAGCCCCTGGGGCTGGTGCTGGCTCGTGGTCATCTCCACCAAGACTGAACCTAACCCAAAACTCCACCCAAGTTTGTGGGCTCCTGTTTATCCAGTACCGATGGAACGTCCTCCTGGGGTCTGGGCGCTTTTGTGTGTGTGCACCCCCACGCGCCTCGGCCGGGAGCAGAGCCTCCTTGGGGAGGAGTTCCACCTCTCCTGGCTCACCAAAGAAATGGGGCTGGGCGGGTCTTCCAGCCACCTGGAAGCAGGATTTCCGGATCCCCCGGACCTTGCTGTGGCCAGCCTCTGGGCTGATGAATGTTCGGGGAGGATACCTGGCATCTCGAGACTGGGACGAGCCCTCCGCCTCAGCTCAGGTCCTCATCCAACCCCAGGGTGGCTCTCCCTGCCCATGCTCCACCGGGGCCGAAGCTGGGGCCGGAGCTGGAGCCGAGCCCGCCATCCTGCAGCCCTGCGGGGCCCTGTTTGGTCAGCATCTGTCCCCAAGCCCTCTTCCCCCAAGGGCAGTCCTAGGAAGCTTCAGCTTTGGCAGTCATGAATCGAGGTTTAGGGCAGCTTGAAACCAAAATAAGAAAGCTTCCATGGAAGGTGCTGGGTCTAGGGGAGGGAACACACACCAAAGCCCATCCCGGAGAAGTCCCAGCTGGGGACGCTTTCTTGAGGGAAAAGAATGGAATTATAATCAGGAGGTTAGCTCATTGTTGACTAATGGCTCTTGAGCAGCCCAAAGGGAAAGTTCTAATTGCTTTTTACAGTTCAAATCAACACCTTTCTGGATATATATTTTTTTAACAGACGACTCTTTTTATTACTTTTGAAAAAAAATAAAGAAAAAATCTGCTCCCACAGTAGCAATACAAGTATATATTTTAACCAGATTTCTCAGGCCTTTTTTAATACCTTTAGCTATTTAACTATTTTGTCTAACCCTTCTGTAAATACCTACCTTCCCTCTAGAGCACCGTTGAATATAAACAGCCACAACTCCACACCAGAGGCCACCTTTTTGTTCACATAGGGATTCCTTTCTGCGTTGAAATAACTTGATGGGCCATCTCAGCCATTTCGACCTTTGGGTAGAATGGCAGCCACCATTCTGGGGGAGGGGAAGTGGCCTTTCGGGACAGTTTCAGGATCGTCCCCTTAAGGTTGCTGGTAAAGTGTTTCTGGTCACATAGGACAATGTTTTTTTAATGACTTATAATCACTTACCTTTTATGTAACTGTCAATTAAAATTCTATGCACAGCAAGTTCAGTAGAGTCTCCATTGCATTTTTCTCAAACTATGCAGCTTACTAGCATTCTGTAAAACTGACTTTTCACTTTAATGGAGAAGCTCGTTGGCAGATGTTGGCAAATGGATGGAGGCTTTGATTCACTGAAATGAGTCATCCTCGGACCTACCTGCTGCCTGCCAAGGAAGGATTTCCTGACTCTCCCCATCGGTCAGTCCAGTGATGAGGGGCCCAAGGTCCAGCCTTGGATCACTAATGTTGCCTGTTGTCAGAGAGTGGTTCGTGCATGTGTGCAATGCACAGGAGACACTGCTTTCTTGGAGGCTCTTCCTGGCATTTCAGCTAGACTCCCAAGGATTTTTTTTTGGGAGGGGGTTCAAAATTGGAGAATGTTGTGTAGAAGAAATGCAAAGGGGGTTGAGATGGAGTCATGTAACTTCTTTCAGGCCTTGAAGGTACTCTGATTCCACGTGTGAGTAGTTCTCTCTCCCTTAGTCTTTCCTTCCTTCCTTTGTTGCTTTTTTTTCTTTTCCCTCCTTCCTTCCTTTCCTCCCATCGATGCCATAGTCAGAGATCATTAAGAGCTGTAGTGGACAAGGACTTGACCACTTAATGGCTTCAGCCTCTCTGAGACTGTAACATAAGCCTTTCAGTGACGCGGTATAAGGTCTGCCGGAGTTGAGTTGGCACGGTGTAGCTATTTCTGTGTCACGACAAGTCACTGGAGAGAGATTGAGTGGTGCAAAGTTACCACCTAATGCTGTTTCTATGCAAAGCCAAGGTTGCATCCCACCATTTCTGAAAGGACAGAAACAAGTGTGCCATTCTCTAGCAAGTGTCTGCTGGGTTTCCATCTGTCTCCTAGGTTGGGGGACAAGCGTAAGGAGTAAGGAAAGAAGAAGCAGGGTTCAAGCACTTCTTGAATTGTATTGACTCCATGCCGTCCTTCAGGGGATCCGTATTCTCCTTGGCATGACTTTTTTGTCTGCTCTTGCAAAACAGATCCTGTCTTTTCCTAGAGCAGGGATCTGTCAGCTTGTTTAAAAAAAAAAAAATTGGTAATTATATTTCAGTAGACTTGGTTTCCTTTGTAATCTGTATTTTGTGCATTTCAAAACATGATTTTGAGAAGGGGTCCACAAGTTGCATCATGCTGCCACTGGGGTCCATAATGGAAAAGAACCTCTGCCATACAATAGCTAACCAATGCAAGAGACCTTTCTTTGGTTCTTTCCCTGTTCTGTTACATTTGAGCCATTGAGCTCTCTGGTTCTTTATTTTTTAAATTTCAGTTTTCTCTTTTGTTATGAACTTAAGCATTATCAACCACAAATATCTTAACATACAAAGAAGAACCCAAGAGGGTTGTATGTGAAACTATAGATGGCTTATGTAAAACTCATTTGAGAAACTTTATATTAAATTTAACTTATGAAAATTGCCTTGTTTTGTGTCCCCTTCTGAATTTTTTTGTTCTGTTCTGATAATGCTTTATTGATGTCTTGTGGGGAAAAGGTACGTTTTCTATCACTGGTCCCCCTCCTCCTCACAGTCCTTCTTGTAACAAGTATAATGAAGGAAAGCAGTGACACAGTCTTTGTGTTTGGGAGGAGAGTCTGTCTCCTGCATCTCTAGTTTCTCACCTCTGCCAAGAGGTGAAATGTACATTAATCAGCAGTAGTCTTTCCTTACTACATTAATCAGAATTCTAGCCTTTGAAAGTTATTTGCATTTACAGTTTTTTGAGTGTATGTATGAATGTATGGAGAACGAATGAATTTATTAGATGCCATGGGCATAGAACCTACCCTTATGTTCATGTGACTTCTAACCGTGCAAAAGCAATATGGTGTTACAATATGGTGTCCCTGCTCAAGGACCTCCCTTTTTCTTCCCCCAAATTTATTGCCTTTTATTTTTCCAAATATATGCAAAGATACTTTTCATCATTCACTTTTGTAAAACCTGGTATTCCAAATTTTTCTGCCTCCTTCCTCCATCCCCTCCCAGAGACAGCAAGTAATTCAATATATGTTAAACATGTGCAATTCTATACATATTTCCATATTCATCATGTTGTACAAGAGAAATCAGATCAAAAGGTGAAAGAAAAAAAAAACATGGAAAAACAAAACAAGCAAACCAAAAAAGGTGAAGATCCTGTGCTTTGGTCACACTCAACCTCCATAGTGCTCTCTCTGGGTGCAGATGGCTCTATCACAAGTCCATTGGAACTGGTTTGAATTATCTCATTGGTGAAGAGAGCCACATCCATCAGAATTCATCATCCCATAGTCTTGTTGCCATGTACACTGATCTGGTTTTACTCACTTCACTTAGCATCAGTTCCTGTCAGTCTCTCCAGGCCTCTCTGAAATCATCCTATTTTTTATAGAACAATAATATTCCCTAACATTCATATACCATAATTTATTCAGCCATTCCCTCAGTTTCCAGTTCCTTGCCACTACAAAAAGAGCTGCCACATACATTTTTACACATGTGGTCCCTTTCCCTCCTCTAAGATCTCTTTATGATCCAGGCCCAATAGAGACACAGCTGGATCTAAGGGGATGCACAGTTTGGTAGCCTTTTGGACACAGTTCCATATTGAGGAACTCTCTTCTTAATAGGGGGAGGCAACACACTTAAGGCAGCCACATGGTACCATAAAGGATAGAGCTTCAGACCTGGAGTCTTCTTCAGGAGTACAAGTCCTTTCCTCAAACACTTGGCAAGTGTTTGATGGCCTGGGCAAGCCACTTAACCCCGTTTGCCTTAGTTTCCTCATCTGTAAAATGAGCTGGAGGAAGAAATGGAGAAATCACTCCGGTGTATATTGCCAAGAATGCCTCAAATAAGTTCAGAGAGGAGTTGGGCATGAGTGAAATGATCCAAGTCCAACACTGTGTATAGGAGGTTTCAGCCTTTTAAGTCAGATGGCATTTGGGTCCCTAGATTGTAGCTACAAGGCTTCTTTAGCGGTCTTCCCTAAGTAAAACTATTTCTTTTTTTTTTTTATTATTAAAAGCTTTTTATTTACATAACATGAGTGATTTTTTTTACATTGACCTTTGCAAAAAACCATTTGTTTCTGATGTAATTTTCATAGATTATTTTTCTGATTCTGCTATATTTTGCAAATCTTCCCCAGTTCTTTTGAGTACTTCATATTCATCTTTTGTAATTCCTTTCTATTCACTTATCATAGTTAAAGCCAGTCTCCATATTCTGGGTATCCTTTTATTTCCAGTTTTTTATTGCAACAAAGTGTTATTCTGAATCTTTTTGCATATATGGGTCCTTTCCCTCTTTAGAGGAATCTCCTCAGTAGCGAAATTACTGTGTCAGGTTAAATTCACTTTAGTGACTTTGGGGGAATGGTTCCAGAGTGTTTCTAGAATGGTTAGACTAATCCACAGCTCTACCAACATCTAGAAACTATTCATCTAGAAACCTTTCCTCTTGACAGGTGACAAGGCTACCTTTTTTTCTAGAAATAAATGATCCTGTAGATAGCTTATTTTACTTTTAGAGAGGGAAACAAAATTGATATATAATCTCAAGTGATATCCAGAAAGATCTATGCAGTTGACAATGCTTTTTAAAAATTGAACATCTGAGCATTTATTATAAAATGAGCAGGTTATTCCACTTATTAACATCAAACCTTGAGAAGACTAAAAAGTTCATTGCACTCTGGAAAGGAAGGCTTGCTCTGACAAGGATTTCCTCAGATCTATGAAAATACTATGGAATGGCTGTTCATTCTGTCTCCGGAGGTAGAAAATGAGCTGTAAGGATGAAGATGTAGAATTCAGAAGCTGGAGCAGGAGTGGTTGGTATTCTATTGCCTGGAAAGAGCCTTTAGAAACCATCTGATCCAGTCTTTCATTTTGCATGTGAGGAAGCAGAACCAAAAAAAAAAAAAAAAAAAAAAAAAAAGTGCAGGATCATAGAACCAAAACTGAAAGGGACTTTTAGGCTAGAGGAAGTGGAGGTTAGGGAAAATGTTATTTGCCCATGGTCACGGTCACGTAGGTAGTGGCCAACAGAGTAAAGATTTATTACCTAGCCTTTTGACTCCAAAACTAGTGCTTGGCTTTCTATGGTTACCATCCTGACCTACTCAACCACACTTCCTCTTTATGGGGTGAATAGAGTGGAAACTCAGTTTTGATTTCCAAGAGCATTTGGGTAAGAGTTTAATCAGATTCAGAAGAGGATTTGAAATCATTAACTTTAAACTGTTCTAGAAAATCTTATCAAACAATAATGCATCAATACTGTTAACTAGTCAATAACTTTGTTGAAACTGTTCTAAACCTGCAAATAAGTAACTTATTCTCCAACTCTGGCATTAAGAAATACTTTCAAATAATTAACTTTGTAACAGCTTTATTCTGTTAGATTTATTTATTGTATTATTTAAATATATAAATATAACTGCTAGAAAAAACAAAAATCTGCATCTTTTGATTCCTGGATCTGAAGAAGCTTGCTCAAGAAGAAAACTTTCACTTACAAACTCAATGTTTCATTTTGTCACTTTAAAAATATTTCATGCCTTCAAATTCCCTTGAGTGCTGCAGAAAATCAATCGATAAGAGAAATTAACCTCATTGTATACAGCATGAATATAACTACTGTTGTTTGAAAGCTGGCATTTTCATAGCCAAATTTTTAAACTGGATAATGGAAATCCCCACTAAAAGCAGCTTTTAATCTTAGCAAAGTCAGTCTTTGTGGCGGTTTTTATCAAAGGATAATAATACTGCATTTTCTTTGAGAATTATGTTTTAAGTCTTGAAGTTGTACTGAGACAGCTCATGGTTCAGTGTAAAGTGTGCTGGGCCTGGAGTTATGAAGTCCTGAGTACAAATTTAGCCTTAGACACTTGATTAGTTGGATGATCTGGGGCAAGTTGCTTAACCTCTGTTTGCCTCAGTCTCTCAACTGAAAAATAAGAACAATAGTGGTTAGGAAGCTCAAAAGGGAAACTTATAAAGCACTTAACACGTGCCACTTTAAATGCTTATTTCCTTTCTGGTGGCAGAAAGGTCCCTGGATTTGGACTCCCACCATTTACTAGTGTAATAAGCCAGCGCAGCGGTCCTAGTGCACAGTGAATTTGGACTCAGAGGAGTTGCTCTGTTTTGGCTACCTGATTTTTATGATGTTGGGCAAGATGATATCTCTTTGGACTTGGAGTTTCCTAAAGGGGTTGGATGAAATCTGAGAGATCCAAGGTCCCTTTCAGCTTTAACTCCTGCTATTATTAGCTGCTTTGCTTCTCCAATGAGTTAATTTTCTCACGAATAAATAGGATTTTTTGAGGAAAGTGCTTTGTTCATTATGTTATTCCAGCAATGGTCCAGTAGCTCCAAAAGCCTGGCAGTGATGGTACCCTGTTCTTGCTTTCCCCGTAAAAGTATGCTATGCTCCCAGAGAGCAGGATTGGTGAACCTAGGATGGGGAGTTTTCATCATCTCGAAATACAAGGCTTTTTCCCATTTGTTCCCATACATATTCAGAAAGCAGGTTTGTGGGAAATTGATTTAACAGATTTTTTTTTTTTTTAGGTTAGATTAGGTAAAAAAAACAACAACACAACTTTAAAGTCTTAAGTCTAAGTAGGATTTCACTTTAATTCATCTTTTGCTTGAAAACATAAAATTGGCCAACTAAATGAATCACCATTATGGATAACAAAGCAAAAAACATCCAGTGATACATTATTAAGTCTTAATGCACAAATACATGTGTGGGCACACACAATGAGAGACCATTACAGCAGACCCTGGTTACAAACAGCTAGTGTTATAATTTGAATAGGACATAAAGTAAACATTCTGACAAATCAAAACAACAAAATCTAGTACTTCTAAAATAAATACTAATGATACTTTTGTATTTAAAAGAATTGTCTTACTTGAAAAACAGGAAACAAAAACACCTTCCAGTTCATTCTTAACAGTGCAAAATAATTAGCAGCATTTACAAGTTAAGATTTAGTTTGTGTAAACACTCACACCCACTATACACAGTGGACACAAAAAGCTGCTCTTGAGAAGCCTTTACTCACCCTTCCATCCCAAGACTGGCCACGGCTGGAGCTCCAGCTTTCTTTAAAAGAACTCTGTGGGATTTGGTTGGGCACAATTTGTAATGAGTCTCTGGCTTTAGATTTTACATTTAGCTTAAAGCTTGATGGCCATTTTAAGATAAAACTTTCCAGAGGCAAAATGCTTTGCTTCCTTTCAGAGGATCATCACAGTGCTTATCTCAACAACTTGTTTTCTAGTGGGACTTTTAAGTCTTGGCCTTTTCAAATAGCTATTAAATGTGTCTCAATGCTTTAAGACAAAGACAAGCATACACAAAAACACACATAACCTTTCCAGTTAAACACCAGTGCTTTCTCGACTACAGGACATGCCTTGCTAAATTATAAGACTGCTTTTAAGGGGTAGCATTATTAGAGTGCAAAGTTGGGAACCAAGAAGCTGATGCATAGTGAAGTACGCACAGTTGTACCAGCTGCCTGAAAAAGGCTTTGCACTCATAGTTTCATTAGGTTAACGATGAGCTTTGCTTAAAAAGGAATCTGCTCTTCTCTTTTTTCATTTCCATTGGACAGAACATGAATCCTAAGAAAGTTAGTTTAAATTCTTATGAACATCTACAAACATTAATAATTAATCTTTCTCAAGAGGGCTTTTACAGATACTACCAAAAGTAAACTTTTTTTTTTTTTTTTAAAATAATACACCTTGATGATTCAGGTCTGTCTTCTGTTAATCACACTAAAAGCATTATTTACATACAGTGTGAGGGAAAAAAAATACTTGTTAGCAGTTGATTTCTCTAAATAATTTGATTATAGGTGGAAGCTCTTGATGTACAGTCCTTTTGTCTAGCCCACAGAGGACGTGTGTGTGGGTGTGGGTGTGTGTGTGGGTGTGTGTATGTTTCAAGTACTCGGGTTGTGATCCCAGCTGCTCCAGTAGCCCCCATGGACCAGCTTGTCATGCTCCCCAAAAAAGTCTGCAGAATTCACTTGCTCTCCTGTTAGCGACGGCGAAGGGGCTTGTAGACACAAATGGCCATGAGTATCATAGTGACCAACAGGATACTGAAGATGCTTCCCATAAGCACTGCAAAAATCAAAACACCAGACTTCCTTTGAATGAGAGATACAAATTCTTTAGACATCCTAGGAGTTTTTAACATAGACCAGAGGGTTCTTAACTGATTCATGGATAGATTTCCTGGGATCTGTGAACTTAGATGGGGAAAAAAAAAAAAAAACCCAAGAAAAACCATTAACCTCTAAAGGAAATTTAGTATTTTCTTCAATTATTTAAAAACATGGTTCCAAGGGGCAGCTAGGTGGTGCAGTGGATACAGCACCAGCCCTGAAGTCAGGACGATCCAAGTTCAAGTCTACCCTCATACACTTCCTAGTTGTGTGACTCTGGGCAAGCCACTTACCCAATTGCCTCAGCAAAAACCAAACCAAACAAAACATGGTTCTGAGAAGTTTATAAATTACACCAGACAGTACCAAAGATAGGGAGGGGAAGTGTGAGCATAATCTATGAAAGCAAAAATGTTTAAAAATCCCTAAGAGGTTTGTCTTAAAAGATGTTAATTTGGGGAAAAAAATTGGCACTAACAGCTCATCTGCATAGCACTTGATGCTATGCATCAGACTTTTCTCATAATTGCCATATTTAGTGCTTTGTAATTTGCTGAATGCAATCAACTTGACTGCTCTGCAAAGACTAACAAAAATTGTCATATCACAGCACCACACTTACTCTTAAGAGCTCATTTCACAACAAAAATCTCTCAAATGCTTAGGTGAGAGAAAGTAAATCTGTTTATCTGACATCTGAGCCAAAAGCACCGGCTTCTAGGCACTAGTAACTTCAACAAACCCTTAGAGTGCCTTTAAACCTTCTAACTCAGAAGCCTGCCAACTGTCTTAACATACACAGTACTGGCATTCCCAGAGACCCTTAGTCTTTTTCTAAGACACCCCAGTGTAATGTTGCCAGGTTTCTTGGGAAAGGAGGGTTGTAAAGTTAACAATGTTTGTTCCAATTCATTTGAATTTTTAAAAAATCGAAACTATAGTTATGATGGCAGAGAATCCTTGCTTTGGTAAAGCCACAGGGCTGAGGATCGCCTTTCACTGGTACAGAACTCCCAGATGAGGAGGTGCCTTCTCTCCGAGTAGGGCAGTCCTGACCCGACCCAGGACCCGAGGGATTAGGCCTCCTGCTAACACATGTGGATCGTATTCACAGATTCTCCCTGGGCAGCCCGGCCTACCACCCCTTATCCGGGGTCCTTTTCAGCCCGAGGTTATTTGGCTTCATCCCTTTTCTCAGATTTTCTTTTCTTTTTTGTTAAAGCTTTTTATTTATAAAACATATGCATGGGTAATTTTTTAATATTGATCCTTGCAAAACTTTCTGTTCCAATTTTCCCCTCTTTCCCCCCACCCTCTCCCCTACATGACAGGTAGTCCCATACATGTTAAATATGTTAAAATATGATAAATTCAACACATGTACATATATTTATACAGTTATCGTGCTACACAAGAAAAATTGGACCTTTTCTTGGATTTTCAAAGCGCTCCCGTTCTCACAAGTTCAGGACGCTTCTTCCTGTCCCATTATTAAGCCAAAGGCTCAGGCAGCGGGGCTTGGACCACGCTCTCTGGGTCCCCCACGGTACCCGGTGGGCCGCCTCCTACCGAAGAGCGGCGATGACAAAGCCCGGACCTGTTTCAGGCAGGCGACGCTCCTGAATCCAAACACCCACAGCCCCCTTTTACAGGAGAGGAAACCGAGGCGCCAAGCTAGGGTTCACCTAGTTAAAATGTGATTTGAACCCAGACACTGTAGAGAAAGACCCCAGGTCTCTCCCCATGACCCCGGGCCAGACGCCTGTCAAACCAGGATAATAAAAGATAATAATCTGTAGAGCGTAGTAGAGACAAGCGCCAGTTTAGCCAGGGGATTCAGCCGCGGCCCCGCCCCGCCCCTCGGCCCCGCCCCTCACCTAGGTTCTGCCCTCGCAACACGGCGTACGGCCGGGTTCGCTCCGGAGGGGTCCCGGCGGGGCTCGGGGCCTCTGCCAGCCCCGGTAGGAGTCCGCCCATCCCGAGGCCGAGGAGCAGCAGCCAGCGCCGCCCTCGCGGCCAGCGACCCTCCACTCGCCTCAGCTGCATCTCCTCCGTTTCCAGCTCGCGCCGCTGCGGGACCCTGGAGGCGGGACTTCCGCCCAGCGTCGAAGCCACGCCCCCTCGAAGGCGGCCTACCCCATTGGTTCCTCCTTGCTGGGCTCCCTCTTCCGCCCGACTTTCTGACGGCTCGCGCCGTCCGTTAAGTAGCGGCCGGTTAGTTGGTCACGCCTACCTCGGGGTAAGCTCTTGTGATTGGCTTCTCCTTTGAGTTCCGCCCTTAAAGATCCTTCCTATAGTCGTTTGCTCCTCTCCCTCCTGCCCCGCCCTGAAGTGTCACGAGGTCCGGCGTTGTCCGTTGGGCCGAGAAGCAAGTCCCTCCCATCCGCCTCACTGGTTCCTCTGATTGGCTTCTTCTCGCCGCGCTCTGCCACTAACAGACTCTGTAACGACCTCGAGATTCCTCCGTCGTGCGCGCTCTCTAACCGCCGCTGGCTGCGCCGTGACGTCGCGCGCGCAGGCACCGCTTGTGTGGAACAGTTGTACCCTTAACGGCTCTGCCGGCTGCGAGGCGCTTCCAGCGACTTTGCCTTCGTCCCGATCTCTTCGGGGCTCCTGGTACAGGGGGAAGAAGACTGGATTTGGAGGCAATTCATCAAAAAGCTTTGCTAGGACCTCCCTGAGTCGCATTATGATTTGATGTAGAGCCCGCGAAGGGAGCTGCCAGGCCATGGCGGCCTCCAAGTGTTGTTATTCTCATTTTATAGATGAGGAAACTGAGGCACGGGGGGCTTACGTGTCTGAGGAGGGAGTTGAGCCCATACCCTACGCAGCAGCCCTGTATTACAGCCCCACCTTTCCATTCCAGCCTCACCTGCAACCTCACAAGCTCCCCCTTTTTATTTTCTTATAGCCTCTTTACGGAGCTTTTAGAGAAGTTTATTTAAAAAACATTTTTTTAAGATGGAGAAAGAACATTGAATGTTGCTGGGCCTAACTGCCTTAGGTGGCAGAGGGTGACCCTTTGTCCAGGTCCCCGGGGGAGGGGGTTATCCCTCTGCCTGGACGTGGGCGTCCCTACCCTTGGGGGCTGTGATGCTTTTCCTTAGAGCTTCTCGATGGCGCCTCCCACTGGGTGCAGGGAAAGGGCGTTTGGCAAACACCCCTGCTGTGCGCAGGACCTCCCTGATGGATGACGTTAAGTAAGCCTTAGTCTGTTTATCTTTGTGAGGGGGGTGGACGCTGTTGGGGTTCAATGACTTTGCCCAGAATCACACCCCTACTAGTGGCCGAGGCTGCCTTTGAACTTGGGTCCCCTTGACTGCTGCATCACCCCTCAGTCTCCACAGGCCGAGGATAGCTATGTGCAGTACCAGTGAGTGAGGTGGTGGGTTTTAGAGTGGTCTACAGGGGGCAGATGGTGAGGGGGATAGGGGTTGGAGGGGACCCCTGTAGCCACACCCACAGGGAAAAGCAGGAGGGAGCAGTGGAAGGAAGGCAAGAGGTAATTTGGTAAAGCAACATGGGGTGGTTTGAGTGGATTGTCTCTTTACTGTCAGAAGCCAAAACTAATTTTATCTAGACTATTTGGGGGAAAAAAGACTGATAGCTTTTTGTAATTATTTGGAGGAACTCGTTCAGTTTAAGGATATTGCTAGACTGCAGAGGGTCCTGAGAACAGGCCACCTGGATAGTCTGGGTCACACATTGGGGGTGGAATGAAGACCTTGGGTGGTTAGCCAATTAGCTCCCAGATGATTTGGGATCAGATTGCCTCTGATAGGAGGGACTCACCTGTTTGGCCTCAGAGGGTCTAGCCCAAAGCAAGGCCGGTGGGGTGGATTTTGAAGCTGTCCCAAAATAGAATTGGGGGGGGGCAGTTCAAGCCAAAACGAATGTTATTGGGCATGTTATGGTGAGTATAACTTTTAGGACTAGCTTGTCCTAGCAGGTGGCTGTTGCAGCCTTTTCCCTTCAATTGTACAATTGGAGCGTGTATGAAGGAGGCATGAAGTGGGAATTGGGGGGGGATTTGGATCTTGGCTCTGCTCATATGTGTGTCATCGGGCAGGTGACTTCACTGGGGTCTTATTTTTCCTCAAATGGTGACGGACTCTGCCAGCTCTAAATCTGATCTTTGGTTTCTTCCTCAGCTTTTGCAAGTGCTCCCCAAACCAAATGACAAAACTTGGAATTGGATGAAAGAAGCCTCCTTGGGCACTGTTCTTCCAAAAGTTTTTCTGCAGCTCAGTGTATGCTGATGCTACCTCAGTCCGGATTCTGATTGGAAGGGAGTATTTGTAGCATCTGGTGGGAAGTTGATCCTGAACTCTTGTGAGACAGATGGGCTACAAGGAAACCAGTGAAGTGCCCTGCAGTTGTGTGTGGGATTGAAAGGCTACCAGCCCAGGGGCTCCTCAGCCTAGACAAACTGTGCATTCCTGACTTGAGTTCTTCAGAGATCTGGAACTGAGATTACAGGTTCTAAGCCCCAGAGATGGATCTCTGGGCAAATTGCTAAGACTATAACAAAACTCCTTTTTTGGTCACAGACTTTCAAGTTATTTTTGGAGTAGAGAAGAGAGAGCACGCCCAAATCTCTTCCAGAACTTCTTTTTATTCCTCGATTCACTTGGAGGCTGATTACCCAGACCAGGAAGCAAAGTTGGGAAGACTGACAATAACCTATCTTCCCTAGAGGCTCTAGTTTGGGAAAGGGGGGGGGGAGAGGGTCAGTGTTTACTGCATGATTCATTTTCCTATATTATTTTCTGATGTTGCTATTTAGGTAAATCCTCCTCCTACCCTACTATAATGTCAAAAATAAGTTACTTCTGACTGGTCAAGAGGGGTTCAGAGGAAAATGGGGGCTCATGAGCAGTGGTTGACTAGACGGTGGTGAGCCGAGAGTGGTTTTGGGGGAACCAGAATGTGGCTGTGCAAGTGGTGCACTCATTAATCCTGGTGGCTTGTGGTCTGATCCAGGGCATTTCTGCCAGTCAGCATTTGGCTTGCCCATGCAGTCACAACTTTGGGACTATCCCTTTTGTCCTTCCCTAAAACACCACAGGAAGGGATCGGCTTGAGGAATTAAAAGGGAGGGGAGGGGCATGGTCACCTGACACTTTCAAGAGTCCCGAATGTGCAGCCTTCAGAGCAGTCAGCATCCCACTCCCCCCTTTGGGGTACAATGGAAACTTGGGATCTTGAATATGCTGACAGATTGGCTGGCAATTGGGTCAGTTGATTTTATCTAGTTGGGTTTTTTTGTTAGAAAGAAGAATTCTAGTTGGGGTGGAACATATTGGGAAATAAAATGGTTTTAAAAAATAAGACTTTTAAAACATTGGCATTGGCCTATGTTACAATGATGGCCTAAGCCCAGCCCACAACAGGCTGCCCATTTATGCTTGTGGGGTTTGAAAGCTTTAGTCCTGCAGTCCCCTATCAAAAGTGTTGCTGGAAGGTCTTAAATTTCAATTATAAACTAATTTTAGGATTAATTCTAATTTAGGATTAATTCTCTTCCCTAGGAGGGAAGAGAAGGGGCTAGGCTAGCTGGAGGAGAGGCAAAGAAGAATGATCAGTGGAAGCTCCAAAGTGACTCCCATCATTCTTTCATATGACAGTTTCTCCCCAAGGTTTATTTTTCTTACTCAATATTATGACCTTCATGGGCTATTAATATTTATAATATTTCATTCTGCAGCTAGGGGGGCCATAGTGCACAGAGCATGGGCTCTTGGTTGGTTGGTGTCCTTCATTCTTGAAGAGGACCAAGATGACATCACTATGTTAGTCGAGTTAGTGTGTCCAGCTGTGGCTGATCAGACCAACATGAGCTCTGAGTGCTCTGCCACAGGGCAAACACAGTCCCTGTGAACATTTAGGGGCAGCATGAGTTCTCCATGAAACACATTTGGCTGCAGTTAGGAAGATTCATCTCCCTGAGTTCCCTGTGTGGCCTCAGGTCACTAGCCATGTGATCTGGGACAAGCCACTTCAGCCTCAGTTTCCTCATCTGTAAAATGGGCTGGAGAAGGAAATGGCAAACCACTCCAGTATCTGTAGGAAGAAAACCCCAAATAGGATCACAAAGAATCGGCGTGGCTGAAAAATAACTGAACAAGACATCTTTGTTTATTGAATAAATTTCAAAAAAAGTTTCCAAATTGTCAATTTTGCCCATTTCATTTACAGGATGATAAGATCAGTGAGGTGAGTCTGATAATAGAATGTAAGCTTTTTGAGGTCGGGGACCTTTTTTTCAATCTTTGATTTCTAGCACCCAGCACAGAGCCTGGCACACATTAAGTGTGGCTCTTCATAATACTGTCATTCTTAATCGATAAGCACTGGTATGAATAGCTGAGTAGATTGTGGTTTATGAATGTGATATAAATCCTGAGATTTGCTTAGTCCTTTTTCAGGAAATGCTAAAACAGAACTAACTTTGCCCAACTCTCATTATCATAGTTAAAGCAACATGGATATGCTCAGACTACCTTGACTAGCATGTTTAAGCCATTTAGGATGGGATCCCAGAGCTCATTTGTTAGTGTCAGCTAGGCAGTCTCAATATACATCCTTGTTTTCTGTTATTTTCCCCTCCTCCCCTGAAAAACCCCAAGCTTATATATTTTCCCTATTTAAAAAATGTGCTTATAAAGATCTTGGTTAAATCCTTTTCAGATCTGAACCTGCTATGAGATAATCTATCCCTCCTAGTAAGTTTTCCCTTCAATGGCATAGTCTTACTATAGCTAACTGATTAGTCTGCTTAACTCTATGGATTCAGTCTGCCAGTCAGAGGCATACTGGGGCATATCCTTTAATGGATTCTTTCAAACTCCTTTCCTTGATAACCCTTTTGCACTCTCCAATCTTTCATATTTACCACTCCTGGTGTCTGGTTTTTAACTCTTGTAACCTCTTCTCAATAAATGTGCATTTTAGCAGAGAATGGCCATTGTGAATTTGTGATGTATGTATTTCCAACTAGGAATTGTTACCCTGACCTCAAATATAATGTAATGTTTTAATGGAATACTAATGCATCTTAAAAATAAACTACAAAGACAAAAATGATAGATCGGTGTGTTATGTAAATTACTGACCCAACTACAACTAAGGCAAATCTCAAGTCTGGAAAAATAGGGGCCCAGAAGCAAATATTTAGGGGGAAAATATCTTTTTTAACTGAGCAGAAGTTGGTGTTTTTGTGTTTTTTGTGTTAAGTGCAGTGCCGATTGTGCAGGATTCATAGTCATTTCACTTCAACAGTAAACATTCATATAGCAAAAATATATCAATGGGTATAAAATTTTTGGACAAAAACATGGTGTGCAGCTAATTCAAAAATAATGCAGAGGGGGGATTTTATCAGATCTGATAAAATTCTTCTGGCTCCAAGATACATAGGCCTGAGACTTGGCTTTAGTGGTCTGGTACTTTTATCTAAAAACAAAGGGCCCTGTATGTTTGTGATTCATCTGTAGATGCCACCAACTATTAGGAGGAGCCAAGATTGGCCCCAGAAATGCCTAAATCCCCAGGGTACCTAAAATTTATAGCTCATTTGCAAATTTTAATGTTTTTGGGGAGAGAAGATCCTGTTTCCTTTTAGTCAGTAGAATTGTGCATATAATGGTAATTCTGTAAATTACCTTGGAACTATTTTCTCCAAGCAGACACAATTTTTAGCTTAGCTCTTGTCATTATGGTGTGACTGATGTAGATGCCAGATGACTGTAGGCACCAGATATTGGGGTCAGGTCATGTGAATTCACAATGGCCATTAATTTGGCAAAAAGGTTTATTTAGGGAAGAGGTTATAGAAAACGATGGAATACAATAGACATCAGGAATGGTAAATATGAAATAGAGTGGGAGAGCATTGAAAGGGGTTTTAATGATGGGAAGGGCAGGTATCAAGAGACAGAAATAGCTCATGAGGTTGGGGCATGCCCTAAGCTGGCAGGCTAAATCCTGAAAGGGACTTAGCACTCCAAAAGAGTTATAAATTGGTCTGGAGAGAGACCACGTGGTATGGGGTAAGGGGAAAGACACTCAGACAGTGCCTTAGTGGACTGACCCAAAGGAGGGCAGTAGTGAAATCACTGCTCCTGTGAGAAGTAATGGTAGAAAAGAATGAGATCTAAGTTTTAGAGTCCTTACATCCTGGCCAAAGAGAATGTCTTAAATCAACAGAAGTAACCACAGGTGCTGGTTGAGGGCAAATGACCTGGGCAAGCAAAATTTTTGATTGAACATACTTAGTAAGCCTCATGTATATTAATTTCTCCCTTGAGGAGATTGCCACCATTTTTGAACATATGATGATGTGGCAAAAGGGGGAATGCATGTAATGGGAGTGTCACAAAATACTAGATTTTGGAAGGATCTCCAATTTAAATTCTGAGGAAGGTGAGATTATGGAATATACCTGCTGGTTTTGGTTCCTGTAAATTGGGTTTATGTCCCCTCAAAGGGGTATGGCCCCCTCTTCCTTGCAAGAAACGCATGAAGCCTTCCTCCACGCCAAGAATTTGGGTCTGAAGTTTTCATTTCTAATGGCCTGTGAGCTATTTTATGGGGAAAATTTAGCCTCAAGGATTTGACATAACTTGAATTTCTGACTGGATTACTTCCAGAAGGTGGGACCATGAAATTAAACTGATTATTAGAGCTTGCTTCCTGCCTGCCCCTGGGGAATAATTTTTATCATTTCTTCAGTTTCTCTCTGCCAATCACACACAACATTCAGGACTTCATCCATTAGTTCTGCAGCCACGTTAGAAATTTTGTGGCAAACCCTCTTGGTCCTGGACCAGACTACGTTTCTTAGAAAATAAAAATGTCAAATATTCTCTTAAGGACCAAAGTTCATGTACTTTACATAATTTTTAACACTCATTTAACAGGTAAAATTCAAAATATCTCATGTTTAGTTCCATATGGTAAGCACAAGACATTGTTGGGGATAGGAAGATGGATTAGTAATCTAGTTCCCATGGATAAGTGATAATAAATAAATGTCAAAGTGATTTCAAAAAGAAGAGAATGGTAATGTTAGAAATATGCTACAAAGATAAAAGGCCTCAGGAATGTATGAAATAAGGTAGTTTATAGACATGGGAATGAGCTTTTTTATTTCCTACTTTTGAAGCACAAGGTCCCTTCCTTGGCTAGGGATGACAAAGTTAATATTAGATTTCCTGCTCCTCCCATTGCATGTTGCTCCTAAAAACTTTCTCTTTCTCTCCTCATATACCTCATGTTCAAAAATGGCAGAAAAATCCTTCTTTGAGAGAAGTTAATATTAATACATTAAGCATGCTCACTCAGTGCTTGCAATTACCTTTTTTTAATTAAAACTTTTTTTTATTAAAGCTTTTTATTTGCAAAACATATTCATGGGTAATCTTTTCATCTTTGACCCTTGCAAAGCTTTCTGTTATAAATTTTTCCCTCCTTCCCACCCCCTCCCCTAGATGGCAGGAAGTCTAATACATGTTAATTTTGTTAAAATATTTGACAGATCGAATATGTGTATACATATTTATACAGTTATCTTGCTGTACAAGAAAAATCGGATCTACAAAAAAAAAAAAAGAAATCTTAGAAGGAAAACAATGTAAGCAAACATCAATAGAAAGTGTGAAAATGCTATGTTGTGTCCACCCTCAGATCCTATAGGCCTCTCCCTGGGTGTATATGGCTTTCTTCATCACTGAACAACTGGAACTGGTTTGAAATATCTCATTGTTGAAAAGACTCAAGTCCATCAGAATTGATCATCATATAGTCTTGTTTTTGCTGTGTATAATGATCTCCTGATTCTACTCATTTCACTCAGCATCAGTTCATGCAAGTCTCTCCAGGCTTCTCTAAAATCACCCTCCTGATCATTTCTTATAGAGCAATAATATTCCATGACATTAATATACTATAATTTATTTGGCCACTCTCCAATTGACAGGCATCCATTCAGTTTCCAGTTTCCTCATTATCCTTTCCTGTCATTTTAGCCAATCTGACAGGTGTGTAGTGGTATCTCAGAGTTGTCTTAATTTGCATTTCTCTGATCAATAGTGATTTGGAGCACCGAAAACAGTATTTTCTAACAGTGTTTAAGGAAACAATCATGTCTGTATAGGTTTGGAAAATGTTTTCTTCACCAAAAGTCTAGGAGAAAGGGAGTACCAAAATTGCCACCCACATTCCACAAATAAAGGAAACTGAGGCTGAGATGGTTTGTCCAGAGTTGTGCCCTAGAAAATCAGAACCAGGACCCAAAGGGAGTGTTCCTGATTGAAGTCCTGCTCTCCTTTCCCTCCACCATCATGTCCCAAGGGGCAAGGAGTTCCTGGGCCAGTGGGCCGTCCTGGGCTTTCTGGGTAAATTCTGCCATAGTGGCCATGAGTCCTTCCTTGCGTTTGAAAGGCTTTGTCACTTACTGTTGTCCCCTCATTACCGAGCAATTGGCGTCAATCCAACATGGGCTAATTTTGCCCTTTGCCCTTCACAAAAGGAAGGCAACCCTCCATGCTATTTCCAATCCCAGAAGTATTGGACTTAAAAATGTGAACTCTGACTTATGCAGAAATGGCCTCCCATGGATTTCAAAGACTTTCTCAGGTGGTCTGAGATTGGACTGAGCATGTGAAGAGATACAGAGGCAAACACGCTTCAGGTGCCTGGATGAATCTGGGGGAGCTAAGACACAGGACACAAGCAGATGGCATTACAGGGTCCGGGTTCACTGTGTAATCTTGGTTGGGCAAGTTGTTCCCTGAGCCTTGATTTCTTTTTCTGTAAAACGAAGTCCTTTGTGGTTCTAGATTTGTGATCTGCAAGCAAGTGGCATTAAGGAGTAGATTTAGATTTAGAAAGACCCACTATGACCAGGGTAAATCATCTAACCTTTGTCTTTCTTCTTTGTAAAACGGGTGGACTAATAGCACTTAACTCCAAGGTTGTTGTAAGTCTCAAAGAAGATCATGTATGTAGAGTACTTTGAAAACCTTCAGGTATTAGGTGAATGTGAGCTATTATTATTATTATTCCATGAATCTGCTTCTATGCTTGTCTCCATAATTCTACTGGTCTTGAATCAAGGATATTTTCACACTCTAAGGTGGAAGATTCTCTTGTGATATAAGAGAAAGAATACTGAAGTGAGGGTTATAGGAGCTAGGTTCAGATCTCTCCCTCCATCACTTACTACTGGCGTGACCTTTGCCATGCTACTTCTCTCCCTCTGCAAAACAAAAGGGATTATCCCAAATGACTTTGAGTCCTCTCCAACTCTAGCTGTGATCCTTGTGTCAGAATGGAACTTTGGTACGCACAGAAAATACCTCAAAGACTGCCTCGTTGAAGGAAAGTTGGCCAGGGCTACTGCAGGAATTGCAGCCTTGGTTATCATCTTTGTGTTTATATGCTATGACATAGGATGTGGGAATTATGTATTTGATAAATATTTGTTGGCTGACACAAGCTCATCATACCACCTGTACAGCTTGCCTAGGTTTGACTCTAATCCCAGAGACTTATTGGGGGATATCTTGGGGTGGTGCAGTGGTTAGAGCACCAGACTTATAGACAGGAAGATTTCAAATCTGATTCCAGACACTTGTGGAAATCTGGGCAAGTCACTTAACCCTCATCTACCTCAATTCTTCATATGTAAAATGGAGAGACACTAGAGAAGGAAATGGCAAACCACTCCAGTATCTCTGCCAAGAAGACCCAATGGATAAAATCCAGGCGTCACACAGAGTTGAGCATAACTGAAGATGGAACAGCACACCTAACTTGGAGGCAGAGGAGAATGCTTGCTCTAAGGTGGGCAGAGGGCATGATGGGAGTTGAGGAGGACAATGAGGGACAATTGGAAGAGATGTGCTCATGTATGTCAGGGGAATCTAAGAGATCTTGCATCAGGGGATGTCCTGATCTGGGAGAATGGGAAGGCTTCAGATGCCTGGGTGGATCTGGGGGAACTAAGGCACAGGACTCAGGCAGATGGAATCAGGCTGCTGGCCTTGACTTAGCTTCTTTTCTGGTCTCAGACAAACCTCCAAGCGCTGGGAGAAAACACAAGAATGGAAATGAGATATTATTAGGATAGACAAATGGCCTCTCAGGATCTTATCAAAGTTCAGTTCTGTAAGAAATTGGCAATTGAACATGTTCTCTAGTCTTTTCCTCTATGATGCCAATTCCCCAGTGCCATCACATGTCCTTTTACAATAGCCTTGCAAATAATGGTACAAAACTGTAGTAGCCCCCAGATCAGAAGAGGAAAGCAAACACTGATGGCAACTATGGAAAAAAATAATTGTGCAGATTCATAGTGTACTTTACAGTTTGTAAAGCTCTCTATATACAAGTCTCTCAGTGGAGATTTGAACTGATGTTGTGGAATGGCCCAGGAGATAGAACGTTAGTCTTGGAGTCAGGATGACCTGCCTCTGATACTTATTGGCTATGTGATCTTGGGTAAGGCACTGAACTTTTTTTTTTTTGAGCCTCAATTTCCTCATCTCTAAAATGAGAATAATAACAATTTCTACCTCACAGGACAAGGATCAGATGAGATGATTTTTTAAATTGCTTTGCAATCTGTCAGGTGTTATATTAATGTTATTATTATATTTAAAGATGAGGAAACAGAAGCTCTGAGCAAAGTGACTTGCCCAAGATCATATAGCTTGGAAGTATTAGAGGCAGAATTCTAATCCAGGTCTTCTGAACTCAAAATCTGACACTTTAGAAGAAAATAATAGCAAAGGCAGCAAGAGCCATGAAATCCAGAAAAACACACAGAATAGAGTTTGGCATGGGGGAAAGAATTCTGTCTTTGGATTCAGGGTGTGAGTTCAAATTCTT
>JAJPUD010001983.1:117917-127989 GCA_023553655.1 Myrmecobius fasciatus
TGCACACATTAAAAAAAAGCAACTGTAAATATTAGAAATGTTCGGCTTTGTGTAAATCATTTTAAATTCTCCTTTGTGTGTTGGAGTATTTGTTTTTGTTCATGGTTACTAAGTTTAGATTAAAATTATCAGCCTACTTTTAAAACAAACAAACAAACAAAAATACGACTCACTCACCCTTCCTCCACCAGCAGCGTTCTTAATATAGGAAGGGTATTGGACTCTAAGACAGCAGGAACTTGGGTTAATTCTGCCTCTAATACTCATTAAAAACTAAAACCAGTCGAATGACCGACCCCATTATACTTAATAGGGATTTCTGAAGCCATCTAGTTCAACACAATCAGAAAATGAGTCCCCTCTATTATTTTCTGGCAGTGATCACCCAGTGTTCACTTGATCATGTGCAGTCATGGGAATCCATTCTCTCACATGGTGGCCCATTCCGCTTTGGAATAATGCCATTGTTGGGAAATTGGTATTTATGAGATGCCTATATTTGCCTTCTTACCACTTCTGTCTGGTCTTATCCTTTAAGGACAAGCAGATTTAATCTAATCCCACTTTCCCAAGACTTGAAGAGAGAGCTCATCTCCATCTTTTCCAGACTAAACACATCTGGTTCCTTCAACCCTTCTTCACAGAACATGGGCTCTAGAACTTCATCCTAGTCATCCTCCTCTGGACATGTTCTAGCTTATCAATGTCCTTCCCACTTTGTGGTGTTCTGAACTGAACTCAACCTTCCAGATGAGGACTGACTTAAGGTGGAAGACAGTGAGATTATAACCTCAGTCCTGGACACCAGAGGCCATGTCCAGCAAGCTTACAGTGTTTGTCCTGTCTATTTTGGGAGTGACCCAGTTAAAATAAATGTATCTTTATGAATGACTGACACTTGAACTCATTGTCTGTTATTTTTTCCCCCAACCTCCTTCACCACCCTTGGTAGTGTAATTACTGGAGGGCCAAAGAAACGGAAACCACCCTTAGTTTTTCCCAGGCCAGGAGAGGAAATGGGGATATATCCTGCCTCCCTGACCTGTTTGAGGGACCCAGGTGTCCAGAGAAGTTTATAGACCATATAGACGGGGATACAGATACATGAAGAAGTGCCAATCAGATGTCCAATGGAGATGCTCCAGTCTGGATAGCGGTAGTCAAACAGTACAAGAGGAGACCGGTCCAGGAGGGAGCTGATGATTATAAACTAGTGGGAGGGATAGAAATATAGAGAAAAGGAAGTTAGAACCATTCACTCATTTTTTTTTCATTTGATATACATTTATTGTGATCATGATGTGCAGAGCACTGTAGTGAGTAGGGATAAACAAAGATAAATAAACCCTCTGCAATCTGAATCCCACCTCCTTCTTCAAGGTTATATCCTATTACTGGTCTCTATACATTCTCCATTCCAACCAAATTGACCCACTAACTTTTTCCTATGTATGATATCTGATCTCCCTCCTCCATGCTTTTGCCTAGGCTATCTCCTCTGTCTGGAATGATGATAATGATCATGATCACTATAGCTAGCATTTATAAGGTTTGCAAAGTGCTTTACAAATATGATCTGATTTTATTCTTACAACAAGTCTGGGAGATAGGTGCTTTCACAATATCTTTTCTGAAGCCACACTCACTCTTCCAAGTGAAGGATTAACTTATTAGGGAGGACTCAGGCAAAAATCTTGTTGGTGATGGCTAAGAGAGGGATACTCTTTCCCCTGTGATTGTTACAAGACCACAGGTTTCCTTTTCCTTTATGGAAATGGGCAAAAGAAGCATCTTTGATCTTCTGGGGGATAATCTCTTCTTGTTATACCAACCAGAAGATTCCAGTCAGCTTCTGTATGAGCACTATACCCTCCCCCCCTGACTTACAGATTTTTGCTGGAATAGAATTTGCGCCAGGTACTTTGTCACGTAATAGAAAACCAGAGGCATTCAACATCTCTTTTTCAGTTGGAAGTTTGGCTAGAGAAGAATTGACTACAACTTGAGACATATGGTCAATGCTTTGGCATTGGTTGTTGATGGCCTGTTGAAAACATTATAGAAGTATTCAGCCCATCTCTTTAGGATCTACTGATCAGTGTGGCTCCTTCAGTGCTGAGTCATTGAGATGCACAAGAGTTCTTTGGTCCATAAAGAACTTTCAGGCATCATAGAAGCACTTTGAATCATTATTGCTGTTGCTGTAAAATTGAATTTCATCTACCTTCTTGCTGAACCAAGAATCCTCATCTCTCTAAGCTTTGCTTGCACTTTATTTTTGATTGAATTAAACATTGCCTTTTTGGAAACAGATGATCCATCCTGCTGTTAAATCCTGTGGAGTTCTTATTTCTCATGGTGCAACTTCCGAATCTCTCCATCATTTTTGACAAACCAATCTTGACATTGTGAGTATTCTAGTCCAGATGAGTAAACACAAATCTCTGGAAGCTGCCCACTATGTTTCTGCTCTCCTATTGCTAGTCGTGTGCTGACTCAGCTTTCCTTCCATGTCAGCAATGAACCTTTCATGCTCAGAAAAGGGCTGAGGAATGATCAACATGGTGTTTGCTGCCTGAAAACTCCAGGAGAAATGCCAGGAGCAGAATAGAGCTCTGGACACAATGTTCATCAATCTGACCAAGGCCTTTGATACGGTCAGTTAAGAAGATTTGTGGAAGGTCATGATGAAATCTGATTGTCCACAGAAGTTTTTTTGGTATCATACACAAGTTGCAGTAAGATAATGCTCTTACATTTTCTCAGTCACCAATGGAATCAAGCAGGCTTGCTTGCTTGCTCCCATTCTTTTTAGCATAATGTTTTCTGTGATGTTCAAGGCTTTCATTGAGGAAGCCTCCTAGCTAGCAGGTCAGCCTGGGTGGAGAATTTCAGACTTAGGGCTGGAAGAGACTCCAACTCTGCCAATTTACACAGGAGGAAACTGAGATCTGGAAAGCTTAAGGGAGTCACCTCTCCAAGCCAGTGAACTTTTCACTTAATAATAATAATAATAAATAATAGCTCATCTTTTTGCACAGTAATTTCTGCCCACCATGAGAACCCCCCAAGACTCTGTCTTGGGCCTTCTTTTCTTCTCTCTAGATATTTCTCTTGGTGATCTCATTAAGTCCCGTAGATCCAATTATCACTTCTCAGGTCTACATATCCAGCCCTAACCTCTAGTCTCTTAAGTCCAACTGCTCGCTGGATTCCAGCTGGATGTCTCAAAGACACCAGAAACTCAACATGCCCAAAACTAGACTGATGATTTTCTCCCAAGCCCTCCTCCTTTCTCATTACCTTCAATTGTTCTACCATCCTCCCAGACACCCAGGCTTGTGTCTTGGAGCTCATTGGGCCTCTTTACTCTCTTTCCACTGTTCCACTGGTTTCAGACACTTACTAGCCGTGTGTCCCTGGGCAAGTAAATTACTTAACCCTGTTTGTCTCAGTTTCCTCATTTGTAAAATGAACTGGAGAAGAAAATGATAAACTACTTCAGTATTTTTTGCCAGGGTCACAGAGAGTTAGACCTGATTGAAATGACTCAACAACAATAACAACAAGAATTTAATCTCTCTATGCTTCAGTTTACTCATTTGTAAAGCAAGGCAATTAGATCTGATGGCCCTACGATTCTTCCTAGTTCTACATTTATGATCTAATGAAGTTGTATGTATCAAAGTAGAATAGACAATAAAAAAGTAAATTATAAAATAGAAGAGAAATATATCTATCTTTACATATAAGTACACAATATATTTATACTTATATATCATATATAAATATAATATATATTTATGTACATAAATATATAAATGGAAATATATAATATACATAAATAGAAAATATTTTAATAGAAAATAGAAAAATTATGTAATATAAGGATCTCTGGCTTTGGTGTCAAGAGGCCTGAGTTCTTTTCAATTATTTTTCTAATTACATGTAAAGACAGTTTTCAACATTCATTTTTGTAAGACTTTGTATTCCACGTTTTTCTTCTTCCCTCCTTTAGCTCCTGCCTCTCCAAGACAACAAGTAATCTAATATTGGATCTGTATTCCAATTCTGGCATCATCATTACTTTGCTTTGTGACTTAGTTTGTTTTTCATGTCTGGGAAGCTGGATAAAATGAACTTTAATGTCCTTTCCAACTTTGTATTTGGTGAGTCAGGAACTATAGGTCTCAGAGGGAAATGTCATAGTCTTACTAGAACTTCATTTCTGTAAAATGGTGATAAATTTTAATGCTTTTCCTTCCTCAGAATATAAGAAAAAGAAATGTGATAATAAATATTGTGTTTTGTGCTCTTGGAAGGGATGGCACTAAAACAGCTCTGGGAGTTGAATGAAGGATAGATATACTCACTGCAAGGAAGGCAGGACTGATGGCTACCCAGCATATCTTCCAGAACAGGCCTGGGCTGAAACCAAGCATGACCTTCACATCGTGGCAGAATTGCTCGATTCCTGAGCAGGGAAAACAGTATTATCAGCTCCCTTCCTCATTGACCTCAATGGACCCAAATCCTGAAAGTGCCAAATGCCTACCCTTGAGTATGAGGTGGAACACCCATCTCTGTCCCTCCAATCCCACTGCCCACCCAAATCTTCCTTCTTGCTGCCTAATGGGGCTCCTCTATCAGAGAGACTCTTTCCCCATGTCTCTTGTACCTTTGTATAAACTCTATCAGCAATCAGAGCCATGGTGCAGGTACTTGTTAATCCATCTGTGCTACACTCCTCACATCAGATTATTTTTGTTTAAGAAATCTTAATTTATCCCTTGTGGTGCCTCCAAAGCCAATTACTTCCATTCTTTCCAGATCACTTTCCAGATCATATTTGGATCCCTCTCTCTGTTTTTTCATATGGTGAGTGCTTTGAGAATAAGAACTTTCTTACTTTTTCTATTTGGATTCACAGAACTTGGCAAAGTGATTGGTAACTCTTGATAAATATTTTTTGTTCATTTATTGGTCTATTTATCTATTCATTCATTCATGGATTAAAGGTGATGGACAGGATTAGAGATAGAGAGACCTGACAGCAATGGGAAAAGTCTCTTTTCCTTAACCTGCAACACCAGCTTGGAAGCTTTCTGACTTCAGAAGGGTGAAGACATATACATGGAAGCAGATAAACTAAACAGACTAACACCATGAAACATAAATGGGTGACCAATATATACAGTGAGAGCAGAAGGAAACTTCAAGATGTTATGGCTATTGTGAGTTAACTAGTATAGCTATTATATGCCTTTGCTCTTAGGTTGTATGGAGATGACAGTTTAATGAAGCAAATAAACTTTCTGGTTGTTTTGTGCTCTTATAGCTCAGGAGGCTGAAGAAAAGGAAGAAAAGGAAAGAAAAGAATTCCAACCTAGGAATCAGGTTTGCCATGGAGTTGGATGTAGGGAATGTTTGGAAAGTTCAGTGTTCCATAATATACATATCTATTGGCTATTATTATTACTATGCTTCCATGGACTGGAAGTGAGTGATCCAAATATTAGATCTGGAAAGAATGGAAATAATTGGTATTGGAGGTACCACAAGTGATAAGTTAAGATTTTCTTTTTCTTTCTTTCTTTCTTTTTTTTTTGCTGAGGCAATTGGGGTTAAGTGACTTTCCCAGGGTCACACAGCTAGGAAGTATTAAGTGTCTGAGACCAGATTTGAACTCAGGTCCTCCTGACTTCAGGGCTAGTGCTCTATCCACTGAGCTACCTAGCTGCCCCAAGCTAAGATTTTCTTAAACAAAAAAATTAATCTGATGTGAGGAACGTAGCACGGATGGATTAACAGGTACCTGTTAATCCAGAAACAGAACCTGTTCCATGGTTCTGATTGCTGATAGAGTTAATGTGTTATACAAAGGTACAAGAGAAATGGGGAGAGAGTCTCTTTCCCCTTCTCCACTCCATTGGGGAATGGAGTCTTTTTTTAAAAGGTGCTTTTTACCATAAAACCAAGAAACTGCAATTGCCTCCAAGAACACCACAGCCAGAATGGAACAGTTAGCACCAAATTCCTCCAGGAGCTTGATCACATATGCACCTCCCTAGAACAACAAAAGAAATCCAGTTTCAAGGCTGTCTGCAGCATCCTTCTGGAAAGAGTCCTGAACCGGGCAAGCAGAAGACAACTCCAATGGCTTTCTAGAGGACCATGAGTCTTTTTTAACTTTTTTAATTGTTTTATTTTTTCCTGGTTATACATGTATATTAACTTTTAAAATACACATTTCTTTATGAATCATGTTGGAAGAGAAAAATCAGAACAAAAGGAAAAAAACCACGAGAGAAAAAAAAAACAGAAAAAAGAAGTGAATATAGCATGTATTGATTTACATTCAATCTCCACAGTTTTTTTTTTTCTGGATGCAGATGGCATTTTCTGTCCAAAGTTTTATTGAGATTGCCTTGGAAGTCTCTTCCTTTCAAAGTTTTCCATTCGAGACTTACATGAACTGATGCTAAATGAAATGAGCAGAACCAGGAGATCATTCCACATAGCAACAAGATTATCCGATGATCAATTCTGATGGGCGTAGCTCTTTTCAACAATGAGATGATTCAGACCAGTTCCAATGATCTTGTGATGAAGAGAGCCATCTACATCCAGAGAGAGAACTGTGGGAACTGAGTATGGATTGATCACAACATAGCATTTTCACCCTGTTTGTTGTTATTTGCTTGCATTTTATTTTCTTTCTCATTTTTTCCTTTTTGATTTGGTTTTTCTTGTGCAGCAAGATAATTGTATAAATATGTATGCATACATATTTACATATATCTAATTTAACATATATATTTTACCATGTTTAATATATATATATATATACATATATATATATATGTACATATATTGGATTACTTGCCCTCTAGGGAAAGGGTTAAGGGGAAGGGGGAAATTGGAACAAGGTTTTGCAAGGGTTAATGTTGAAAAATTATCCATACTTATGTTTTGAAAATGAAAAGTTTTAATAAAAAAAGTTTTACATTCTCTGAGCCCCAGTTTCCCCATATTTAAAATGAGGAGGTGCTCTGATATAGTGGAAAGAATGCTGGATTTTGACTCAAAGGATATGCAATTTTTTTTTTTTTACAGACAATTGGGATTAAGTGACTTGACTCCTATAGCTAGAAAGTGTTAAGCGTCTAAGACTGAATTTGAACTCAGGTCCTCCTGACTCCAGGGCCAGTCCTCTATCCACTTGTCATCTAGCTGGCCCCAGGATATGAGTCTGATTCTCAGCTTGGCCAAGTTGTGTGACTTTAGACAAGACAGTGTGACTCTCTTGGTCTCAGTTTCCTTTCCTATTAAATACAAGGGTTGGACTCCATGATCTCTGAAGCCTCTTTCCACTCTGATTTATTTTCCTTTGGTCTTAGATCTCTTAGTAGTAGATGATGAAGAGGAATAAAATCTTTCTCAAGGGTGTAGAATGATTTGGAAGAAAGATTATCGGAGATACAATGATTATCATCATCTCTGCCATAAACTTGTGCTGAATTTACTTAGCTTGGTTTTCATGAGTACTTCTGAGGGATGGAATGGGTGGGCAGTGGTTAGATTGGGCTCCTTCTCTAGAGAATAACAACTTGAATAATGATGATTCTACAAAGTGAAGCCGGAGCATAACTAGCAATTCTGAGACTTAGGGCAAGCAGTAGAAACACTTCCTTGGTTCTTTTGTGGGGACTTAGGGGGTGGGGCGGACAGTGCAAACAGCACAAAACCATAGCTGAGGAGGTTGCTGGGACAGAATGAGAAAGGGGTACATGGGGAGGAGTTCCTCTGGAGTGTGGCCACCAGGGGGAGGTAATTGTAACTTTCTTTTTTATTTTCCATTATTCTTACTAACTAGGTGTTGAGCTTAATTGTTTCTGTGTTTCTGCGTAGCTGTAGGATGGAAGATCCATCGTTAATAGATTTTAGTACCCTAGACAAAGCCCAAATTGTAGCTCTGAGTATAGCTCCTAAAGAGAAAGAAATTCTACAAGCCCATTTATTCTTATCTGCCGTACTCATGAATAGTATAATGTGGCCCAATGGATAGAACATTAGGTCTGGGATCAGGAAGACTTGAGTTTAAACACAATCTCAGACACTTACTAACTGTATGACTTTGAGAAAATCCCTTAACCTGTCTGCTTCACTTTTCTCATCTGAAAAATGGGGACAAAAATAACACTTCCTTTCCATGGTTGTTGTAAGCATCAAATGAAATAATATTTGGAAAGTATTATGCGAACCTTGAAGTGCTAACTTTAAATAACTGGTCTTCTTGTTCTCCTTATTTTTCTTCATCATCCTCATCCTCATCATTTCCTCCTCCTCCTATTATTTCTTCTTCCTCTTTCTTTTTCCTTTTCTTCCTCTTCCTCCTCCTCATTCTCGTTATCATCATCATATTCAGAGGTGACTGACATCTATTTATCCTAGACTGATATATTTGTAAAAAACTCTTTTGCTCCATTTTCAACCTAAATATAAAAAACCCACTCAATCCTTAACTTCCCCAAACCATAGAACGAATTGACAAATTTTAGGGTAGGGCTCGTCTGGGTGAGTTGTATGTTTTTTTTTAACTTTATGAAATCAGAACCCAGATTGTGACCTGGGTAGCAGTGAGGAGATCAGACACATGGACTCTCAATTTCCTTTACCTCCTGGATGAGTTCATATGCTATGAATAAATCCCAGTTACATCAGTTGCATGTGAGTCTCTCTGTGCCTCAAAGCCCTGGACCACACTGGCAATATAAGACTGGCAATATAAGGGGATTTCTTATGGGTCATATTTTTTGGATAAGAACCAGAATTTATAGAATACTTTGATAATTGTGAAATAGTTTGTCCATTATCTCATTTGTGCCTTCAAAATACCTCGAAGGTAAATTTTATAGTCAAATATTTTTAGCCAAACATTACAGATGGAGAAACTGAGGTCCAGAGAAGTGACTTGTCCAGAACCCTCCAGTTCCTAAGTGTGAGAGGCTTACTGACTCCAAATCTAGCACTCTATTCATTAGGCTACCTGCCCCTCCAAAGGTAGGGAATACTAGGGCAAGAAACAAAGCCTGAGCATCCTCAAGTTTGTGTAAACCCTGTTTTTTCTTGCCACAGTGCCCAGGTGTATCACTCACCCAATTCCTGCCATACTCACTTGGGTCAGCGTGGCGAGTGAACCCAGAAAGCAGATGGCCACCAGACCCAGGACCAAGAGCTCCCTCCTTCGGGTGAGGGTCTGCGGATATTCATCTATCAGAGCTGTGATGATGGCCTCCAGGCCCCCAAACTGCAGAGAGAACCACAGCGGAGCAAGTTGATGTGGGACAAAATATCAACCAAACTTGAATTCCCATCCCCCTCTGCATCTGAGTGATACTTCTGTCCCTCTCATGTGGGTCAGTTCTAGATGCCCTAATTTGCCCCCTTCTTTCTTTTCTTCAGTAGATTAAAAATAACATTGGTGAAGGTCTAGTTCTCAACATTTTAAAATGCCCAAACAGGAAAGTTCTTCTCATGTTTCCACCTTGATTTGCTTAGATATATGCCAGGACACATACTTCAGCCCAGAGGAGGAACACCAAAGGACATGATTGTAAAGATCAGTGAACATAGCAGCAAATTTGGGGTCAGAGAGTCAGGGGATCAGGGTTCAAGTCTCGATTTTGTCACTTCCTGGCTGTGTAGGTGAGCTTTGGGCAAGATGCCTTCACTTCTCTGGGGCTCAGTTTCACCCCATGTAAAATGAGAAAATTGTACTAATTGACTTCTGAGATTTCTTCCAGCTCTGAATCCATGTGACTGTGATCTGTCAAATGAAAGAATTATAATGGGGGATGAGAGAGAGAGAGAGAGACAGACAGACAGACAGAGAGAGAGAGAGACAGAGACAGAGACAGAGAGAGACAGAGACAGAGACAGAGACAGACAGAGACAGATAGACAGAGACAGACAGAGACAGAGACAGAGAGAGACAAAGACAGAGAGAGAGGAAGGGAGGGAGGGAGAGAAAGAGAGAGAGAGAGAGAGAGAGAGAGAGAGAGAGAGAGAG
>JAJPUD010001983.1:127999-205522 GCA_023553655.1 Myrmecobius fasciatus
AAAAGAGAGAGAGAAAGCTAGTAAGTGTTTGAGGTGGGATTCAAGCTCAGGTCCCCCTGACTTCTTATCCACTATCTTTACCCCTATACCAGCCTTAATGTATTGGATAGAGGTCTAACACCTGAGTTTATGTCTTGACTCTGTCTGTATTAGCTGTGTGACTTTGCAGGAGTCAGTGTCCCCGGCAACTCTCTGAGACTATCCATTCCTGATCCACTTTGCAGGAGGAGTTTCTGTAGGAGGAATCCTTAAAAAGTCATGGTCACAAAAAATCAAACACACGCCCAAACCATAATCTAGTGAAGTAATCTGTAATAAAGTGGGTCAACATATTTCTTTTAACAAATAATATATTTCCACACTATCTGAGGGAAGGGGTGACTCCAAGTAAAAATTTCAGGCTCTGTGGCAGAGATAGGGGAGACTATTTCAGAAGTAGGGAAGCTTTCAATACTCTTCCAACCAGACTATATAAGCAAATTGCTTTGCCAAGTCCACCTCAGCAGTGAAAAAATAATCCTGATTATAATTATTTAAGATTTAGAGAGCACGTTTCTTGAAATGGCTTTGTTACAGAGGTGGCCACAAGTATTATTTTCATTTACCAATGAGGAAACTTAGGGCCAGAGAGGTTAATCAGTATGTCCAAGGCCACATAGCTTGTAAATGTTAGGGTCAGGATTTGAACCTGTCTCATAACTTCAAGTCAAAAATCTTTTTTTGTAATAAAAACAGAAAAATGGAAATGGTTTGTTGCTTCCTTTATTCAGCCAGTGAAATTCTTGAACCCCGGGCTGAGGGAGAGCGAATTCAGATAAAAGAGATACAGACCTTTGTCTTTTGCCACTTCTTCTACCTCAATGTTCCTCATCTCAGCCATGTAGCCTAGGACGGTGAAGATGACAAACCCAGAAAGGAAACTGGTCAAGCAGTTCACCATGCTGGTGATAAGGGCATCCCTGCAAGTCAGAAAGCCTGAGTATGGCTTAAGGATTAGGGAGGAGGATAAAAATGGCAGTCTTCAGAAGCTGTAGCTTTAAAGGTCACAGTGGATGACAGAGAAAGGCAGACAGGAGTGATGTATTCTCTCTTGATCTCCTCATCAGTGCCCAAGAGTTCAAGGATCATCTCTCTGCAGATGAATTCTCTGCAGATCTCTCCAGCTCAACAATGGTCAGTGGGGCATCTCCATTGGGATGCCAGGTTGGCATCTTATACTCATTGATTCCAAAATAGAAATTATCTTCCCAAGGTGCAGCTGGGTGGCACAGTGGGTAGAGCACCAGCCCTGAAGTCAGGAGGACCTGAGTTCAAATCAGATCTCAGACACTTCACACTTCCTAACTGTGTGACCCTGGGCAAGTCACTTAATCCCAATTGCCTCAGCAAAAAAAGAATGACATTATCTTCCCCTCTAAACTGCCTTCATTTAAATTTGCCTATTTCTGTCAAGAATATCAGCATCTTCCTAGTCACCAGAATTCTCAACCTTAGAGTCATTCCTTGCCCTTAAACCTCTCTGCTTAATTAATTGCTGTCTTATCCATTCTGCCTCCATAATATCGCTGGCCTTAATCCTTTCCATTTAATCAGCTGCTGAGTCTTTCCTATTCTGCCTCCATAACATCTCTCTCAGATGTATACCCTCTCCTCTTAAACTTACGTGGCCACAACAGTTTTAGTCTAAGTTCTTATCTTCTACCTGGATTATTGCAATAACCTAATTGGTTTACTTGTTGGTTTCTCCCATTCTCTCCACTCACACAGTAACACCCTGGTGATCAGCTTACATCTTGACTCTCATAGTAGCTTGCTGGATGGTCTTCCTGCCTATTCCAATACATCCTACATCAAGCTACCAAAGCCATTTTCCTAAAGTGCAGATCATTTGCTGCTCAATAAACTCTAGTGACTCCTTATTACCTACAAGATCAAGTATAAAATTTCCTGTTGGACACTGTAATCATGTAATCATCTAGCCCCTTTCTACCTCTCCATTCTTCTTATACCTCTATAATCTAGCTATGCTGGTTAACTTTACACATGGCAATCCTCACATAGAGTCTCTTTCTTATGTTTCTTTTTTTTTATTGGTTACGAGATTTGCCCATAGTCACACAGTGGATTTGAACTGACTTCAAGGCTGGTGCTCTATCCACTGTGCCATCTAGCTGTTCCTCCAGAGCATTTTCATACACACATTGTCATCTGATCTTTCTTCTAGTCTTCTGAGATAGAATGAATAAGTATAGCTATCGCCAATATCTAAAATGCCCTTCCCCTTCACTTCTGCTTCCTGACTTTCCTGGGTTCCTTCAAGATTGAACTCAAACTCCACCTGCTGCAGGAATTCTTTCCTGATTGTTCCCCTTCTGGCCTTGCCCTCCAAGTACCTGCCCTTTGACTACATTTTTTTCTTTAAACAGGTAGTAAATGGCAATATGGTAAATGATGAAAAATAAATAATTATGGACATAATTATTTTTACTTCTCCATTAAATTTGAGTTTTTGGAGGGCAGACACCGTGTTTTTCTTATTTTGTGTTATCAGCATTTAGTACAATGTCTGGCAAGTACTTAATGAATAATTGTTGACTGACTGCCTTTCACATATTTATATTTGTTTTGATGATTGTTGATTTAGTACTTTAAAGTTTATAAAGTATTTTTTTCTAGCATAGTACATGTATACACATACACACATATATAATAGATTTTCTATTTTCTTATCTGTGTATATATTGTTTCCTCACCATAGAATGTAATCTTTTTGAGGTCTAGGACATTTTCATTTTTGTTAAGCACTGTTCTAGGTATTGGAAATACAAAAACAAAAATACTTCTTGAAATGAATGAATGAATGAATGAGAGATGGAAGTGACTTATCCACCACAAAGACAGTATGAATCTGGGGTAGAATTTAAACTCCAAACCCAGCACTTAAAGAACTTTTTTATCTCACTACCTGCTTTAGTCCCTGATCCTCC
The DNA here is from genome assembly GCA_023553655.1 of Myrmecobius fasciatus. Lineage (NCBI taxonomy): Eukaryota > Metazoa > Chordata > Mammalia > Dasyuromorphia > Myrmecobiidae > Myrmecobius > Myrmecobius fasciatus. The sequence goes on from JAJPUD010001983.1 coordinate 130,987, forward strand.
CAACCTTGTACAAATTCAGTGACCTTGACCTTGCTTTGCATCCTCACCTGAAGCAGTTGTTGTTAATCTGGTTGTAACTGGACAGAGCAAGCAGAACTCCAAATCCAGGACCCAGAGAGAAAAAAATCTGAGCTGCAGCATCGACCCAGACCTGTTGAGACAAATGGAAGGCAGCGGGGTTTAGGGTGCCGCATGGATGGGAAGGGGAATCAGCATTTGGAGAGTTCCCTCCCTCCAGAGTAGACTCAGAATTGCCAATTCATCCCCACTGATCAATGTACTGAGCTTTTTGCAGCTAGTTAGTTGTTCTTGAATTCTTGTGTTTGTGTTCAGTTAAGAACAAGTTCATTTGAATAAATCAATCATTTCATCCAATAGAAAATAAGCTTATTGAGGCTAGGGGCCTTTAAAAACCTGAACAAGAATCCTCTCTCCACCATGCTTGACAAGTGAGCATCCAGACTCTGCTTGAAGTCCTCCATGAGCAGGAAGTTATTGCCTTAAGAAGTAATTCTTTTACCTTGGACTTTTTTCTGTTTGAAAGTTTCTGCTGACATCAAATTTAAAATCAGACCCAGCAACTTAAATCTGCCTCTTTAGGCCTGGTTCTCTCCTTTGGGGCCAAGCATAACAAGCATAATCCCTCTTCTATAGGACTACCTTTCAAACATGTGAAAGCAGCTAAAAGTAACTCCCAAAATGAGATGTTATCATCAGGTCATAAGGGAAATATGCCCTATCTGTCCTGAAAGGCCTCTGCCCAAGGATAAACAGTAGTAAATAGCAAAGCCAGGATTCAATGTCATTTGTCATTTGACTCCTGATTCTGGGCCCTTTTCATTCTAGTAAAGCTGCTACTTTGCCTAGACACCTGGCCATTTAGGGACTGAACCAATACCTGGATTCAGGTCTCTCTATTATTATTCTTGTATTTCTTTTCACTATGCCACTTAGAAAGGCACAGGAAGGTTGTCAAGTAGCTAGGAAGCTATCATGTGAAAGAGAGATTAGGTTTGTTCTGGCAGCCTCAGAAGAAGCAAGGCTAACAGTTGTAGGAAATTTCTGCCTTCTATAATCTATCTATCATCTATCCATTTATCTACCTACCTATCTATCTACCTACCTACCTACCCACCTATCTATCTATCCATCTATCTATCTGTCTCTCTATCTATCTATCTGTCTACCTATCCATCCATCCATCCATCCATCTATCTATCCATCCACCTATTATCCATCTATCCATCCAACCACCCATCCATCCATCCATTTATCTATTTATCTATCTGACCATCTATCTATCTATCTATCTACTATCTTATCAACCAACCATCCATCCATCCATCCATTTATCTATCTAGCCATCCATCCATTTATCTATCCATCCACCTATCTATCTATTTATCCATCCATTTATCTATCCATCCACCTATCTATTTATCCATCCCTCCATTTATTTATCCATCCACTTATTTATCTATCCACCCATCCATCCCACCATCCATCTATCTATCCATCCACCTATCTATTTATTCATCCTTCCATCTATCTATCCATCCACCTATTTATCTATCCATCCAATCATCTCTCTTTCTATCTATCCATCAATTCATCTATCTATCTATCTATCTATCTATCTATCCCATCTATCTAACTATATCCAATTGCTATCACCTAAGTGGGAAGACATGAAGGGGGAGGCCTCATTTTTTTGTGGTTGGCATTTTTAGGAAGCTAGCCCCTGCTCTGCTCTATGAAGAGCTTCACAAAAGATTTCATAGTGGGAAGGGACCTCAAAAGTTACCAGGAGAACATAAGCTCCTTGAGAGGAGGAACTATTTGGCTTTGGCCTTTGAAATACTTAATAAATGCTTATCAATTGATTGACTTGTATTTTATCCCTGGGCCAGGAACTCCTGTTAGACTAGAAGTTGTTACTCATTGGGATTATTTTATTTCTTTGCTTTTCTATCTTCAGTGCCAGGCATGTTATAGATACTTAATAAAAATGCTTGTTGATCATTTAAGTGAGCAATAAAATGCTTTTTGAATTGAATTGAACTGAATTGATCTTAGCTAGTACCAAGAATTCCCAAGATAAATGGTCATCCAGCATCCACTTGAAGACCTCTACCCCAACAACAATGCAACAACAACAACAAAAATACTTATTGAGTGATTTATAGTTTTCAAAGTTCTTTATAAATATTATTTCATTTTATCTACATATGTTATCATATTCTACTTTTGAGAAATTTTAATTATTTGGATATATACATATACATGCATATATACATACATACATATATTCATACATGCATTCTCACACATAGATAGATATAAGGGTGATTAGATAGATGAAGTAGATAGATAGATTGATAGATGGATATATAGAAGAATAGTTAGGTGAAGGATAGATAGATAAAAAGTTAAGATAAATGGATAGATAGAAGAATAGTCATATAGATGAAGCATAGATAGATGGATAGATAGAAAGATAGATGGGTAGATAGAATAGTTAGATGAAGGATAGATGGATAGATAGAAAGTCAGGGAGATGATAGAAGAATAGTTAGATGAAGGATAGAAAGATGGATAGAAAGTTATGTGGATAGATAGAAGAATAGTTAGGTTTAAGGATGGGTAGATGATATCTAGCTAGCTAGCTAGATATGTTATAGCAGACAGAATTTTCCTGCAACTCTTATCTTTACTCCTTCTGGGGCTAATCAGAACAAATCTAATCTCTTTCACGTGATAGCTTTCTAGATACTCAACATGGTTAATGGTTAATGACTGCCACGATCTTATTGCACTCAACTTTTAAGACCTCTTCCAGCTCTAAGGTTTATTTTAGTTCTCTTCATCTCAATGAGATGCCATACTTGGCCTTCTTCAACATGCTCCATGATGTCAATGGTGTGGATAATCTATCCATTGATCATCCACACCTTTTCCTCTGAAGATTCTCATCTGTCCTTCTACAAATCTCCTCCATAGATCCCACCTACTCAATCAATGCCCCAGAAGCCTTCCGTTGATGTTTTCCGTATTTTATGGGTAGCATCCATTCTAGATTTTCTCAGCAATGCTAATACTTTTCTTCAACTTCATAAGTTTCACCTCCTTTGCTTCCTCAGCATCTTCTTTTTGCTTCCCACTTCTCTTGATCCTCTAAAAAACAGCTTACCTATTCCATCCAGGCCCTTCTATTATGCCTAAAGAGAGAAGGCAGATCAGAGCTGAGAGATCCAGGGCTTGGGGCTCTTTCTCCTGGGGCCTGGATACAAAGAGACCTTCAGTTTGTTGAAAGACTTGAGGAGGGACACATATGTTAAAATGAATTATTTGTGATGTTTGCTATTGAAAGTTTTAATTAGAGCTTATATCTGACTGATTAATTTTAATGAAAATTCTCTAATGCAGTCCAATGTAATTACAGATAGGAAGTCCATTGTCAATGGGCTTCAGAGAAAAGGGGCAGGACCCCCGGCATACATACAGCCAAGCTTGGTAAATGAGATGTGTAATTCAGTTTTTCATTTGCATTTCTAAGAGCCAGAATTGTAAGCCTGTTCTTTTTTCTGAAGGAATAATGAGCTTAGTACTTGGGTCTCTCTGATCTTCTCAGGAGAAACCCCCGTAAGCTAAAGGTACCTATTAGAGCAAGTGACAGCTGGCAGAGTAGCAGACTTAGGAGAGCAAATGTTAGAGGAGGGAAAGAGATCCCCAGAGAGCCTTGAGACTGTCAGGATAGTGCCAAGGATCACTCAGCAGTATATGATCTCTGGAGGTCAGAGAGTCCTTTCCTTTGCTTTCAGGAAAGAATCATCTCCTGTCTCTTGCCTTTTTCTATAGTCTCCTCTCTTCTCCTATCCCCTGTGTAAACTGACTTCTTCTCTCCTTGCCCCCATGTCTGGACTGTATGCTACAAAATTTTGTCTTTCTTCATGGCTCATCTTGAATGTTCCTTCCTTTGTGGAGTTGTGGTTAGCTCTCTTGGTCACCTTGTATTTGCTTCTTTGTAAACTCATCATTCCCTACTATCTAATAAAATAAATGGAAGCTGCTTGAGGGGAGGGACATTTTACATGGGGTCTCGCTCTCCCCAGTATCTAGTTAATGTCTCCCACTGCATACAGGGCCAACTCCAGTTTTCCTAATCTAGATCTTGTCACTGGACCCAGGCTTCTGATGAGAAAGTAAGGCTTGTTACTTTGCACAGCCCTGCCTCCCTTAAATCCAATTCCTGTGCATGTCATGGCCTCCTGATGTCATGGTCCTCATTGACAAAGAAGGACAAACAACAACAACAATCTAGTTATTAATAAAAGTAAGCACTTGCTGAATTGTGTCAAATTCTACATCCCCTAGTAGAATATGAGCTTGAGGAGAGGGACAGATACAGAGATCAAAGATCCCAGGCAGCTTACATTCTATCAGAGGATGCAACTGGTTCAACGACAGGTAGACGGCACAGATGGAAAACAAAGAACTTTCTTTTGAAACTTGAGGTCTGATTAGATTTGTTCTGTTTGGCCCTATAGAGCAGAACATGGAGATGGACTTTGGATAGATGTCCAGGAAATCTTGAAAATGAGAGCTATCTGAAAGTGGAGTAGACTGCATGGGGAAAGTGGAGGTCTCATCCCTCCTTGAGGGATTGCAACTACTAGACAACCATTTTATGGCTATGTTGGGGGAAGGGTTCATTTAGGAGTTGGACTATGTGGTTGCTAAAGGTCCTTCCTATTCTACAATTCAGTGATTCTGTGAAATATAAAGTCACTCTGGCGTAGGGGCACTGGGGAGGAATCAGAAAAAGCCTTCTTACCCACTTTCCTTCCAGGTATTTGTTAATACTTAAAGTGCTGCTATAAACATTTTGATCTATATGGGAGCTCAAAGACTGGCTTTTGACTTCCTTGATGGCATATACCTAGTAGCGGTGTTGCTGAGTCAAAGGGTAAGGGGGACATTGAATTCATGTCCTGAGAGGACTTCCTGAAGCCATTGGAGCCAGCTAAAACTAGCCTCCCTAATTCAGATTTCACCAGAAAAGTGGGACATTTGAATGCTGATCACTGCAATTATTTATTAGCCTTTTGAGGGGAGTTATAGGAATGGAACAGTCCAGTCCAGTGGCTTAGATGGATACACACACACACACACATCAGTAATTATAGGAGGGGAAAAGAGGTGGGTGCATTCTTCCCAAGTATGTCAGCATCCCACAGCCTTCTGGGGCAGAGCTGTACTATTGGAGTCTGGTGATTTTATTTTCTCATAGGGGCTTATCAGGAAAGATGCAGCCCTAGAACTGCCCATCTGTGTTTTTTTTTTTTTAATATACTGGTGTTCCACTGTTCAGCCTGACCTTCCTGCCCAGTTACTATGACACATCTCCCAACTCTAGACTTCAAGCAGTTGAGCCTTAGGCTATCCCAAACACCTGAAGTCATTCTTATGTGAACCTTTCTGAAACAAGTATTGAGAGGGTTTATATTGAGGAAGGAGCAGTTGTCCCATTGTAAACTCCTTGGGGCAAGAGATTGTACTCATGTGCCTATATTTGTATCTTCTTATTCTCATTTCTACAGCCCAACCTATTGTAATTCTGATCATGGGCATAATATTCAACTACCTGGAGGATCTCTGATTTGGTCAACCTAGAGAACTCCCAGTGTGGGACTTTTCTCCACCAGAGCAGATCAAAACCTATGCCATTAGTAGAAAAATAGTAGGAAGTTAGATAGTGTGGGTGGAAGTGACCTGACTAAGATCCCATGACTAGGAAGTGTTGGAGATCAGATTTGAATCCAGGGTTTCCTGACTCTGAGGTCAGTGTCATGTCTTCTTTTCAGAGGTATCATATTCTTGGCCACATATGGCCTGCAAAACTCTTGAAAAAACAGCCTAGGTCAGATTAAAATGTAATCGGGAAATGTTTAACAAAATAAATAAGGACAAAATACAATATAGGAAATACTAATTTGTGGTTTTCTAAGTCAACATGAGGCTTGTAGAGATCTTGTATTTACTCGAGTTTGACACCATTTTGAATATCATGCTCCCTTTGTACTGGTATTATAATCATATGGCCTTGGGATCTCTTCTGAGAGAAAGTATGGATAGAGCATTGGAAGATCTAGCTTTGAATCCCACCCCAGATATTTATTTACTATCTGTGAGATGGTAAGTTACTCAACATTGAAAGGGCTTAATTTTTTGGGAGGTATATCGTAGCATAGTTAATAGAATGTAGAACTTGGAGTCTAAAAGACCTGAGTTCAAATTCTGCTTCTGACACTTAAGATCTATCTGGGCAAATCATTTACACAGCCTTCCTAGGTCTCAGTTTCTTTATCTATAAAATAGGGCAGTTGGATTTCTCCACATGATAGGCCTTCAGATACTGAACAGCAGCTATCATACCACCTGAGTCTTCTCTTTACGGGCTAAACATCTCAATTGTTTCAACTGATCCTCATAAGACATGAATTTGGAGTTGGCTGGGGCACTGAAATGATGGGTGATTGGCCCAGAGCTCTGTTGGAAAACCCTTTGAGAGCCCAGAGTCACCTCAATGCCATAAAGAGACATCTACTATGAGAACTATCACTTAGAGTCAGAATGACCAAGTCTGACCAAGTGTTTCCCACATTTTACAGATGAAGAAATGAAATTCTAGAGATGTTAAGTGATTTGCCCAATATCACCCAATGAATAAGTGTTCAAGTAGGATTTGAACCCAAGTCCTCTGAGCAGGACTTGGTATCATTATTTCTGATGCCCTGAATCATAGCTCAGGTCTGTGGCCCCCCCAGAAAAAGTCTGGAGTATCCAGGAAAAAAGACTCATTGGCTTACTGATGTGCTCAGAAGTTTCTCCCAGTTGGGCTGGAGGTAGAAGATGATTCCTCTCCAGGCTCCAGGTAAGGTGGCTCCTCGGATCAGGAGGATGAAAAGCACCAGATAGGGGAAGGTGGCAGTGAGCCACACTACCTAGGAAGGGAAGAATAAGATCAGGAAGCTGGAAGTAGACCAATATACACAGTGGTGAAAGAATTGAGGAATATGGCAGAAAGTATCATATGGAGGGAGCTTTGCCCTCCTAGAGGGTCCAGGGCCAATCTGATACAAAGGCAGAAAAGGTATTGTCAGAGACTGCCCCAGAAGATGAGACAACACCTAAAATTTCTTCTGTGGGATAAATCCTTTTAATATTTACATTTAGAAATGTAAATATTGCAAGAGAAAGTCTATATAACCACCAAAAGAATCTCAGAATCAGTTGTTCTCTGGTTCAACCCCTTCATTTTACAGTTGGGTAAACTGAGGCAGACAGTGGTTAAGTGACTTGCCAAGAGTGGTAGCTAGTAAGTGTCTAAGACTGGGCAGCTAAGTGGTGTAGTGGAATGGTGCCAGGCCAGGAAACAGAAAGAACTGAGTTCAAATCTGGCCTCAGACACTTATACTTCTTATTCTGTAGTTATCCCAATAATGCCCCTTCCCTAACCTTACAAAACCCAATGGAATAAGGAGGTTTTTAAATGCTCTATAAATATCTCTTACTCTTGTCCCATTATTATTTTCACCTTCCTTTATCTAGGGTTTTTTATTTGGAGTGGGAGGATTGACAGTAGCTCTGGGGGAGCCTGATCAGGGTGTGAGAGGGTTCAGCTACCTTCCCAGAAGTCTTCACTCCTTTCCAAAGGCTGAAGTAGACAGTTGTGAAAATGAGGAAGAGACACAGCAGAAGCTGCCATCGGATGCCTCCTGGATCTTGCAGGCCACCCGACTTCTGAATCTCCAAGACCCTTCGCCTGTTGGGGAATCACCTGAGATGCTCAATCGCTCTTTGAACCCCGGCACTTGGAGTACCAGCCCTCTCCAAGACAGTGAAAGAATATTAGTGTGAAAATTAAGGAATGATAGAGATGAACAAGGAGAATCCCTGACTAAAATCAAACGAAGGGGCCAGTGTCGATATCAGAACCAAGGACAGATCCTTGGTATCGGGACCCTCATCTTGACTGTATAGGGTTGGTTATACCTTGAATCTCCTGCATAGAACAAGATTTCTAGAAGGTTTGACATCACCCTGGGGCACTGGAGCTAGCCCTGACCATTCACTAAGTAATTAGTACTTTGGTTTGGGATTTTTAGAAAAGTGCTTTATACTTCTTCATTTAACTCAATCTCCCCTGATCTTTATTACAGCCTTCTGAGATAGTCCAAGCAGATGAGCATTTTGTCAGAAGACAAAATCAAGAGACCACAGGATTCTAATATTATAGATCTAACTAGATCTGGAAGGGACCTTGGGGCTATTTAGTCCAAATAAAGAAACTTGACCCAGGGTGGTGAAATGATTTGTCATCGGTCACACAGTAATTTTCAGAGTTTGTGATTCTAAAACTCTTTCCCACTATGCTATATTGTCCAATTCCTCCCTTTTCCAGATAGGAAAAGAGGTCCAGGGAGGTTATCCACGGTCACTGAGCTAGCAAAAGCCAGGATGCGAAATCAAATCATAGAGTCACAGAACCTCAGAGAACCACAAGACTTCAAAAGCTATCTAATCCAATCTATCCCTGAACACAGGTCCCCTATACACTACCCCCAACAAATTATTATCCAATCATTGCTTTAAGAATAAGGAAGGAAGGAGGGGCAGCTGAATGGCACAGGGGATAGAGTACTGGCCCTGAAGTCAGGAGAACCTGAGTTCAAATCTGGTCTCAGACACTTACTATTTCCCAACTGTGTAAACCTGGGTAAGTAACTTAACCCCAATTGCCTAAGAAGAAAGGAGGAACAACCCTTTGATTCCTGAGGCATCTCATTCCACTTTTAGAATATAGACTGATGCAAGAGAAGTCATTATATTTTTCATTTTCATTGTCCTAGACCTTCCATACTATGGAATAATGTGGTACAGTGAAAAGGGAGTCAAGGGATCTAAATTTGAATCCCAGCTCTTCCACTTTATTCCTTGTGTGACATTGTATGGATAATTTAATCTCTTTGAGTTTCCATTTCCTCATTTGTAAAGTTAGAATGAAGGAATCTAAGGTCCTTTCCACTTAGTACCTTTGATTTCATATACTTCAGGGTTATTGACAGCACAAAAAAATACATAGATACAAAAATGCTAATAGACATGTAATTTATGATAATAAACATATTATTTGTGTTATTTATGATAATAAACATAATAAGGAACAAAATGTATACCCAATAATTTAGGAATAGCTGATCGATTTTGGTCTGTAAAGGTAAAAGGATGTGAATAATTCAAGGAAACTTGGGAAGATGTATCAAATGATGCCAAATAAAGAACACTGAGATGTAACAAACCTATGGTCTGTTTTGGTGCTCGGCATTTAGTTCCAGTTGGCTAAAGGATTCTTCCTTCCTTTCTGTTAATAATGAAAGAATAACTGCTTTTTTTGAGAATGGGACAGCCAATTTATGGAAAAGCATAATGGGAATAATTTGGGATAAGCAGGCATGGAAGGGTTATGATTTGTATCATAAGGGGAAATCCTTCTTAGACCCATTGGAAAAATTGGAGTACTCTATAAAGGAATTTCTTTGGGGGGTTGTTGGTTGAGTATCTGTTGTATTGAAAAAATGTACTGAGAAAAAATTAACTACAAAAAGAAGTTGAAGGCTTCAAGTGAAGGGGACCCACCACCTCTGTTTGAGTTTTTTTGACATCAGGTTTAAACTTAATTCTCCATCACTTCTCCCCATGGCTCCCCATAGTTCTCTTTTAGAGCCAGGCAGAAGACATGTAATTCCTTTTTTTTACTTGACAGTTCATTAGATAGTAGAAACTCTCTAGTGAGGTGGTACTTAGTATCTTCAAAGTCAATTTATTGCACTTTGGAATAGCTTTGATTGCCTGGAAGTTCTTGACATCTGACCTAAACTAGCTCAGATGCCATCTCATCTATGGCATCCATACACATCTGATCCAATCCATACACAAAAAGAATGACTGCTGTAACGAGCGTCAAAGAGCTCCAAAGAGGGGAGCCCATTTGCGATCTACTCAGTAGTGTTCCCCAACCCTACTGGGGAGTTTAGAGAGGAAGAGCTTTCAGGTGTCTTGGATTCTTCCATTTCATCCTTGTTTTCCTCAGTTTCTTCACACCCCACTGCCTGCTCTGGAACCCTACTTGCATCCACTCCCAGCCCTACTCACATGTAAAACTCCTCAGCAGGTGAGTGAGAGAAGTTGCTCCAAGTGACATTTCTGTGGTCAAAGTAATTGGTACAGTTGGGGGTGTTCCAAGGATTGTGGCAGTGGGTCCAGGGCAGTGAGATGCCCATTGTGGAGTAGAAGTAGTAGAGGGCCCAAGCAATGATGGTGTTGTAATAAAAGGCGACATAGAGATCAATGATGCAGACAGCATACCCAATCCCTGCACCAGGGAAGAAATATCTCAGAGGGGTTAGTAGAAGGAAGCAAGCACCAATTAAGAGATCTGACTTTTGGGACCAAGGTACTGTGCTAGGGGATGGAGATTCAACAGCAAAATTAAGAAGGACCTCATATTACAAATAAGGAAACTGAGGCCCTGAGAGGGTAAATCCAGGAATAAAACCCAGATTTTTTGACTCCAATAACAATGCCTTGTATATACTATACTATCCTAAATCAGCTCCTCAGTAAAACTGGAGATCAAGTAAAGTTTTCTTTGGATGTCCATCAGTTTTTCCTTTTTAATTCCTTTTTCTTCCTTTTTCCAACCTCTCTTTTTTGCTTCATTCTGAGTCCCTCATAGGGCATTACTACAGTTGTCAGCTCATTTGTACGTCATTCCAAAGTATTATCTGATGAGTTTGATGCATTCTTAAAGATCTCCAAAGTCAGAAAGGCTATTTGGAAACTTCATGCCTTTCAGCCTACATGACAGATTGGGGACATCAGAAAACTCCATCACTCACTCTAAAGCATACCCAAGAGACTCTATCTTGGACCCAATACTCAGCTCTTATGTTCTCACCTTTGAAGATAGGACAGATGTGCTTCCAGATGGGGATGACTCCCATATGATGGTATTGTCCCAGGGCCAACTCCATGTAGAAGAGGGGAATCCCCCCAAACACAGCCATCAGTGCATAGGGGATGAGGAAGGCACCTAATTGAGATGGGATAAGAACAAGAGTTGGGTGTTTGGAGTTGTAACTTTGTAAACTCCCCCCACTCCACTCTACTAACCCATTCTCTTTTCTTTTATACCAATCCAGTATGGCTTCCTTGACCAAATCTTCTTGATATTCATTATTAACCAGATCTTTGATGATAAAGCAGCATCAATTATAGACCTCCAGTTATTGGTCAAATACTATATACATATATATATATATATATATATATATATATATATATATACACATATATATGTATATTTGCTTTTTTGCTGAGGCAATTGGGGTTAAGTGACTTGCCCAGGGTCACACAGCTAGGGAATGTTAAGTGTCTGAGACCAGATTTGAACTCAGGACCTCCTGACTTCAGGGCTGGTGCTCTATCCACTGCGCCACCTAGCTTCCCCTCAAATACTATATTATTGTGCCATGAATATAGGCAGAAGCATCTCAATAATTGAGTAGGCATTGAGAGAGCCAAAAGTTCCCAGGACCAAAGACCCAGAGCTGAAAAGGACCTCTAGTCCCCTCATTCAGAGATAAGAAAGGTCTGAGGAAGTCAACCAGATAGTAAATGTCAGAGGTCACACAGCCTGGCAATTTTTTTACAAATCCAAAGAAAATTCAATATGGTAGCAGCAATTTCTGTCAGCAATGCCTGGAGCATGTTACATCTTCTTAAATAATAATTGGTATCAACTTGTGATTTCATCAGTTTAATGAATTCTGAAAGAAGAAACTCCCTTGACTAATGCCAATTGGCATCTCTTCTGAAACCTAGAGAATTGCCTGGGGGAACTGAAAGGTCAAGTTACTTTCCCAGAGTAACACAGCAGTATGGATCTGGGATCGAACTTGAAACCAGCTTTCCTGGCTTTGAAGGCAGCTGTCCATAGTTCATGTTTCTCTTTCATTCATTTTATTTTATTTTTCTGTATTCCTGCTAATTCTTCTGCTTTAATTCTGCTCCTTAAATTGCCTTGTTATTACTTAACGTTCCCCCACTCATGGATCCCTCCCTTGTCTTCTTCCCTCACATTTGCATCTCCCTCAGCCCATCCCTTCCCCCTTATTTCTTTATAGATTTTGGAGGGTGGGGGCAGCTAGATGGCACAGTAGATAGTGTATTAGCCCTCAAGTCAGGAGGACCTGAGTTCAAATGTGACCTCAGACACTTAACACTTTTCAGCTGTGTGACCCTGAGCAAGTCACTTAACCCCAATTGCTTCAGGGAAAAAATTATCATTCAAGTTTTGCTTAAAGGCATCCTGGGAAGGGAATTATCTCCAAGGTATTTTATCCTACCTTAGAGTATGAGCTTTTTGAGGGTAGGGGCTGGTTTTTACCTCTCTTTGTGTTCTCAGCACTTAGCATAGTACCTGGCACTTAGTAGGCACTTCAAAAATGTCTATCGATTGATCGACTTTCCCAGTTACAAAAGTTTTGCCAACATCCAAACTAAATTAACTTTTTTTCCCCAACTTCCTCCCATTGCTTCTCCTGTCCTATGGAGTCAAATGGAGTAAACTGAGTTTTTTTTTTTCACTAGACAAACCTTCAAATACTTGAAGACTGCACTCATATCCCTCTTAGCCTTTTCTTCTCCAGGATAAATACGACCAGTCCCTTAACTTCAATATTATATAATCTTTAACCTTCTCATCACTTTGGTCACAAAGTGACTGGATTTCAGGATTAGGAAGGCTCACTGAAGTCAACCACCCATCTGAACTCCTCTGGAGTTCTCCATGATGCCCTTGGAAACTGTTCATCTTGTTAGATCACATAAGCCCTGGAACTCACAGCCTCTCAGGACTCTCTGTCCCTGGACCCATTCATGCCTTTCTCTTATTGTTGGGTGCCCCTGGCAGCACTCCTCTGTGCTTTTCCAGCATGCCTCAGCATTGGGTACCTTCTTTCCCTTTTGTATGTTGACTTCCTCCATTAGACCATAAGCTCTGAGGGAAGGTTCTGTTTTTTCTCTGTTCCTTGGTATCTTAAGCATTTAGCAAAGAGTCTGTTGTAAAGTAAGTCCTTAATAGATTATTGACTGAATAACCAACCCAATAGAACCCAATCCACACTTATTAAGCCCTTATTGCATGCAAGATATTTGATTAGGAGCTAGGGATAAAATACAAAAAAAACCCTCTTGTTTTCACAAAGCTTATGATCTACTTGAGAAATGGAGAAGGGAGTCAATATATACATGGATAAACATATATACGTGACAGTTTGAGCAGGGAGAGAGCAATAGAAATTAGGGGAAGTCAGTAAAGGTATCCTGTAAGAAATGGTGGGTGAACTAAACTTTGAAGGAAATTAGTGATTATTCATTATTATTATTTTTGTTGAGGCAATTTTTGGGGGTTAAGTGACTTGTGGACAGTCACACAGGTAGTAAGTGTTAGGTGTCTGAGGCCAGATTTGAACTCTGATTCTTCTGGCTTTAGAATTGGTGCTCTATTTATTGCACCTCCTAGCTCCCCCTGAAGTTAATGATTCTAAGAGGCAGAATGTGTATGTATTAGCCATGAGGTAAGGTCCATGCAAAAAAAAATGTCGACATGAGAGTTGGAATATCAAGTTTAGGGAACAACAATTAAGCCCGTTTGACCAAAATATCAGGTTAATGAAAGAGAGTTATGAACAACAAGTTTGAAAAGGTAGAATAGAACTAAGAAGGACTATAAATACCAGATTATATTTTACATTAGAGGCAGTAGTTTCTAGAGGAAGCCGATGACATGGTCAGATTTATATTTGAAGATCAACCCATACCCAAACCAGAATCCTCTCCACAGTGTTTCTTACAAAGGAAGTTGTATCTTCTTGCTTATCAGAGCTTAGGTTTCCTTTAAGAGTTAGGACTTTGCAATCCCTATTGGAGATAAGACTTTAGGTATAATAAAACCATTTGAAGAAGGAACACAGGGATCACAGAGTTCATAGTGGAAGACACATTAGAGATAATCTACTCCAACTTCCTTATTCCAAATAGAAGAAAAATCATGTATTAAAGAGAAGTGATTGGCCCAAGATCTTACCAGGAAAAAATAGAAGAGTTAATAGATTCAAATTCAGATCTTATAATTCCAAATTCAATGCTCGTTCCTCTACTCCTTGTTACCTTTTATGAATTTAGAACCACAAGGTACTGTTTTCAGGTGAGAAAACTAGAATTAAGAGGGAGAACTTTATCACCTAAGGTCACATGGCAAATTAGACTGCAGTGGTCAGCCACCACCTAAACTCATCCACACAAGTATAGATAAGCAATGGATAGCTTTTTTTTTAAAACTCAACTTTAGATTCTGATGGAAGAGGAAAATAAAAGGAAGATGAAATTGCTAACCATAATGTCTAGCATTCAACAATAGCTCCTCAACAGGAGATAAGGATTTATAGGTATTACCACTCCAGTTTTACAGATGAGAAAACTGAGGCTTAAAGAGGCTTAAAAGGATTTGCCTATGGTCACTCAGAGAATAAGTTTTAGAAAAGGGTTTTCCTTTCTCTAGATGGAGCATATTAATCTATCTAGGTCACTGCCCATCTAAGTAACTCGTTCCTCTGACCACATATCTAACAGTCGTTCCATTATATCACACTAAATTATAACTCCTTGGTGGGTAGATCAGAAGATTTAGCATCATCAGAGATCAAAGACAATGTCAATGGAAGGAGATAAAGGAAAGCTTAAGGTCACACTCTTATCCACATACTGAATCAGGCATTACTTTTTACAGCCAGACAAGGTTTCTCTTTGTTCTCTTTCTCATAACTCTCCCTCACCTAATCATAAAAGCTCATTGTCAAAAAGAAAGAACAGTAGACTCTGTGGCTCTCTCACATGGCAACCAGAAACCAGATTCATTCATCTGCGCTTCTCAGACTCAATTTGCTATTACGAATAAATAGGGAGAAAAAAATGGGTTATGATGTTAACTTAGTTAACTTTGAAGACATGTTACCTAGAAAAAACAAGGAAATCCATGAATGGGGTGAAATGAGCATAATCAGGGCTATAGGCACATTGACTATTTCTGCAAAAAGAAAGAAAAGAAGGGAGGAAAGGAAAGAGAGAGAAAAAGGAAGGAGAAAGGAAAGAAGTGGGAAAAGAAGCAAAAAGAGGGAGGGGAAAAGAGAGAGAGAAACAAAGGAATATAAGGGGGAAAAGAGAAAAGAAAGAGACAGTAAGAAAAGAGAGAGGAAGAAAGGAAAGAAAGGAAAAGGGGAAGAAAGCAAAAATGAGGGAGAAAGAAAGAGAGAAAGAAAGAAAGGAAAAAGAGAAGAAGGATGGAAGAAGAGAGAGGAAGGAAAGAAAGAAGGAAATGGGAAAGAAAAGGAGGAAGGAGTGACAAGGAAGGAGGGGAAGAAGGAAGGAAGTAGGCAAGCAAGCAAGCAAGAAAAAGAGGGAGGGAGAAATAAAGAGAGGAATGAAGAAAGAGAGGAAAGAAAGGAAGAAAGGCAGGTAGTCAAGTGAAAGGCAATAGAACTTCAGAAGGACCTGGAAAAGGAAAAGAAAAAAACATCATTTTTTGCTATATATACAAAGGCTTATATATATAAAGTTTTGCCTCTAATTTGTATGAATGTTTTATGATTTGTTTCTGTTGATGATTATTGTCTATAAATTTCTTCAAAAGGAAGATATTATTCCCTTTAAACAAGGGATGTTGTTGAAGGATGACAAATCTTCCAACTCCATGGGGTTTAAGGAGAAGGGATGCTGACAATTTCATATTTTCTTAACAAATAAAAATAGCAGCTAAGCGACAGTAAAAGATGATATGCAGAACTGGGGTTCTCTTTTCATTGAGCAAGGCATTTCATATGTCTACTCAATTTTTAAAATGAAATTTTCCTAGGTCTAACTAAGTAAAGGATGTTAGGGAGCATGCAGTTTAGGCTTCTTCATTTATATAAATAAGGAGCCAAGATAAATTATGTGATCCATCCAAGTCACAGGGTGGGGGTGAGGGAGCAGTAACTGATTTGAGCTAGGATTTAAACCTGGGATCTCTGACTTACAAAGTCAGCATCCTTTCTGCTTTGCCATCTTGCTTAAGAAGCCTTTCATAGGAGTAAGAGTTGAAACTGCATGGAAGAGAGACTATAACAATGATTCAATGTGCATAGTGAATTGTCTTGTAATAGTTTTGTTATGGCCAGGGGCCAGGGAAAAGAAGAATTCTCAAAAACAGCTATGTGATCAGAAAGGGACTGACTTTCTTGTGCAAATGACTGTGCTATCTGAGACAAAACAGAGCCCCCAAAATATTGTTCTTTGTTATTTTATGTTAACTTAGAGCAAAAGTTATATATGATCATGATGTGCCTGTCCTTCTCCTTTCCATTAAGTAATAAAATAGCCTGAGTGTTTTTAAATTTGATCTACAAGTCATGGCACTCTAGGTAAAGGACAGAACCCCTCAAGGGAAGCAGGCACTGACCCAAATGACACCACCAAAAAGGAAGAATCATGAGAACTGGATGCAGCTTCCCTGCAGTTATAGCAAATGGTAAGACAGATTACTGTTTTTGCTATAAATGGAGCCAAGATATACAATTCCAACCAGGAATTTTGTTACCTGTAGTTCAGTAAGGAAGAATCAGTAGCAAGTGTGGGGCAATGAAGAAAGTCCTAGAGTGGGAGTTTGAATTCCAGGTTTATCTTTGTGACTTTCGGCAAGTCATCATATCTCTATGAAAAAACAAACTGTTTTTCTCTTTTAAAAAATTAAAAATAAAAAAAATTCTTAAAAAATTTAAAATGAATCAGTCATTCAGTCAATAAACATTTATTGAACAACTATTATGATGACCTTTCAGGATCCTTTCAGCTCTAAAAATCTATTGATCTTATTTGTGCAACAGTGGGTAAATCACTTCTCCATCTCTGAACCTGTTTCCTTCTCTTCTAAATGGAAGATTGGATTAAATAATTTCTAATCCTTCTTTCCAGTTTTAAATCTTAGGATCCTCCTTCTATGACCTTGAAAAAGTCTTTATTTTCTGCTCCTCAGATTTCTACTTTGTCAAAAAGGTAAAACAACTCTTAAGATCCTAATTTTCAGGTTTTGAATTTTACATTTGGGACTTAGTCTCTAAATGTGAGAACTTCCTGGCTTCCACTTTTAACCTCTTATCCAAATATCTTATGAGATGCTGAAGTAGTATCATATAATTTTGAAACTTCTAAAGTCCCTTTGAGCTTTGAAGCTATGATTTTACTAGTTTGTGATTAAAAGGAAAAGAAACTCAGCGTTTCTCAATTGTCAGTATTGAGTTGATAGATTGTTAGAAACCTTTCTCTTTCATTCTCTCTTCCTCCTCCCTCTCTCCCCTTCTCTTTTTTTTCTCTCTAAGCTATTCTATTACTATCTAACTTCTTTCTAAGCTTGTTTGTAGTGTTCTATCAGAGGCATGGGGAATTTTGGTACCATGGACAGCTCTCAAAGAGGCTCCATTCTTACCTTTGTAAGGCTAAATGGGACGTATTTCAAGTGAAAACTCATACTTGATTAAAATCACTTTCTGACAAGGATTCAGCAAATGTTTAATTTAGGAAAGAAGTTGACAATCATAGAGGGATTGATTTGTAGCTTGACTTTCAAATTTTTGTAAAGAACAAAAAATACCTTTAACTTATTTTGAGATCAAATCAAACGAGATATTATATTTTCCTCCTGAGGCAATTTGGATTAAGTGAATTGCACAGGGTCACACAGCTAGGAAGTAGTAAGTGTATGTGTTATGAACCCGGTTCTCCTGATTTCAGGGCTACTGCCCTATCCACTCCACCATCTAGCTGCCCCAAGATGATATATTATCAACAATATCACAATGTGAAAGAATATTTGTAAAGCATTTAACATAGCGCCTCGCCTCGATTACACAATAAGCTCTTGATAAGTGACTGTTCTCTTTATTCTTATTTTGGTTTTTACTCTTTTGTGTCTTGAAAAATTCACAGATAATTTTGTAGTGCTTAGAACTGGAGGAACTTAGGAATTTTCTAATCCAATCTTTTCATTTTACAGAAAAAGAAATAATAGCCCAAAGGGATGAAGTGACTAATCCAAAGTCGCACAGCTACCCCAAAGGGATTTTCCCAAGGTTACATTGCTAATAAATAGAAGAGCCAAGATTTGATTTCAGATTCTCAACTCCCATTTCAGTCTACTATACTTGCCACAATACCATCTATCGTTTTTTGTCTGTATAAAGTGAAGAGAGATTGATAAGTTTTTTAAATCAGAAGTCAAAGAAAACCCCAGGAGGTAATAAATGATTCCCTCTGCCTGTCCTAGGAGAAAAAATACAGTTTTTAAACTGTAAAAAGGCAAAAACAGGGGTGATGATGGGGATAGATAGCTTTAACATTTACAAAGTTAATACAAGCACTCAATTTCCTTTAGAATAAATAAAGAAGAAAAAAGAAAGCCTTTCTCCTTACCGCCCCCATTCTGGTAACAGATATAAGGAAATCTCCAGACATTGCCCAAATCAACAGCAAATCCAATGACTGACAGGAGAAAATCCATTTTCTTGTTCCATTTGTCTCTAGAGTCTGTGGGGGATTCCAATCTGGGACAAAAGCTGCTGCTGTCCATCAGGACACCTCTCTGGGGAAGCCTGTCCACACCAGGTGGGGAGTCTGCCTCTGCCATGCTGGCTTGAATTTAAAGACAGACTACCACCATCCAAGAGACTCACAAGAACTCCAATACAGTGGGAGCCAGTCTAAAGAAGTTAAAGATTGGGGAAAGGGTTTTTCTCTTGGTTTCTGCAGAGACTCTAAGAGGGAGAGGGATTCAGAGAGTGGACTCTTCTCCACCTCTTCATTTGAGTAATGAGAGATGAGTCCCTGGGAGAGGGGAGGTAGCACTTGTTGGAAGGCAGGGGGAAGTGGGAGAGGGAGGGAGAAGAGGAGGGGAGGAGAGGAGAGAGATTGAAGTACATTGATGGAGACATTATCCTAATGCTTTCTTTTCTGTTCTCGCTGAGCCATAAAGGCAGAATGGTAGGATCCCATCACCATGGAACTTATTTATTTCTGCTTAACTGAGGATTGAAGATGCTCCTTGGGCCTGTAAAATGATGATGTTTGGATATGTGGCCTCTGTCTGACTGTAGATGCATGAATCTTAGAGGCACAGAGTCCTGGGAGGTTTTAGGATCTTCAAATGGTGCTTGTGTTTGAGGGGAAGGCTGAAACAGCAGGAGCTGTCATTTCAATTCCCTGAATTTCAATATTCTTTCTTGCAATAAGATGGCACTCAAAGACAACAACCTTGAAAGGCAGCAGGATATTAACAACAACAACTATTACTACTTTTAAATTTTTTTCTTTTGTGAGGCAATTGGGGTTAAGTGATTTGCCCAGGGTCACACAGCTAGTAAATGTTAAGTGTCTAAAATCAAATTTGAACTCAGGTCCTCCTGATTCCAGGACTGGTGCTCTATCCACCTTGCCATTTAGCCCCTACTATTCTTTTTGTTTAGTTGTTGTTTAGTCATGTCCAACCCTTTCTGACTCCATTTGGTGTTTTCTTGGCAAAGACATTTTGTCACTTCCTCCTCCAGTTAATTTTACAGATGAGGAAACTGAGGCAAACAGGGTCAAATGACTTGTTCAGGGTCACACAGCTACTGTCTGAAGCCAAATTTGAATTAATGATGTGTCTTCCTGATTCTGTCCAGCATTCTATCCACTGCCACCTAGTTACTTGTTGAAAGATATCAAGTGGGGCCACTAGGTGGCAACCAAATTGAGCATCAGTCCTGGTGTCAGGAGGACCCAAGATCAAATTCTACCTCAGATACTTACTGTGTGACCCTGGGCAAGTCACTTAACCATGATTGCCCGGAAGAAAAGAAGGAAGGAAAGAAGGAAGAAGGAAAAAAAGGAAGGAAGAAAGGGACAACAAGAAAGAAAGAATAAGTTGCCAAACTAGGATTTGAATCAGAGTGTCTTCAAATTTAGGGCTGTTTTTCAATAGACCAATGTCTACCCTGAGCTTCAGCTCAGGCCTTATGTCCAGGATAGCATGTATTCTGGGAGCATTTGAACTCTAGCAATCCAGTGGAGAACTCTTAACCCATGGTCCCCAGCCACCTCACAGAAAGTAGTAGGGTTCTTGAGGAAGGACTCTGTCTCTGAATGACAGGCACTTTGATGGTCCCAGAAATAAGAACTTGGAGTACTGGATAAAAATTGTAAAGTTAGATTTTAACTCCAGTAAGATAACAGATATTGGAAAAATGAAACAGGCAGCTCTGAAAGTTGCTAGGTTCCTCCTCACTGAAAGTCTTCAGGTAAAGATGGAATAAGCTTTGTCTGGGATATGGTAGAAAGCTTTCTTGTATAGGCACACATTATACCAGCTTGTTTCTGAAGTTCCTTGCTCCTATGAGATTCTTTTATTCTGTGAGCTTGTGGAAGAAGTAGACTGATGACGAAGGATGCTCCACCCCCTTGATAGAGAAATGGTGACCTACACGTGAAGAATGGGGTGTGCATTTGCAGACATGGCCAATATGGTGATTTATTTGACTTAAATGTATTGGTTTGTTATATAGGAGAGATCTACTGGAGGGAGAGTTATTAGAAATATGATAATGCTTTATAAGAAAGAATATCAAGAATATCTCTTTACTCCTTTTTTTTAAAAGAAGGGAGAATGGGTATGTATTTCATTAGGTACATAAGTCATTCTCCTGTGTCATGAATGCACTTCTTCCTCATTTCCATCTTTTAAAATCTTTACTTTTCTTCAAAAATCAACTCAAGGGCCACCTTTTTCATGAAGTCCTTCCTCATCTCCCTAGTTGTTAGTTCCTCCCTTCCGATGATTTCATTTTGATTTGATATGTGTTTCAAATTTGCTTATGTGTGTACATGTCTCATCAGGTCTAATGGTTTTTGTTTTTAATTTGGGCAGGGACTGTCTGGTTGTTGTTTTTTTTGTGTGTGTTTTTTTAATTTGTCTTTGCATTCTAAGTGCCTACCTAGTATACAGTAAACACTGAATAAATGCTTTTTTGATGATCTATCAACTGGATGAAAGGTTACAGAGGAGTCAGAAACATGAGTGATTAATGCTAGTATTTCACTGGGACTGGAGCAACTGTGTCTTTATAATGTTTTTGTTACTTCCTGCAGAGAAGCTGTGGGGGCCACAGGTCTACATTCAGCTTCTGAGCCAGGTTTGCCATTTTCCTTTCTCATCTATAAGTAAGAGGAGCTACTGGAAAGGTCAGAATAGGGAAACTTAGCTAGTGAAGGATCTGATGAGGGTTTCCATGGTGATGCAGCGTTAGCCATTTTGAGCTGTCTCTTGTCTCCATGCTGTGAACACCTGTGCAATGCTATCATTTATTGTCAGGCAAAGACTTCCAAGTGTAGATTGCTGAGTTAGCTAAGATTTACCCAGTGAAAGATTTCTGTCAATGGATAAATAGGCTGCTAAATCGAATTTATTTGTTTCCTGTTACTTCTTAGTTAATTAAAAATCATTTATCAAGCCCCTACTATGTGCCAGGCACTATGCCAAATATTAAGTAAATAAAACATAAATTTAACAGTCTCTATCTTTAAAGAGCTTTAATTCTGTCTGGCAGATGTCTGTGTATATGTGTGTGTGTCTGTCTATCTGTCTGTCTCTCTGTATACACAGATATATGTGTATATGTGTATAGTATATGTATATGTATTCATTTATTAGTATATTTGTAGGGCAATTAGGTGATAGAGTGATAGAGTGTAAGGCCTGGAGTCAGAAAGACCTGAATTCAAGATCAACTACAGACATTCACTAGCTATATGATCCTGGGTAAATCCCAACCTTGCCTCAGTTTCCTCATCTGTAAATGAGCTATAGAAGGAAATGACAAACCATTCCAGTAACTTCACCAAGAAAACCTCAAAAGGTCATGAATAATTGGACACAACTAAAACAATTGAACAAAAATATACAAAATATGTACCCAGGCAGTTAGGTGGTATGGTGGACAGGGTACTGAGTCTGCAGTCAGGAAGACCTGAATTCAAATCCAATCTCAGGTATTTTGTAGCCTTGTGACTCTGGGCAAGCCACTTAACCTCTGCCTTCCTCAGTTTTTAAAATTGTAAAATGGGGATAATAATAGCACCTGCCTCACAGGATCGTGGGAAGATCAAATGAGATACTATTTGCTTTTTTATAATTAAAGCCTTTTATTTTCAAAATATATACATGGATAATTTTCAACATTTATCCTTACAAAACCTTGTATTCTAATTCCCCTCCCTTCCCCCCACTTCTTTCCCTAGATGGCAAGTGATCTGATATATGTTAAACATGTGCAATTCTTCTATACATATTTCCACAAATATCATGCTGCTCAAGAAAAATCAGATCAAAAAGGAAAAAACTGAGAAAGAAAACAAAATATAAGCAAACGACAACAAAAAGTGAAAATATTATGTTGTGGTATACATTCAGTTTCCCTCAGTCCTCTCTCTGGGTGCAGATGGTTCTCTTCATCACAAATCTTTTGGAATTAGTCTGAATCATCTTATTGTTGAAAAGAGCCACGTCCATCAGAATTGAGCCTCATAGAGTCTTGTTGTTGCCATGTACGATGATCTCCTGGTTCTGCTCATTTCACTCAGCATCAGCTCATGTAAGTCTCCAGTCCTTTCTGAAATCATCCTTCCGATTATTTCTTATAGAACAATAATATTCCGTAACATTTATATACCATAACTTATTCAGCCATTCTCCAACTAATGGGCATCGACTCAGTTTCCAGTTTCTTGTCATTACAAAAAGGGCTGTCACAAATATTTTTGCACATGTGGGTCCCTTTCCTTTTTTCATGATCTTTTTGGGATACAAGCCTAGTAGAGACACCCTGCTGGATCAAAGAGTATGCTCAATTTGATAGGCCTTTGGGCATAGTTCCAAATTGCTCTCCAGAATAATTGTATCAGTTCACAACTCCACCAACAATATATTAGCGTCCCAGTTTTCCCACATCCCCTCCAACATTATCTTTTCCTGTCATTTTAGTCATTCTGACAGGTGTGTAGTGGTACCTCAGAGTTGTCTTCATTTGCTTTTTTCTCATCAGTAGTTATTTAGAGCACCTTTTCATATGACTAGAAATGGTTTTAATTTCTTCATCTGAAAATTGTCTGTTCATATTCTTTGACCATTTATCAATTGGAGAAGGGCTTGAATTCTTATAAACTTGAGTCAATTCTCTATATATTTTAGAAATGAGGCCTTCATCAGGACCCTTGAATGTAAAAATGTTTCCCAGTTTATTGCTTCCCTTCTAATTTTGTCTGCATTGGTTTTGTTTGTACAACCCCTTTTTAACTTAATAGAGTCAAAATTATCCATTTTGCATTCAATAATGTACTTGAGTTCTTCTTTGGCAACAAATTCCTTCTTTCTCCACAGATCTGAGAGATAAGCTATCCTTTGTTCTTTTAATTTGCTTAGACTATCACAAATGATTTGTAAAATGCTGGGCACATAACGGGTACTTAATAAATGCTTCCTTTCTTCCTAAAATATAGGCAAAATAAATCAAGATTATCAGAGGGAGTCTTAATAGCTGGAGAAATCTTGAAATGCCTTTGGTGAGAGATTTTAAACTAAATGCTAAAGAAAAAGAGATAGTCTATTCTAGGAAAGCAGGAATTCTAGATTTTCTAAATTCTAGGATTCTAGAGGTAGAGATGAGGAGGGAGTGCATCCCAGGAATAGGGTACAGCCTATGAAAATCCGGGAAATGGGAAATAAAATCTTATGCTGTCTTCCCATTAGATTGTAAATTCTTTGAGGATCTCTTTTTGTATGCCCAGTGCTTAAGACACTGCCCGGCACACAGTAGGCACTTAACAAATGTTCATTTCTTGATTGATAGTGTCTTCCCTCTGTTAAATAGTTCCTTTTTGTCCTATATAGGACTTGCTTTGTATATATTCATTTTCATGTTATCTTCCCCATTAGATTGTAAGTTCCTTGAGGGAAGACACTATCTTTTAGTATTCCCAGTGCTTAGAACACTGCCTGGTCCATAGCAGGTACTTAATAAATGTGCATTGAATCAAAAAGTTAAAGGAAAGTCTGATTGGATTAAAGAGTGAGCATTGGGAAGAAAAATAATACTGAAGACGGAGATTGGAATCAGGTGAGGAAGGTCTTTAAATATGAAATATAGGAATTTTGGTTGCTCCCAGAGGCAATAGGGAGCTATTGAAGCTTCATGAGTAGGGGGTGACATGATCAAACCTGTGCTTAAGTGATATCCCATTGGCAGCAGTCAGAGCTTGGGTGCTAATACTTAGAGAATTTTCACCTATCACTTGACAAAAGACTCAAATCCTTTACCTCAAGTAGAACTGATGCCGGTTAGTAACATGACTTAAAGAGATCTGGGTAGTTTGAGACCATTCTCAATAATGTCCTAAAATCGTGTCAGAAGAGTGGCCTCCTGGAGAGACCTACTGATGCTGAGTGAAGTGAATAGAACTAGGAGAACATTGCATACAGTAACAGCAAGATTATGTGATGATCAATTCTGAAGGACATGGCTCTTTTCAACAGTGAGATGATTCAAGCCAGCTCCAATGGTCTTGTGACAAAGAGAGTCATCTGCACCCAGAGAGAGAACTATGGGAACTAAATGTGGATCACAACATAGCATTTTCAGGGTTTTTTTTTTTTTGCTGTTTTTTGCTTGATTTTTGTTTTCTCATATTTTTCCTTTTTGATCTCATTTTTCTCTTTGTTTGTTTGTTTGTTTGTTTCTTTCTTTCTTTTTCATTTTTCTTGTTTAGCATGGTAAATGTGGAAATATGTATAGAAGAATTGCACATATTTAATATATCTTAGATTGCTTGCCATCTAATGGAGAGATGGAGGGAAGGGAGGGAGAAAAAATTTTGTAACACAAGGTTTTGCAAGGGTGAATGTTGAAAACTATTTATGCATACATTTTGAAAATTAAAAAAGGCTTTAAAAAACACAGAAAGGTGGCCTTCCAGTGTGCCTGTCTGGAGCTGGCCATGGTTCTGCAACCTTCCTCATCCAGGACTGTGGAATAAGAGATCAAAATCACTAAAAGATGGGAAAATGCAATTTTAGAAGGGAAAAGACAGGCATGCTAATTCACTGTTGGTAAAGGTTTGATTGGACCTACCTGTTCTGGAATACAGTGTGAAAGTAAGCAAGAAAGGTAAATAAAATTGTTTATGCTTCACTGATCCCACTTGTTGAAGTAATTGACACCAAGGAAAGACTCAGAGATATAATAACATCTGTAGAATCATAGATTTAGATACAGAAGGAACAAGAGTCTAATGCCCTGACTTTACAATCAATTGACAATTTATTCAGCACTTACTATATGCCTTTTCAAGAGGAGGGAACTGAAATCTGTACAGAGGAAGTATAAGGCAAAAGGGAAGGGAATAGTTTGAGTGAAGAACAACTTGAGAATAGGGGTCGTCTATGGTTATTGTTACTCATAGAGTGATGGACAGAATAAATATCCATGGGAGTAATTTTGTGGCCTGCATTGCTCACAGTCTCCATAGGCAGCACTTGGGTGATGGCAGGGACATGCAGTAGGATGTACATTCTGGCTCAGTCCTACTCAGTGTGCATGTTTTTTTTTAATCCTTTATAGAGTTTATTTTTTAATGTTTTTGTTTGCATTTTTTTCCCACCATTAGATTGTAAACTCCTTGAGAACATGGCCTGTCTTTTGCCTCTTTTTGTAATCCCTGTCCTTAAGGACACTGCCTAGCACATAGTAGGTAATTAATAAATGTTCATTGATTTGAAAAATTAAAGGACATTAACTTCTTTCAACTAACTATTGATGAACTATTGTTTTGAGGGAAAGGAATGAAGAGGCATTTATTAAGCACTTAATATTTGCCTAGCTCTGTGCTAAATACTGGGGATACAAATAGGAATGAAGGAAACCAACATTTATTAAGCATCTAATATGTGTCAGGCATCATGCTAAGTACTTCACAAATACCTCACTTGATTCTCACAACCACTTTGGAGGTTATATGCTATTATAACAATATATCATACATTACATACTATTATATATTATATAACAATATATTACATTGACCGAGATCAAAGGTCCCACAGCTGTTTAGCTTCTGAGGCCTTCTCTCTAACACTCTTCCCACTATGCTACCTAGCTGCCTCAAATACAAAATGACAGGCAATCCCTGTCCTCCAAGAGCTTTCTTTCCAACAGGGAGACAACAGGATGATGGTAGCCAATGAAGAAAGTTTTGGTTTGGAAAATTACAGGAACAGTTCATGGAGGAATAGATTGACACACTTTCCTGTAACAAGATCGATTTGATTATGGTCTCAGAAGGAGAAGTTGAGGGGATGGGGGACAGAAGTTTGCTCTGAAAATGATTAGAGAGGAAAATGAAAGCCACCAGAAGCAGCCTAGATAAAGTGACTACATGGGGCCTTCACCAATCAGAACATCAGGGGTCTTAAGATGAGAGTTCCAGAGTTGAAAGACTTAAATTCTCCTAGTCTAGTCCCCAAGGCAGCTGGCAATAGAGTAAGTAATGTTATTTGGGTGAGAGTTAATTTGGATGTTTCTTGGGAATTGTCTTTCATGTCAAAACTTTTTAAAGGAGCTTTTAAATGGCCCCAGAGGTTCATTTCATTTTCAGATTGGGAGGGAGAGAGAGAAAGAAAAACAGGGAGTCCTGATTCTGCTAATGGCTAATGATTGCCTGAATATGGAAAGGAAAGGATACAACACGGCCACAGGAACTGGCTAATATTTGGAACTCATTGTCATAGCAATTTTCAATTATTCCATTATTCCCTTATGTAACCTTGTCCTTCCCACCCATCCTCATTCTCCCTGCTGACCAGCATAGCTGGACCTGATCCAAAGGGAAGAATTGTGCTTAAAGTGAAGAGATCCAAGTCTGACTTCCCAGGTCCAGAGCTGTATGATCATGGGCAAGTCATTGAAACTCTGAGCCTCAGGTTCTCCAGCCATACAACAAGGATAATCATACCTGTAGTCCCTGCCTTGAAAAGGTGTTGGGAGGGAAGTGCTTTGAAAACCTTAATGAGTTGCAAAAATAGAGCAGCTGTGGTTGTTGCTATCAATCTATGGCTAGATTTCTACCAAATATGAAAAAAAATGAATGTTGAATTTGGAGGCAGAGGTTATTTTTGAGTTGCTTTTCAGTTGTGACCAGCTCTTCATGACCTCCTTTGGGATTTTCTTGGCAGAGATATTGGAGTGTTTGCCATTTCCTTCTCTAGCTCATTTTACAGATGAGGAAACTGAAGCAAATAAGATGAAGTGACTTGCCCAGGGTCATATGGCTAGTAAATGTCTGAGACTAGATTTGAGCCCAGGAAGAAGAGTCTTTCTGACACAAGGTTTATTATTATCCATTGCAGTGCCACCTAGCAGTCAGAATTCAAATACAGAGTTATCTGAGTTCAAATCCTAAGTCTGCTACTTGTTATGTGACCTTGGACAAGACACTTAACCTCTCTAGGACTCAGTTTCCTCCTCTGTAAAGTAAGGAGATTGGACCAGATGGGAATTTAAGGCATCTTTTATCTCTAACTCCTGTGAACATCTGTGTCTGTAAAAATAATTGCTGACATTTATATAGAGCTTTACAATTTATAAAGTGGTTTATATGTAATATCTGATTTAATCCTGGAATAGGTAGATAGACTTCTGGTTGTCTCTGGTAGA
The DNA here is from genome assembly GCA_023553655.1 of Myrmecobius fasciatus. Classification (NCBI taxonomy): domain Eukaryota; kingdom Metazoa; phylum Chordata; class Mammalia; order Dasyuromorphia; family Myrmecobiidae; genus Myrmecobius; species Myrmecobius fasciatus. Next base: position 158,937 of record JAJPUD010001983.1, read on the forward strand.
ATAATAATTAACATTTTGCAGGGATTTAAGGTTTCCAAAATGACTTATACATCATCCTTATATCCGTGTGAGCTCCTATTGGTGCCATGAACTGTTCCTTCTCTTCCAAGGTACCCAGCTTTCCAGAGAAGACTTTGGAGCCAGTAGACCAATTTGGTTCAGTTTCTTGAAATAAGCCAGGATTAAGGAAGACAATACAAGAGTTGTCTTCAAGGATCCAAAGGTTTAACTAAGATGTATCATAGAACCACAAATTTAGGGTTGGCCTATGAGGTTCTAAGAACCTGCATCAATTGTTGGATGGGTCTCCAGAGACCCTGTAGGGCAACACCTTCATTTTAGAAACAAAGCCAGACACTTGCCCAATACTTCTTCAAGGTCATAAGGCACCAGATCTGAGATTTAGAGTCAGATCTACTTGACTCCAAATATGCCCTTCTTTCCAGGGCACCTTACCTTTCTGCTTGGTCCAACGGATCAATTTAAGCTGGATCTTAGCAAGGGAGGGGGTGTGGGGGGAACTTTTAAGCTGTCTCAGAGTGGAATGAATCACCTTAGGAAGTGGTGAGTTCTCCATTACTGGAGATTTTAAAGCAAAGACTCCAGGACCTAGTAGATGGGGTGTTCATTCAGGCTGGGATTGGACTGTATTGCTGAGGTCTGTTTCCACTCTGGAGTTCTGCTGTGAAAAGGATGTGTAGCAATCTAAAGTGCTAGAACTTAATACCAGAGATGAGCTGGGCAGAGGAGGGAAGCCTGGCCTGTTTTTTCAGGTAACCCCTCTCTTTACTAGAATCATAGACAGACAGGAAGGCAGCAGCAAGATTGTCTCCACAGCCTCTGGAGCAGCGATAAGGCAGAGAAGTCCCAAGCTTTGCCAAGAGCAACAGAATTTCTTTTTCCAACTTATGCTGACTTTTAGCAGACAAACACTCTCTGGGAGGCTGGCAGAAAGGATAAAAGCTACATTACAAGGATCTCTTGTCATAGAAAGAGAAAAGGACCCACATGTATAAAAATATTTATAGCAGCTCCTTTTTGTGGTGGCAAAGAATTGGAAATTGAAGGGTTACTCATCAACTGGGGAACAGCTGAGCAAGTTGTTGTATATGAATGCAATGGGATATTATTGTTCCATAAGAAATAATGAGCAGATTTCAGAAAAACTTGAAAAGACTTACAGGAACTGATGAAGAGTGAAGAGAGCAGAACCAGGAGATCATTGTATACAGTAACAGCAACATTGTATCAATGATCATCCATGAAAGACAACTTATCTCAGCAGTGCAGTGATCCAACACAATCCCAAAAGACTCCTAATGGAAAACGCCAACCACATACACGGAAAAGAATTGTGGAGTCTGAATGCAGACAGAAGCATTCTATTTTCACTTTGCTTTATTTTTTCTTTCTTGTGGTTTTTCTCTTTTGTTCTGATTCTTATCACAACATGATTAATGTGTAAATTTGTTTAACAGATCATACATGTATAGCTTATATTGTTTTGCTCATTATTTTGGGGAGGGGAGAGGGAAGGAAGGAGAACAATTTGGAACTCAACATCTTACAAAATGAATATTAAAAACTATTCTTTTTATATATAAAGCTTTTTATTTTGAAAACACATACATATTAGTTTCTAGCATTCACCCTTGTAAAACCTTGTGTTCCAATTGTTTTTTCTTTCTCCCATTCTTCCCTCCATCCCTTTCCCTAGACAAGTAATTCAATATATGATAAATGTGCAATTCTTCTGTACGTATTTCCACACCCCTCCCAGTCCTGACATTATGATTCTATGTCATCATTTCTTCGTTCTTCACCTCAGGTTTCTTCCCTATAAAATTATGGGGTAGAATTAGTACACAGTTTACTAGTGGGTACTGCAATAGCAGGGAGGCAAATTTGTTTCTCTCAAGGGCAACTGGGAAACCTTAGAGATCATTAAGTAGAACCCTCTTTCCCTTTACAAATGAGGAAATTCAGACTCATTGAGCTTTGGTAGCTTGTCCAAGGTCCCAAAGGAATTGGCAGGGGACAGATTTGAACTCAGGTCCTGTGTCTCAAAACCACTGCAAAAGATATCATTATAAAAAAGATGAATGAGAGGTTAACAAACTTGTCCATAGTCACAGTTTTCTGTTTTCTGTTTTCTGGTCCAGTGTTTCCCCCTTTTAAGCTAAACTGTTCACTTTTCCCAGGTGACTTTCTAGGCTCTCTATTCTTTTCCTTTCCTAATTTTCAGGGTTTTTTTTCCTAATTATAAAGTTGGGAAACAGGTTCCCATCTCTCTAATGTTTAAAGTTCATAAGGGCCCTTCCCTATATCATCATCTCCCTCAGCATTTATTAATCACCTTCTATTTAGTGGAACTTTCTCTCAAAAAGCCGGAGATCGAAGCTGTTGCTGTTGCCAACCCCCAAATTCTCAAACTGTTCCTCCTCTTTCCAGCTTTCTTTTAGATGATATCTTCCTTCAATTGAATATTAGCTCTTTGAGGGCAGGGACTGTGTTTCTACTAGTATTTGTACCCAGTGCTTAGAACAGTGCCTGGTATACAGCAAGCACTTAATAAATGCTTATTGTTCAAAAATGGGAAAATCTTTTATTCCCAATCTTTCCCATCCTCTAGAGTAGGAGTTCTTAATCGGGAGTCCCAAGAAGTTTGTGGATAGATTTCAGGAGGTCTATAAAATTGGATGGGGAAAACCTCCCACAGATCTTCATTGCAATATATTTGGTTTCCTTCCCAATCCTATGTAGTTTATTTTATACACTTGGAAATATAATTCTGAGTAGAGGTCTCTATACTTCCTCTGACTGTCAAAGGAAGGAGACACGAGGTTAAGACCCCTTCATTTAGGAATCCAGGGTGATCTCAGGAGCCAAATAAACAGTGTGAGCCTTTGAATCATATGAAGAAATGAAGAGAACTCTGGGGATGAAGGCAGAGCACCTGAGGACCCAATGAATCTCCTGGGTCACCTCTCTCCAGGCCTCAATAGCTGATTTGTTGTTGTTGTTTTTGCTAGGGCGATTGGGGTTAAGTGACTTGCTCAGGGTCACACAGCTAGGAAGTATTAAATGTCTGAGGCCAGATTTGAATGCAGGTCCTCCTGACTTCAGGGCTGGTGCTCTACCCACTGCGCCCCCTAGCTGCCCCCTATCTCATTTGTAAAATGAAGGATTTGGACTAGATCATAGATTTAGAACTAGATGGGTCTCAAGTCATTGAACCCAATCCATTCAGTTTAGAAAGGGGGAACAAAATAATAATGATGATGAAAATGATAATAATAATTAGTATGTAGTTAATTGCACAGCCCTTTAGAAATATTTGGACATCACAACAACTCTGGGAAGTAGGTGCTATTATTAGTCCCATTTTATAGATGAGGAAATTGGGGAATTGAAGTGAAGTGACTTACCCAGGATCACACGGCTAGAAAATGTTTGAGCTTGCATTCCAACTCAGGTCTTCCTGACTCCAGCCTCAGAGGTCCTTCCACTGTGTGTCTGTGGGGTTGTGAAAAGTTACACAACTTGTCCAGTGTCACACTGTTAATAAATATCCAAACAGGAAGTCCTGAGTTCAAATTCTACACCAATTACTGTGTGATCCAAGGCATGTCACTTCGATTTCTCCGGCAGCAGTTTCTCCCCTTAAATGAAGGAGTTGGATAGGACTAAGGATTTGAGTCCTAGCACTCTTCTGGGCCTCAGTTTCCGCATCTGTAAAATGGGTTGGTCTCCGCCCACCTCTCCCTCAGATCCAACTATCCTCACTCTAGGCGTTCTCAGAGGACTATCGCAGGCCAGAACCCTGCGTCACCTCTAGCCCGCCCCTTTTCCAGGGCGGGGAGCTCCTTTAAGAAAGGGGCGGGTCCCGGGGCCCCAGCTGCTGCCCCGGGCCTGACGTCGCGCGGACGCCTACCAGCGGTCATTTTGTGCCCTCCCTCGGCGCTCCAGGCTCCGCCCGCGCCGCCGCCACTGCTGCCCGAGCTGCTGCTGCAGAGCAGACGGTGGGAGCCGGAGCCACACCGGGAGGACAGAGACAGAGACAGAGACAGAGACAGGGACAGGGACAGCCAGAGACAGCCAGTGACAGAGACGGAGCAGCCATGGCGGCAGCGCCAGCAGGTACGGAAGGAAGGCAGGCGGGAGAGAAGGAGGCGATCGGGGGCTGGCAGTGTCCCACCCCCCGCGCCCCCCGGCTCCCCAAGCCCCCCTCTTAACCGAGCCCCCTCCCTCCTTTCGCCCCACAGAGGCTGAGACCCGTCAGAAGCTGTTGCGCACGGTTAAGAAGGAGGTAAGTGCCGGGGGACTGCTGGCGAGGGGCGGGGGAGGCTGCTGCCAGATGTGCGGGGACGGGAAGGGACCACAGCTGGATGGGGATTCATTTGGGGCGGGGGGGGGGGAGAGAAGGTGAGGGCCTAAGAGTGCCGCTGCAGGTGCCCGGGCACATCTGAGAGCCGCTTTCTTTCTGTGGAGGTGGGAGGTGTATGTGGAAGTGTGGAGCTCCAGGTAGCAGCACCCTGGGGTGCCGAGGAGGAGCATCTGCTTCTCTGTTTACAGGGGCTCGGGGCCCGAGCTGGGGCTGCGTAAATGCACGAGTACCTCGTTGGGGATGGAGGAGGTTTTCCCCTACTGTGTGTAGGGAGGGCTGTGTGAAGGGGCGTTTGCTCTGGGGCTTCCATTAGTTTTTCTCACTGATTAGTTTAGGGTGCTGGGGGCTGGCCTTTTGCAGTTGGAGATTTCAGAGGGGAGTAGGTCCAAATCAAAGGCTTTCCCCAGCCCTGCTCAAACCCTGGGTTCCACCCCTGAAGCCCTTCCACTCCAGCTGGGGGGGGGACAATCCGCTGAAGAGGATGGTTTCCCAGATTTTCCCCTTCCTGGATTGGATGGAGGAGACCCATAGGACAGCTCAGCTGCTGCTTCTCTAATTTCCCCTAAGGCCATGGGGAAGGAGGTTGGCTGTGACCTTTGACTTTGCCCTGTGACCTTTGACTTTGCCCTGTAACCTGAGGGAGCTGAGAGTTCCCCATCCCCAGGGCTGAGGAGGCTGAATGTGGGCTTTGGTCCATAGCAGCTCCCTCCACCATTGGATGGAACCAATCCATACTCTGATTTATTTATTTTGGAGGTTTCTTTGCCTGGTGAATGCAAATAAGGAGCTTATCTCAGTCTGAGGTCCCCTCTGCATAGGTTGCCTCTGTATGGGTTCTCTCGATTCTAGGTGTGGTCCTAGGGAGAAATGGGGGGCGGGGGTGGAGAGGAGTGAGTCTGGGGTGATGAGAAAGCTGGAGACATTGGTACCTCCCTTCAGCCCCATGGCATGGCAGTGGGGGCTAGCGCTGCCAGACTGATGGAGACAGATCTGGAGAACAGAACCTGTTGCTGGATTTTTTTTTTTCTTCTCATCACTCTTCCCTTTCTCTGCTGGAGGTGGGAAGCTGGAGCAGGTCTTATGTGTCTGAAACAGGGAACCTTATGATATTGGTAATCAGGAAACTGGTTCCTGGATCTATTGGTTCTGCTTTTGGAAGAAGTAAGTGTAGCGCCAGAGAAATAATGCTGTATCTGGATTCAGAAAACCTGCCACCCTTATTATGCCGGACCAGTCATCCCACTCTGTCTTACCTTCCTCATTTGACAGATTGAAGGGGATGGACCGGAGCGTCCCTGAGGTCCCTTAGAGCTCTAGACTGGACTGGTCCAGTGAAAAAAGAGAATGATTTGAAGTCAAGGGCTCTGGCTCTTGAATCCTACCTATGGCACTATCAATCTGCAAATCACCCAGCATTTACTAGTTACCTATTCTGTGCCAGGCGCTGGCCCAGGTGCTAGCCATCCATAGGTAAAGGGGGAACATTTCCTGTCCTCGAGGACCTTATGATCTACAGGGATGATGATAGCAATAGGAACCCATAGCTTGGTGCAGTCCCAGTGATCCTAGATAAGACATTTAACTATTTAGAACTCTTCTCTTAGACTGTATTACAGAGAGGATCTCTTCATTGGTAGGCAATCATCCTTATTGGATAGGAGGGGTGTATGTTTGTATGTGCATGCACATGTATGTATATAGACACACATGTGTGTACATGTGTGCTACATGTAAACAGACACATGTTTTCTATCCATCACAGATCCAGCCACTATTCCCCACTTCCTTCTATGTATCAGGCACTATGCCAAGAATTGGGGATATAAAGACAAAAAGTAGTCTGTCTTTCTTAGGAGTTTATATGTTACTGTCATAATAATACTAATAAATGATATAATAAATCAGCAAGCATTTCTCAAGCACCTCATCTAGCATTTTTACTTCATCTAGAAAATAAAAGAATGGGATTAGATGAATGCATGAATGAGATGGCGTTTCCCAAGTGCTTACCACGTTCTGGGCACCGTGGTAAGCACTGCAGATGAAAATAAAAGCAAGCGAGATGGTCCCTGCCCTCCAAGGGCTTACAATCTAATGGGGGAAGACAACATTTAAAGGGGAGTTATAAAGAGGGGATGTGCGAGGTGGGATGGTGTGGAGACTCCCTGGAAATGAGTCTTGTTCCAGGTGAGCTAATGAGAAAATCCAGCCCCTGGAGCCCAGGATACCAGGAGTGGAGTCTGGGATAAAATGGGCAGGGGAAGAGAAAGACAGCCTTGTGAGGTCCTTCCAACTCTCTGTATGTGATCCTTGGCAATGGAGATACAGTAAAAGAAATGAAATCATCTCTGCTCTTAAGAGGACTTACAGTCTTACAGGAGGAGATAACAAATGTGTAATAGATATAGTTATACATAATACAGGTATATCATATAATTATATATAATATATATTATATAACATATAGAAAGATCATATAAAATATACATGATATAATCTATCATATGATGTGCATTATATAGGGTAAATAAAGACTATACATCATATATAATCTATATGTAATATATATCATATAGTATAAAAGACTATATAATAGTATGATGTTATATATATATAATTATATACACATATATAATTATATATAATATGAACATACATATTTAATATGGATGTGTGTACATATATAATATGTATACATATATAATGTGTATATACACATAATTATATATAATATAATGTATATTATATAGGATATATAAAGATTATCCATAATATATAATTATTGTATATAATGTACATTATATAGTATATATAGACTATATATTATACATATGTTATATTATTTATGATATATAATATACATTATGTAGGGAATAAAAGATTATACAATATATATTTATGTATAATTTATTATGTATAATATACATAAAAAATTCAACATAGTATGTATAATATGTATTATATAAAATTTTATATAACGCATGTATTATGTATAATGTACATTATTTAGATATATAAAGATTATACATAATACATGTATTATATAATCTATTATGCATGATGTACATTATAAAGTATACATAAAGATTATATAAAAATACATATATCATTATTATATATAACATACATTACGCAGAGAGTAAAAAAGACAATATATATATAACATCTATTGTATATAACATATATTACATAGACTATAAAAAGATCATATACAAAACATATATGATCTCTTCAGTTTAATATACATTATATGGAGTATATAAATATTATACATAACACATCTATAATCTATTGTGTATACTATGTATTATATAGGATATATTAAATTATATACACTACATGTAGTGTATATAATGTACATTATATGGTATACATGAAATTATGCATAATACACATATCATGTATTATATATCATAAACCTTACATAGGATATGAAAGACTATAATATACATGATTTCTTGTGTATAATATACATTATATAGATTATATAAAGACTACATTATATATACGATCTAATATGTATAACATGCATTATATAGGGTATATAAAGATTATATATAATACATATATGATCTCATATATATGATATGTATTATATAGGATGTATACCATAGATTGCATATAATACATATAATATACATCCATATAAATACACACACAGACATACAAAGAAGATAATTTCGGGAGAGAAGACAGTAGTAGCTGGGGAGATCAGGAAGGGCATTTGAAGGTGGCAGTTGAGCTGAGCTTTGAAGGAAGCTGGAGGAAGGTAGAGGGGAGAAAGGAGTACATTCCAGGCATGAGGGATAGGCAGGGCAAAGGCATGGTGATGGGAGATGGAATTGGAGTGTAGGGTGTGAAGAACAACAAGAAGGCCAGCGCCTGAAGGGGGATCATGTATGATGAAGGTGGAGAGGTAGCTTGGAAGGGACCAGAGCAATTGCACTGGAATCAGATCAGGAGGACCTGAGTTCAAATCTAGTTTTTGAGCTAACAATGTGACCCTAAGCAAGTTGCTTAACTTTAATTACTTCCCCCTTCCTCCTAATAAAATACCAAACAGGAATTTGTATTTGATCCCAGAGGCAAGAGAGCCACAGGAACTCATTGTTATTGCCTCTGTGACTTTGGCCAGATCATGTACCCTCCCTGAAATTCACTTTTCTCATCAGTCAGTGAAGAGTAGAACTTGGTGGCTCCTAAGCATCATGGCATTGAGAATCAGAGTTCTTGGGTTCTGCCACCAGCCATCCGTGTCACAACTTCCCTGGATCTCAGTTCCCTTATTTTTATTTATTTTTTGCTGAGGCAATTGGGGTTAAGTGACTTGCCCAGGGTCACACAGCTAGGAAGTATTAAGTGTCTGAGGTCAGATTTGAACTCAGGTCCTCCTGACTTCAGGGCTGGTGCTCTATCCAGTGCACCGCCTAGCTGCCCCTAGTTCCCTTATTTTTAAAAGTGGATGTTAGACTAATTCAACTCTTAAACTCTCTTGCAATTCTAAATTTGATCTTTCATCCTCAAAATAAAAACTTAGCTTAATGCAAAATACAAGTTAGAAAGGGCCAAGTATTGCCTTTGTAGGTTTTTCCAGCCAGGCTGAAATTGTAGAGTAAAAATAAGAGCTAGCACTTACATAGGGTTTTAAGGTTCACATATTATCTCATTTTATCCTTACAATAATTCTAGGAGGTAGGTGCTATTATTATACCCATTTCCCAGATGAGGAAACTGAGGCAGAGGTGAAATGACTTGCCCAGAGTCACACAACTAATTAGTGAGTTTGACCTCTGGTCTTTCTGACCCTATATCTATCATACTGAGGCTGAATTCAGCTGTCTGCTACTTATGACACCTTAGGCAAGGTACTCCCCCCCCACCCCCAACTCTCAGTCTCCCCTTTTTTAAATTGAGGGAATTGAACTGGATGTTCTGTATGGTGCCTTTGAGTTCTACAATCCTATGACTAAGATATAACCTTTTCCAAATCCACCAGCGTTCAACACCGGGGGATATAATTAAGGCCGTGATTGACTGCTGAGCCTGGATGCTCTTTCCAGCTCTGCTTGCACTGACAGCTCGGATGGGAGCTGTTCACTTTGTCTTTCAGTTTATTCCTTAGTGTTGAAGGAAGCTTCTTGGGAAGGATAAATGCAGAGCCCCATGTTTAGATCTGTGTCTGGATCCAGGGAACAGAGGCTGCAGGTGGAACTGGTTACAGTTCTTAGCATCAGCTGGCTTGCTGTAGCTGGGAGGGTTTGAAAGCCTCTGGATACTGAGTCCTTTATTCAAAGCTAGTGGTTTCTACCCCAAAACAAGGACTTGGGGTCCTGATTAAGAAGAGGACGTTGGGACCATCATTTTAAAGCTATTTGAGATCTTGGGGACTAGCTCATACAACCTCCTTATTTTTATTGTTTAGTCATGTTTTGACTCTTCATGGCCCTACTTGGGTTACTTTTGGAGTAATTTGCTATTTCCTAATTCTAGCTCATCTTACAGATGAGGAAACTGAGGCAAACGGAGTGAAGGGACTTGCTCAGGGTCACACAGTTAATAATTATCAGAGACCGGATTTGAAGATTTGAACTCAGGAAGATGAGTCTTTCTGATTCCAAACTGAGCTCTATCCACTGCACCATCTTATTTGACAGAGGAGGAAACAGGCTCAGAGAGACAAAGTGACTTGCCCAAAGGCATTCAGATGGTAAGTGGCAGAGGCAGGATTTGAATCTGGGTCCTCTGACTTCAGAATCATCTGCCTCACTTAAACCAATTTATATATAAGTGGAAACATCACTCTGTGATGTCATTGGTCTTCTTTGGAACGATGGAGGAAGAACAGTGCTATTATTTCTATTGGAGTGGTCATAGTCAAAGGTTCTTAGTCTGGGGGTCTATGGATCTCTTGAGGATGGCAAAAAATAGATTTTCACTTTCATTAATTTTCATCCAAAAGTTGGCATTTCCTTTAGTTATTTTAAAACATGATTCTGAGAAGGGTTCCAGATAGCCATGGCGTCATGGGTCTGTGGCAGCAAAAAGGTTAAGAGCCCCTGTACTAAGGCAGCTAGATGGCCTAGTGAATAGAGCACTAGCCTTGGAGTTAGGAGGACCTTATTTCAAATCTGGCCTCAGACACTTAATTACTAGCTTACTAGCTACCACTAATATTTACTACTGGCTTACTACTAGTAGTAAATTACTGCTTAACTTACTCCCTGTGCAATTCTGAGCAAGTCACTTAACCCCAATTACCTCACAAAGAAGAAATAAAAACCTCAGATGGAAGTAGAATCATCTTCTTAGCACTGAAAGAGACTATATAACTCAACCCCCTCATCTTTACAGAATGGGAAACTGAGGCAAAAAGTGAAATGATTTGTTCAGGGGGTCAGTGAGTGTCTGTGGCAGGATCTGAACCCAATTTTTCCTGACTCAAAATCAATCCTTTTGCCTCTGCATTGTTCCATGCCGCTTCTCAGGATGAGCCCTGGCCCAAAGTGGAACAAGTCAGAGTTCTCTTCTTAGATCTAGGTTTGAGGTCTGATTTTTTTTCCCTGTTCTTTGGAAGTCTCCAAGGAAGGACACTGATCTGGCCCAGACTTTCTCTGGGGGCAGTCCTCTGATGTCTGCTGGATGACTTGCCTTGCCAGGTTTTTGCCAGCAGAAGTCAGATAAAGAAGAAAAAAATGGAAGCTAGGTCCTCATTTGTTCAGATTGGGTATGCTCTGGGCAAAATGGGAAATCGACCATCTTTCCTGTCAAAGTCTAGATCTCAGTTTCCTGACTTGAGAAATGGGGATAACATGTCACTGCTCACCATTCATGGATTTGTGGGCAGTCCTTGGTAAACTTTAAAGTACTCTAATCAGCTAGTCAGTAAGCATTTATTAAGGACCCCCTATATGCCAGGCACAGAATTAAGTACTGGGGATACAAAGAAAATGTAGAATCCTTGTGCTCGGGGCAGCTAGGTGGCTCAGTGGATAGAGCACTAGCCCTGAAAGCAGGAATTCAAATATGGCCTCAAACACTTAATACTTCCTAACTGTGTGATCCTGGGCAAGTCACTTAACCCTAATTGCCTTGGGGTGGGGGAGAGAAAGAATCCTTGTGCTAAGGGAGTTCACATTCTAACAGGGAGATCATGTATACATAGATAGGCACAATAATAACAACAATAATAGTAATAGCTTCCAATAATAATAGCAATAGCTAGCATTTACAGAGCGCTTTTAAGTTTGCAAAATGCTTTACAAATGCAATCTCATTTGATTCTAACAACAACCCTGGGAGGTCAGTGCTATCATCATTATCATCATTGTCATTCCCATTTTACAGATGAGGAAACTGAGGCAAACAGAAGTTAAAATGACTTGCTCAAGATCATACGACTAGTAAGGGTATGAGACATAATTTGAACTCAGGGGATTCCAACTCCAGCTCCAGTTAAGTCCCTAGTTGTATGTGTGTATGACATGGAGAAGCTGTATAAAAGAGAGTATTGGAGGGAACCTTAATTTCTTCTCATCAATAATAATATTACCCCTCATTTGTATAGTCTTTTGTAGTTGAAAACTGTTAAGAGCTTTTGTTTTATTTCATCATCTTCCCTTTCGACCCTAGCTACCCCCCATCCAGAAAGCCACTGCTTGTAAAACTAAGGTAGGTAAGGAAGTGGGGAATGAAAAGTGCAGCAAAACTAACTGGTGCATCAGGTAAGTCTGATAGCATATGCAGTATTCTGCACCCATAGACCCCCACCTCTACAAGAAAGTGAATTCTCAAGTTTTTTCTTCCAGGCTAGGCTTTGGTCATTTTAATTATTTTTGATGATTTATAAAGCACTCTACATATATTATTTCATTACAACATACAGCCCTATGGAAGAGATTGGAGGGTACAATATCATTATCTCCCCATCCTAATTTTATAGATAGAAAGACTGAGGACTGAGAGATGAGGACTTGTTCAAGGACAGGTAGCTAGTATGAGGTGGGACAAGGACTTGATCCCTTTTCTTCTGACTTTTAGGTCTTTTCTACTGGTAGTTTCTGGTGGTAACAACTAGTCATTGTTACATCGTTATGAAGTAGTTCAGTTACTTCTAGAGTTTATGTAATTAGTTAATTAGTTGAATTGCTTGTTAGCTAATTAGTTCAATGCCTTCTTGAGAGGATTTGCATTTTAAAGATCTGTAAGGAGAATCTCCAAAAGGTAAATCGTTCTGATCAATGAATTCTACCACTCTAGCACTGGAATCAGACAAAAAATATCAGGAGATGGGGTAAAGAGAAGAGAAGTATGAAAGGTAGTAGGTTATCATAGAATAAACACCACTTTATGATGACTGATGAGGGGCCTTAGAATAGGGGATGTCAGGGCTGGGAGGGGCTTTGGAACAGGGGATGTCAGGGCTGGGAGGGGTCTTAGGACACAATGTCAGAGAAGGGAGAGAACCCAGATCAAATCTAACCCTCTAATTTTAGAGATTAGGAAATGAACCCAATCAGGGAGTGATTCTACCAGAGTCATCCAGTCCTGTTTCTGTGCAGACACAGACTGGGCAGCATTCAGGCCTGAGGAAGATGCCTTTCAGGCCAGTTTTATTCTGACGTTATTCCCATAATCCCACTCCCCTCTCCACAGTCTCTTTGCTTAATTTTGTTTGGGTGATGCTGAGTGACGGACTATTTTTTGTTGCTGTGGCAACTGTCTTTAAGCCTTGGGTCACATGATGCTGATTTGATAAAGGAAGCATCGGGTCCCTCTGGTACTTCTGTTGGCCTCTGAGCTGGAAAGTAAGGGAGGTGAGGGAGGGACAGGAAGGAAGGGAGGAGGGGGCTTCAAGAAGCTGAGCTGAGAATGGTCTGTGCTGGGCAGGCTGGGAGCAGGTGGGAAAGCACAGCATCTTAAAAAGGAAGAGGAAACAGTATAGCTCAGAGAATCAGAGCTGTAACTGCCGAGTAATGGGAGCAGCTGTCTGCCAGGGCGTGTTGGGTTGTTTTAGCCTGCAATTACTGGGCAGAGCCTTTCAAAACAGAGAGAGAGAGAGCAGATGTGTGTGTCTGTGTCTGTGTGTCTGTGTGTCTGTGTGCTGGGGAGTGGGTAGGGCAAAGTCTGACCAACCTAAGTAAGTCACAGAAAAAGCAGGTGGCTGTTGCTAGAAAAGTCCCTGAAATCACAGGGAACCAAATGTACCTGCACTTCCCTTGCATTTTAACTGCTATGATTTCTAAAGTTACCATACCACCCAAGACTCCACTAGGACAGGAGTTTTTTATTATTATTATTATTATTATTATTATTATTATTATTAAAAGCTTTTTATTTACAGAACATATGAGTGATTTTTCTACATTGACCTTTGCAAAACTTTTTTTTGTTCCAAGCTTTTCCCCTCCTTCCTCCCACCCCTAGACGACAGGTAATCTAATACATGCTAAATATGTTAAATTACATGACAAATCCAACATATGTATACATATCTATAGAGTTATCTTACTGCACAAGAAACATCAGATCTAGAAAGAGAGAAAAAAAAAACAACCTAAGAAGGAAAACAAAATGCAGGGAAATATTCACAGAAAGCGTTAAAATGCTGTGTTGTGGTCCACACTCAGTTCCCTCAGGCCTCTCTCTGGATGTGTAGGACTATCTTCATTGCTGAACAATAGGAACTGGTTTGAATCACATCATTGTTGAAGAGAACCATGTCCATCAGAATTGATCATCGTATAGTCTTGTTGCTGTGTATAATGTTCTCCTGGTTCTGCTGATTTCACTCAGCATCAGTTCACGCAAGTCTCTCCAGACCTCTCTGAAATCGTCCTGCTGGTCGTTTCTTACAGAACAATAATATTCCATAACATTCATATACCATCATTTATTCAGCCACTCTCCAATGGATGGGCATCCCTTCAGTTTCCAGTTTCTTGCCACTACAAAAAGGGCTGCCACAAACATTTTTGCATATGTGGGTTCCTTTCTCTCCTTTAAGATCTCTTTGGGATATAGGCCCAGTAGAAACACTGCTGGGTCAAAGGGTATGCACAGTTTGACAACTTTTTGAGCATAGCTCCAAATTACTCTCCAGAATGGTTGGATCCGTTCACAGTTCCACCAACAATGTATCAGTGCCCCAGTTTTCCCACATCCCCTCCAACATTCATCATTATCTTTTCCTGTCATCTTAGCCAATCTGACAGGTATGTAGTGGTATCTCAGAGTAGGGCAGGAGTTCTTTACCTGGATCAGTAAATGTGGATGAGAAAAAAGACTAGGGCTAGTTGTTTACTTTTTCTGAACCTCAGTCTCCTCATCTGTAAGATGTTTAATGTAAGTATCTCAAGGTTACATACTAATTCCTTTTTGTCTTTGGAGACCTGGCATATGACACTGTGCCTTGTACAGTTGCTACTTTCAGTCACTTTTCCATCATATCATACTCTTTATGATTCCATTTGGGGTTTTCTTGACAAAGATACTAGAGTGTTTTGTCATCCCCCCCCCTCATTTTACAAGTGAGGAAACTGAGGCAAACAGGGTGAAGTGACTTGCCCAGGGTCACCCAGCTAGTAAGTATCTGAGGCCAGATTTGAAATCAGTAAGATGAGTTTTCCTAACTTCAGCCCCAACACTCCAGGGCAGGCATTTAATGGATGCTTGTCAGATTGAGTTGAATCAAAATTGGAGGCCGGGTGCTCTCCAAGGTTCTTCCAGGGATGATATTTTCAGAGCCTATGGCAATAAAGGGTGGATGGGTGATGAATGAGGCAAGTGCCTTTGGGGAGACTAATCCTTATGAAGGTCAATGGGAGCTTGGAGCCTCAGTATCATTTCAATTTTTCAGAGATTAATTGAACAACACCTTTCCCTGCTTGTCTTGGTCTGCATCAGAGACTATTGATGCTTTCCTTAAGGCACAAGTTTCCCTACTTGGGACTTACAGAGCCTGAAGTCTCATGGATTGCTAAATTGGCTCACTCTTTTCTCCCCAGTGACCCTTAGATATTCCCAGTGGACAGAAGGAGCGTGACTAGTGGCCATTTATCTCTGGTTGACTTAGTGGTTTTCACAGAGAATCCCCCCATCCCCACTCTCCATGCCTACCCCCAATCTGACAGGAACTCTAATACATTGCAGCTCATCACAGTAGGTTGCTCACAAATCACAGAAAAACAGATTTACAGTTAGGAGGGGGAACCTTAAAACTCACAAAGTCTGTTTCTCCAGAAAGAAACTGTCACCCACCGGAGACTGGGAACTTGAAGGAATGGGGAGAAGAACACATGGATTTTGAAAGGGGTCAAGGAAGGCTCAGACATGAGGTGGCCAGAGCATAGAGATCCAGTGGTATAGTCAGTAAGACATAGATACATACTAGCTGTGTCACCTAACCTCTGCTTGCCTGCCTCAGTTTCTTCAATTTTAAAATGAGGATAATAATAGCCCCTGAAATTTACAGGATCAAGTCAGATAACATATATAAAATGCTTTGTAAACCTTAAAAGTGCTATTTAAATGCTAGCTACTTTTTTTCCTTTTTTAAATTAAAGCTTTTAATTTTTAAAATATATGCACGGATAACTTTTCAATATTGACCCTTGTCTAGCCCTGTGTTCCAGATTTTCTGCTCCTTCCCCCCACCCCCTCTCCTACAGGGCAAGCAATCCAATATATGTTATACATGAATGCTAACTACTCTTACCCTGGATTTCTGGGGGGATCTATCAACTTAATGGAAAAAATTTCATCTTTAGTTTCACCAAACTTTGATTCTGTTTTTAATCTTGTATTTTTATTTTGTGCATTTGAAAACATTTTTCTAAGAGGGGATTCATAGGCTTTATCAGGATTACTGAAGGGGTCTATAACTCAATAAAAAATTAAGACCCTTCTAGTCTAAAGCACATAGAGGAGTCATTCATAAGCTGATAGATTTAGAGAGCTAGAAGACCTGTACCTAATTCAACTCCTAGTTTTTAAACAGAGGAGGAAACTGAGTCTCAGAGATATTATTTAATATCTGGTCCATGGTCACATAAAGATGGTGGTAGAGCTGGGGTTCCTGCATAGATCTTACAACTCCAAATCCATTGGACCATGCTGCCTCCCATTAGGGTAATGGCCTTCTGGAAGAAGGTTTCCAGAAGTACAGAAGGAATAGAAAGGGAGATAGAGGTGGGAGGAGGAAAGAACCTATTTAGAACTGGAAGAGATTTAAAAACTCCATCTACTCTTACTCTGTCATTTTGCAAACCATCTCTCTAGATCCAGCTATGCTGTCTAACCTTCCCATTTTACAGATAAGAAAGCTGAGACCCAGAGTGGGGAAGACATTTGGTTAAATTGACACAGACAGTAAATAGCGAAGCTAGAATATGAACCCAGATCTTTTGAGTATCCATATAGAGTATGTTCTATTATAGCACGTTACAGAGAGAGAGAGATGAGGATAGTCTTGAGATGGATTGGAGAAATGGGTTTCGGTGGGTTGTAGACATCCTTGCCTGACTTTTGTAGCCTGAAAGTCCAGTAAAAGGTCCTGGATTCAAATTCTGCCTATCACTACTGGGATACCTTAGACATTTCCTCATATAGAAAAAGAAGGGGTTGAGTTAAAGGAGCTCTAAGGTCCCTTCTAGATCTGGATCTAGGATTCTTGTGAAAAACCTGCCCACAGCTGGTGCTCAAGAAATATTCTGAGAAAACTCAAAGGCCGGAAGAATCTGGTGAAATATTTCAGGTTCTCTAATTTCTACGTCTTTTATTTCAATCAATTTGTTTGCAACTGTGTCTCCTGCCCGCAGACAGAAGCAGCCCTCCTCATGAATTATGCAAGAAGATGAGTGTCTTGCTTTTCATGCTTCAGGCTCCAGAAACGTGCCTTCCAGTAGCTATTGATTTTTTTTTTGGCACTTAGCAGTATTTTTCCCCCAATTACATGTGAAGAGAGGTTTCAACATTCATTTTTGTACGATTCTGAATTTTGAATTTTTCCCCCTCCCCCTTCCCTAAGATAGCAAGCAATCTGACATGAGCTATACGTGTACAATCATGTTAAAATATTTCTGTATTCATCACGTTATGGAAAAAGAATCAGAACAAAAGGGGAAAATCGCAAGAAAGAAAAAAAAAACAAAAAACAAATGAAAAAAGGAAAACAATATGCTTCGATCTGTATTCAGACTCCATAGCTCTTTCTCTGGATATGGAACAGGAGCTATTGATCTTGGAGATGGTCTGCGGTGGCCTCGGTGTCTCCTGGGCGGATGTCAGTGAGAGTCTGGGTCCTTGAGATGGTGTAAGCTGTTGTTTTTAAATTGATGTCTCCCGGATTGAAAAAACAAAACAAAACAAAACCCAGACTGTAACATTCTCCTTGGCAATTCTGGCTTTAGCTCTTCAATCTGATGGTTTTATTTAGACTGGGAAGCTCATGGTAAGGTTTGGAGGCACCTAGAAGGCGCCCAATGGCTAGAAAGCACTAGATGTGGAGTCAAGAAGACCTGAGTTCAAATCCAGCCTCAGACATTTATTAGCTGTGTGGCCCTCTATGTCACTTAACCTCAGTTTGTCTCAGATTCCTCATCTATAAAATGAAGATGATAATAGCATCTTCCTTCTAATGATATTGTGAGGCTCAAATGTGATAATAATTGTAAAGCATTTAGCACAGTGCTGGGCACATAATAAGTATTCTTTTTCTCTGTGTGTCTCTGTCTCCCTCTCTGTCTCTCTGTGTGTGTGTCTCTGTCTCTGTCTATCTTTCTTTCTTTGTCTCTGTCTCTCTGTCTCTGTCTTTCTTTGCCTCTCTCCTCCTCTCTCTGTCTCTGTCTTTGTCTCTCTGTCTGTCTCTGTCTCTGTCTCTCTATTTCTCTCTATCTCTGTCTTTCTCTTTTCCTCACCACACCCCCCCCCCAACATAGATAGAGCTTCAAGTCTGTAATCAGGAAGACCTGAATTCAAATATGGCTTAAAGACATTTACTAGCTATGTGATGCTAAACAATTCATTTGCCCCTGTTTGCCTCAGTTTCCTCATCAGTAAAATGAGCTAGAGAAGAAAATGGCAAACCACTCCAGTATTTTTGCCAAGAAAATCCCAAATGGGGTCATGAGAAGTTGAACATGACTTAAATGTCTCAAACACATGATATATATATACTATATATAGGATGTCTGCCTCTTTATAGACACACACATACACATACATACATATAAATTGTTATTCCCTTCCTTCCCTCCCCCAACAAATCCCACCACCGCCAGTAGCCCAGTGTATGATTGTGGGTCAGTCCCTTCTCCCTTCCTTCACCTCAGTTTGTTCACCTGTGAAATGGAGGTGGTGATGGTGGAAATCAACAATCCCTAAGAGTCTCTGGTTTTTAATATGGCCTAATTACATCTGGCCATTACTGATAAGAGATTTTAAGAACCTTAAAAACCTGAGAGTCTCTCCCTCCTTAGGGCATCCATTTTAGATTTATTGAAGTTTGCTAGAGAATGGAGCTTTTTGGAAGGCTCAGCTCTTTTCAAGGAAAACAACTGTGAAATGGAAATCTTCCAGGGGCACTGCCATGTTGTGGGTTCTTTCCCAGTGTCTCTGGGCTACCTTGATTTAAAGAGACATTCTGTTTCTCTGGCTCTTCATAGAGCTGTCTCACAAGCTTTAGAAAGAAAGGACATCTAGTCGAATCCCTCCCTCCTAATTTTTCAGAAGGGGAAACTGAGTCCCAGAAAAGGCTTATAGAACGGTGAAGCTGGTGCTGAAAGGGATCTCAGATACCATCTGCTCCAACTCCATTGTTCTAAAGAAGAGGGATCTGGGACTCAGGGAGATGTCATAGAATCACAGGTTTAGGGCTAGCAGGATCTTAAAGTTTTTCTTTTCCAAATAGCTCTTGTCACAGGGGAGGAAACTGAGACTTAGAAGGGATCTGCCCCATATCTCCAAGAGAATAAGCAACACATCTAGGATTCAAACCCAGGCTTTCCTAGTTCATTTCATTTGGATAGAATTTTAAATGCTTACTATGTGTTGGAGATACAAAGACAAAAATCAACTGGCTCCTGCCCTCAAGGAGCTTACATTCTACTAAGCAGAGAGAGAAAAATTTTTAATAAGTACTTGTACCTAAATAAATAAATGCAAAATTCATTCAAAATCATATGGAGTAATTTCAAGGAGAGATTTGGGTTGGGGATGACAGTCAAGAAAGGCCTTGTGTAGGATATGGCCCCCATAAAGGAAGCTGGAAACTGTAGAAGGCAGAGGAGAGAGGACATGGGGAGATGACTTGTATTCATGGAGAACAGCTAGGAGGCCAGTTTGGAATGGGTAAGCATGGAAAGGATTGCTGTCTGCTCCAAATCCACGTAGTTCTTTCCTCTTGTTTCTTCTTCTTTGACCCAAAGTAGAGAAGATTTCTGCAGCTTCCCTAGTTATCAGTCTCTACAGGGAATTTGGGGAGAAAAGGAGGGGTGCTCTGACTTTGCCCTAAGAGTTTGGTGGATTGAGAAAGGGTAGATTTTCTGGGGCTCTTAGCTAGAAAATGTTTACTGGTCTGAATCTATTGTAGTGACAAAGAACAAAGCCCTGGGAAGTGGGTTTGCTAAGGGAGAGTGAGATTAGACTGTGTTGAGCCCAGAATGCTACCTGAAGGAATATGGATGTTGACAAGTTGCCTTCCCTCTCTCTGGCACTCCATATTCTCATCTGGAAAATATATTGGTTGAGCTAGATAATTTCTAAGGTTTTGGGCTTCATTTTAGAAGGCAATAGGGAGACACTGTGGACTCTTGAGCTAGGGAAGTGACATAATAAAGTCAGTGAAATAGCAGGTTCCTATGAATCTGAGGTTGGTTGATAAGGCCAGGACTCTTGAAATATTCTCTTAAAATAGCTTCTGCTTCCATTCTGTCCTGTTTCCTTGATACTGAAATATCAGTATCAGAAAAATCTTTTTGTTTAATGAATAAATTGGGATGCTTCACTCCTGTGCTCAAAAACTATCATGGGCTCTTTGCTCTCAATGGCTCCAGTTCTTTTGCCTGTCATTCAAGGGCCCTTTCCACCCCTCACTCCACCAGAGTCTGGCATCAAATGCTTCTTCCAATTTTATTTTTTACTTATGTCCTATCCACTCTATTCTTTATCTAAACTAAACAACTCTGCTTCTTGGGCACAGAGGCGAAGGAAGAAAGGAAGGAAAGAAAGAAGGAAGAAAGGAAGGGAGAGAGGGAGGGAAGATGGAAGGAAAAAAAGAAAGCTGAAAGGGAGAAAAGAAGGAAGGAAGTAAAGAATGCAAAAAGGAAGGAAGAAAGGAATGTAAAAAGGATGGAAAGAAGGAAGGCAGGAAGGAAGGAGGGAAGGAAGGGAAAAATAAAGGGAGGGAGGGAAGGAGGAGGGGAGAGATGGAGGGAGGAAGGAAGGAGACTTCCTCCCTCCTCTTCCTTCTCTCTTCTCTCCCTTCCTCCTTCCTTCCCTCTCTCCTTCCTTTCTTCTTTCTCTCTTTTTTTCCCTCTCTTCCTCTCTCCCTCCCTTTTTTATTCCCTCTTTCTCTCTCTCTCTTCTCTCCTTTTCTTCCTTGACCTCTGATTCAAAATCTCATGATTTTTCCAGTGCAGCATCTGTCTTTCTTTTTTTACTTCTATTTTTATCCTCAACTCTTAGCACAGTGCACTTACAGATTTGACATAGATCCTTAATTAATGTTTGTTGCCAATGCTTTGCACATAGTAGGTATCTAATAAATATTTGTTAATCAATGAATGGGTGGCCATACTCTATTGCTTGATAGTTTAAGACTTGGAGGAAAGAGGGACAGAACTTCTTAATGAATCTGGTAGGAAAAGCTACCTTTCCCTTAAGCATCTCTCGTTCCCAGTCCCATCCCTAACCTGTCTCCTCTCATCAGTCAGCAGCTGATGCAAACAGTCTCCAGTCTTGGGGCAGAGAAGCCTGAATTAATGCCTGCAAAATGCTTTGGAAGAAGATTAAAAAGTTAAATGTCTTGGGAAGACTTGGGATTTTTTTTTTATCATTTCCTCCCTACAAAAGGCCATTATTGGATAGGGCTTCTCCTTCTGCTCCTCCCCTTGCCTTCTCCTTAGGGTGTCTTTTCTTACTCCCCCTGAGAGTTTCCTTGAACCAAGCAGAAGGCATCAGGCCCCCCACTGACAAACAAATTCATTTGAACAAGCATGTCAGGAGACAGAAGCTACCCTTGGGAAGAAGGGGAAAAAACAGCAGTCTCTTCCCTCAAGGAGCATCCAGTTTATGGGAGCTGGATGGGAACTTGGATCTGATACTTTCCACCTGTATGATCATAAGAAAATAGATTCCTTTTTCTGGGCCTCAGTTTCCCCATCAGTAAAATGGTGAACATAATCATGACTGTAGTATCTAGCTCATAAGGGTTGTTATATAAATCAATAATGATAATGATGGTGATTTAGCATTTTTAAGGTTAGCAAAGCTTTTTACAAAGATTGCATTTCATTCTCACAATCCTATGAGGGAGATGTTTTATTATCCCCATTTTACAGATAAGGAAATCAAAGCAAACAAAGAAGAAGTGATTTGTTCTGTCTCACATAGCTAGTAATTGTCTGAAGCCAAATTTGAACTCAGATTTTCTTATTCCCAGTTCCATTGCTCTGTCCATTAAGTAACCTAATAGCTTATTTAATTCTTCAAGAGGAACATAAGGAGCTTTGTAAACCCACAAGCCTTATATAAATGTAAGCTATTTTTATTAGTAAGTAATTCATAAAGGCCTGGCTCACTTCTTCCCTCTCTCTATTTCCCTTTCCCTCTCTCCCAACCCTTCCCCTCCATTTACTTCCAATGTTTTCTCTGTATGACTCACAACTTTGCATTATGTTACTATTGTTCTCATGTCCTGTCCTTCTGAGATGGACCCGCTCGTACCTTGGAGATATCACTTCTAAGAACTCCATCTACGGATCCTAGATCAGGACTTGAAGGGACCTCAGTCTGACCTCCTCATTCAGACCAGTCTCTCTCATCAATAGCTCCCTATTGTTTGCCAAGAAAAGTGTTTTTCCTTGACACTCAAGGCTTTCTGCAGTGTGACAACAATGTCCTCCCTTTCTTTCTCCTTGACTCTTTCCCTTCACTTGGGGAAACACAGCTCTGTCCTAGATCTGAATTCGAATCCTATCTCTACCATTCACTACCTGTGTGAACTTGGACATAGCATGTCTCTTCTCTGGGTCTCAGTTTCCTTATATGTAAAATAAATAGGCTTGTATTACATGACCAATGAGAAAGCTTATAATCCTAGATCAAGAATCTACAGCCGGGGTTCTTTGGTGAAAGTGGTTATCGCCAGTATATGAGCTGGTCCATCTTAGAGAGACAGGACATGAGAACAGTAGTAACATAACCCAAATTTATGCCTCGTGCAGGGGAAAGATTGGAAATGAATAAAGGGACTTGACCATTCTAGGATTAAGAGGATTTAAGTAGAGTGGGCTGCTTTGAAAGATAGTGAGTGACTCCCCCAACCACTGGAAGCCTTGAAGGAAAGGCTTGATGACCTTGTTGTACATCATAAAGGGCACTCTTTCTCGGGCGTGGGTTGGATTGGATGGCCTCGGACAATCCCTAAAGGTCTGAGCTTCTGTGATTTATTATATATGAAGCACATGGGACATGATCGAGTTTATTACAAGCATCTTAATAATGACCCCAGGAAATCCCAAGGCCCCTTATGGCAAGTGGTGTAAAGCCCACTTTAGTCTTCTGGAACAGAGTGCATCATGTCTATTTATAGTTTGTTAGTCAACGATTAACTGGATAGGTGTGTGGTTGGCTTTGCGCAAGCAGTAAATGGTGTGGTTGGGGGTATTTGCTTGTAATCACCCTGATTTTTCCTGAGTTGAGTTTGACTGCACTATCTGTGAGGTTGTGTTTGATGAATTGAGAATTGTGTTAAATCTGAGAAGGTTAAAATGTTGATCCACTTATTCTTGGGGTCTTTTTGGGGGGATTGGGGTGTATCTCAAACATATGAGTCCATCATGGTTATCTGAGTGTGGAAACAGTGGTTGGGCTTCCCACTGTGGAACTTTGCCTCTGAAGCTTTTACCTTGGAACTCTGGGATTAAGGGTTCAGCTATGGAATTCTGTGGGAGAGCAGACTTTGGGGGAGAGGGGTTCCACCGTCGAGTGAAGGTTCTGCCATCACTCGTCGATGTGGAAGCTCAGCCATGGAATTATGTTAGGGAAGATTTGGCTACAGGAAAAGGGCCTAGGTATCCATACTTGTGTGGGAGGAGAGGTTCCTTCATGGCTATGGTTCTTTGTGCTCAAAGAGAACCAAGAGGACCTCCTTATGTGAGGGTCAAGGTCCAGTGTGTCTGATTATGGTTGATCAGACCAATAGGAGTTCAGAAGGCTCTATTACAGGTGGGCATAAATTCTCTGTGGAACTTTTGGATGAGTGGTAGTTCTCCTACAGAGTTCTGTGTGTATGTGCAGCAGGAGGATGTTCTCTCACGGAGCTCTTTTGTGTGTGTTTGGAGTTGGGATGTCACTATGGAACTCTTCTTTGTGTGAAGGTTCTCCCTTGAAACTCTTGGTGCCGAAGTGGTTTGGCTGTAGAACTCTGTGCAAGAAGTGTGTTTGTACTAGAGTTCTACCACGGAACCTTCTGGTTGTGTATTGGAACTTTTTTTTCCTTTCCTGATCAGGATCCTAGTCTCCAGGGATAGCTTTTTTTCAGAGCAGGTGCTTGGAGATGATTTCTGGTGAATGACTAATAACGCAAGAAGAATGAGTAAGTAGGAGCCCATATGTGCTGCTCTTTCCCATAATGGATACCATAAAAAGTTCAGCCTCAGGGCCAAACCCAATACAGATGCTAAGTTCTTTAGGTTACCTCTGAATCATGGGAGAAGGCTCTGCCTTGCATGGTGGCTAAAGTACTGCATATGATGAGTAGAGGGAATAATAAATATCATCTTAGAGATGATAATTACTCTGGAGAAGGGGGAGCACTGCCCTGGAACTCTGTGTGAGTGGGGATTCTGCCTTGGAACTCTGTGTGAGTGGGGATTCTGCCTTGGAACTCTGAGTGAGTGGGGATTCTGCCATGGAACTCTGTGTGAGTGGGGTTACATTATGGAGCTTTCTGAGTGGGAGTTCCTCCACAGAACTCTGAAGAGACCAAACATAGCATCATGGAAAGAGATCTGGCCTTGGAGCCAGAAAGGTCTGAAGCTGAGTCTGGTGTCTGACAAATGTTGGCTATTTGAAAAGTGGGAAAATTAGTGAACTTTTCAGTGCCATAGACTACTCCCTTAATTAAGGGTTAGGAGTTGCAGAGAAGGTTTGGACTTTCATTGGGAGAGGGGAGTCCCCTACTCAGGACTTCCTAGGTCTGTCATGAATCTGGTTTAAGACGACTATCCCCCAAGGATTCTGGGAGGTCGTTGAGATTAATCTTCTTCCTGTTTTACAGATGAAGAAACTAAGGCTCAAAGAGGTTAATATGCATTCAACTGTGGTCCCAGGCAGAGCCTTAAACTTGAACCTTAAGTCTTAGGATGCTCATGAGAGAAAGCTCCTTCAGGAGAACCTTAAATCACAATGTGGAAACACCCTGATTGCATTTCCCGGAGTGGCAAAGGAAAGGAAGACAGTCAGACCAAAGGCAGTCCTATGGAAATAGGTGCTGATTCTAGGGCCTTAGAAACTTATCTATTAAGTAACAGAAATAGGAAAGGACATTACTCATAGATAATGATCCTCTTTAAACTGTTTGAGGCCCAGGATTGCCTCTGGCAGAAGGGGAAGTTCATCTAGGTGAATCCTCTGATCCCAAATTTATGATCTTTTCATTGTGCCATTGCCTCTTCTCCTAGGGGACTGAGCTGAGTTCCTTCTTTTATGGACTTTATTAGCTCAGAATCATCCCCTGCCTTATGTTCCTGTATGTTCATGTCTGTTCACTGGAACCCTCCCCATATCTCCTTCCCCTCCTCTAGCTCTGTTCTGGCTCCTCTCCCTGTGCACCTCCCAGCCATGATATTCGTGTCTCACCCCTAGCTTAAATAGGAAAGAAGTGCCGCCAGCTATTTCCCATAGAGCTTTTGGCTTCCAGATCATCTCGGCTTCTCCTCTGCTATCCCTGTTTAGCCTTGCAGAGTCTACATAAGGTAGTTTGGGGTAAACGCATTACCCTTTTAGAATCTCAGTCCTGCTGTGGTTGGCTGGCCCCAAGGGTCAAAGCGGGGTTCAAATCTTGAGTCTCAGTTCTGGAAGTTTTGAACTAGAATAGAAAGAGTGTGGATCTTAAGGACTGAGTCCTGGCTTCACTTCTCCTGGTCTCAGTCTGCTCATCTGTGAAATGGAGACAAGGATGCTTATCCTCCGGGCCTCTTGTTGTTGAGAGACTCCAAGGAGATAATAAATGGAAAATGTGGTGTCAAAGTCAGCTGCTGTAATTTATTTTTGACTCCTAGCTGCTAGACCACACTTCCACAGATTTAGCAAGGAATGTGTTTCCATGTATTCACTGGGTTCCTGTTACTATTTCTACCTCTTTCACAGGCTTGTGGTGAGGAAAGTATTTTGTACTCTGTTCAATCACTGAACATTTATTAAGTACCTATTGTGTGCCAGGCACTGTGCTAGGGATACAAAGGTAAACCCTGCCCCTCCCCAAAAAATACACATTTCCTGTCCTCAAGGATTTACACACTTCTAGGGGATACATTGTAGATAACAGAATCAAAGATAGATTTTGGCAGATCTAATGCCAGATAAGGAAATAGGTACAGAGGGGCTTTGATCCTACAGGTAGCAAGCAACGGAGTTAAGATTGGTCCCTCTTTGCATACTCTATTCACTTGTTTTTTCTGGGTTTTTTTTCTCTCTCATGGTTTTTCCCTTTTGTCTAATTTTTCTCTCCCAACATGACTTGTAAAGCATTGTATATTAAAAATTAATTAATTTTTAAAAAGATTAATCCTTCTGACTTTATATCTAAAATTTGATTTAAATTTTTTTTTAGTGAACAAAAAACTGTTTTCAGAAAGAAACAAACAAATTCATTTGAACAAGCATGTCAGGAGACAGAAGCTACCCTTGGGAAGAAGGGGAAAAGAAACCTCCATCTCCTGTCCCTTTTAGAAAGAGACAGAGATAAGGAAAGAGAAATATATATATAATCATAAAAAATGAGTTCCCACATTGGCCATGTCCCAAAATGTATGTCATATTCTACATCTTGAATTTGTTCTTTACTTTTTCATTAAGAATGAGGGAGAATGCTTCATCATAAGTCCTCTGGAATCATAGTGGGTTATGGCATTGATCAAAGTTAAGTCTTTATAATATTGTTGTTATTGTATAAAATTGTTCTTCTGGCTCTGTTTACTTTGTCCTATATCAGTTCATGCAAGTCTTCTTGGGATTCTTTGAAATGCCTTTCATCACTACTTATGGCACAATATCTCATTATATTTAAATATCATGATTTGTTTAGCTATTTCCCAGTTGATGGTTACTCTTTTATTTTTGTGTTGTTGCTATCACAAAAAGAGTGGCTATATATGTTACATGTATGTATCTTTATCTTTCTTTGATGTGTATGACTAGCAGAGAGAGGTATCACTGGGCCAAAGAGTATGCACAATTTTGTGACTTGGGGTATAATTCCAATTGCTTTCCAGAATGTCTGGACCACCAACTCACAATTACAGAAATGCATTTGTGGGCCTGTAAATCCAGCACTCCTAACTGTGCTGTTACAAATATATAGAAAATAATAATATCAGTTACAAAAGTTTTATCCATTCCTACAAAAAATCACAGAATATTAAATGTCAAAGCTATCCGGTGTGACTACTCTAAATCAATCTAGAGATGGCCCTCCCTTTGTGAAGCTGAGAATCATCTTATAGTTAGATATCTCTCCATTCCCAGTTGATCTGTTTTGAGCCTCACCTAACTTCTGTGTGGTATGAAGATGATGCTCCTTGCCCTACGGACTTTTGCAAGGTTGTTATGAAATTCCTATAAAACATTGTGTGGATTTGTAGGGGCATGTAGGGGTCTAAGGGTTTGGGATGATGGACTTTGCCTGATACACTCTGGAAAATCTACTGAGATTAAAAAATATTGCAACAACTCAGGGGGAATATAATAATGGGGTTTCCATTAATTGCCCCACCTGCACTTAAAAGGGGAATTACATTTGTTATATTAAAACATCTCTTCATTGACTTAATCAATCTGAATGAACAGGGCCTGTACACCTCCTTGAATCAATCAATAGCATTTGAGAATGCTATCATTTTACCCACTTATTCCAGGACTGAGAGAAATCTTATGGAAAAGTCTGCTTTCCCCCTAACTTTATCTGCCATCACCATCTCTTAATATAATCTGTATTAGTGTTACCCAAATATTTTCAGAAAACTGAATTTTGTCTTCATCACAAAGGGATGATTACCTAAATATGATTAAGGCAGAGAGCCCAACCTCTGCCTAAATGCTAGAAATTTTTCCTAATAATTGGATTTCATGAATCGAAGTGAGAAAGGGAGTTTTTTTTTTAAAGCAAGCACACAAGGCCTTTTTGCTTTGGGATTTAGATGGAGGTTCATTAATCAATTAAAGATATAAATCTACAGGTCAGTGGATAAAACTTTTGTCTTCAGAGCTTGGAGTAGCCTCTTTTGGGGGTTGGTATTTATTTTACTTTGACTTGTCTGCCCAGATCAGAAATGGAGAGGCCTTTAGAGATCTTAGTCCAGCTCCTTCATCTTACAGAGGAAGAAACTAAGGTTTTTTTGGGATTAAACTACTTGTCTAAGATTTCAGAGCAAACTAAATAGAGGAGATTTGAACCAAGGTTTTCTGGCTTCCAATTGTATGTCCTTTCTCCTCTAGTATGTGGATTTCTAGGGCTAGACTAGAGGTTACTCAAAGTAAGAGCTTTAGGAGCAGCCCTGTCTTTTGGAGGAGAAAATTTTGTATGATTTTGAGGAATTTTGAGATCACTTTATTTCAAATATCTTCTCCGCCCTCCCCCTGAACTTCTCAAATCACTCTTAGAATATAGCATTTTAATTCTAGGAGGGTTGCCTTAGACTATGGCATGGAAAGGTTGGGAGGGACCTTAGAACAGGGAATGTCAGAACTGGGAAGAGCCTTAGAATAGGGAATTCTGTAACGTTAGAACCATGAGGGAAATTGGGATATAGTTTTAAATCCTACCTTAGACACTTAATTGCTTACACTTTGCTCTCATGACTTTCATCTCCTGGCTCTTCCACAAGTAAGATCCTTCACCTCTTGGCTCCAGGTAATTCACTGACTGTTCCCCATATCTAAAACACTCTGCCTTCTCCAATTTGACTATTGACCTCCCTGACTTCTTTTAAATCCCAACTAAAATCCCATCTTTTATAAGAAGACTTTTCTAGTCCCTCTTAATTCTGGTACCTTTCCTCTATTTATTATTTCCTATTCACCCTGTATAGGGCTTGCTCTATATGTAGCTATTTATATGTTGTCTTCCCCATTAAACTGTAAGCTTCCTGAGGGCAGACACTATCTTGCTTCTTTTTGTATCCTTAGTACTTACACTAGGGGAGATACGTGCCTGGCACACAGTAGGCACTTAATAAATGTTTATTGATCAGTTGATGTAAAATGGGGATAATGATAATTATAAGAATGTTGTGTGAGGAATAACATATTATTAACATATGCAAAACCCTTTGCAAACCTTAAAAGATAATAAGAATGGTAATTCGCAGCCTCCTCATGTCCTGGTGAGGTTTCCTGCCCTGCCCACTTGGTACTGAATGGCAGAGCTGGGGCTAGCAGCTGGTCAGGCTGCTTTCCCTGAAGCTGCTCCAGGTCTCTCCACCCACAGGCTTCCGCAGCTCTGTCCTGGCCCTGACAATAATCCATCCTGTATAAATATTTGCAGGGGGAGGAGGTGACTTTGGGGACGAGAGTTGTTGCTGAGGGGCAGCCCCTGTGTGGCTGGGGGAGGCCTGAAGGTGTGTCCCAGAAATCCTCCTGTTGGTGGAGAAGCTGTGTGGCTGAGGGAGCCGCTGGTGGGGACAGAAGCTTCAGGGACGGGGGCACAGGTGTGAATTCAGAGGGCTGTCTCGTCACTTAAGCTCTGACCTTGGAGGCTGGTGACTAGTCACCCCATTACACAGGTGAGAACAGGTCAGGGACACTCAGTAGCAGCATGATTCAAATCCAGGTCAGTGGCTGATATGGAAGGAGCCCTGGCTCTGCAGAAGACCCGGCTTCCAGTCTGCTTCTGATGCAACCCATGGATCTTGGGTAAATTCTTGTGAAAACGGCCCTTGTCCAAGATCATAGAGCTAGTAAGTGGCCCATGGGAACTTGAACCCAAGGCATAGCCCTGGAGGTTGAGTCAAGGCAACCAGGATTTATTAAGTGACTTCCACATGCCAGGAACTGTATTAAGCACTAGGGGCAGCTAAGATGATCCCTCCCTTCTCCCCCCCAAAATCCCCAACAAAACCACAATCTAATGGGGGGACATTTGAGCCAAGGTTCTCCTTGTGCTCTATCCACTATGTCACTAACTGCCTAAAAGGATTTGGTCAAGGTGACATTGCCCCTCTCTGACAGTTACTTCAACTTTATTTATTTTATTTTTTAAAACATTTTTTATTAAAACTTTTTATTTATAGCACATATGAGTAATTTTTCTACATAGACTTTTGCAAAATTTTCTGTTCCAAAATTTTCCCTTTTTCACCCCACCCCTTCCCCTAGATGGCAGGTAGTCTGATATATGTTAAATATGTTAAAATATATGATAAATCCAATATATGTATACATATCTATGCAGTTATCTTGCAGCACAAGAAAAATCATATCTAGAAAGAGAAAAAAACAACCTAAAAGGGAAAACATAATATAAGCAAACATCAACAGAAAGTGTGAAAATGCTATGTTGTGGTTCACACTCAGATCCCACAGGCCTCTCCCTGGGTGTAGATGGCTTTCTTTATCACTGAACAATTGGAACTGGTTTGAAACATCTCATTGTGGAAGAGAGCCATGTCCATCAGAATTGATCATCATATTGTCTTGTTGCCGTGTATAATGATCTCCTGGTTCTGCTGATTTCACTCAGCATCAGTTCATGCAAGTCTCTCTAGGCCTCTCTGAAATCGTCCTGCTGGTCGTTTCTCACAGAACAATAATATTCCATAACATTCATATACCATAATTTATTCAGCCATTCTTCAATTGAAGGGCATCTATTCAGCTTCCAGTTTCTAGCCACTACAAAAAGGGCTGCCACAAACATTCTTGCACATGTGGGGCCCTTTCCTTCCTTTAAGATCTTTTTAGGATATAAGCCCAATAGAAACACTGCTGGGTCAAAGGACATGCACAGTTTGATAACTCTTTGAGCATAGTTCCAGATTGCTCTCCAGAATGGTTGGATCCGTTCACAGTTCCACCAACAATGTATCAGTGTCCCAGTTTTCCCACATCCTCTCCAACCTTTGTAATTATCTTTTCCTGTCATCTTAGCCAATCTGACAGGTGTGTAGTGGTACCTCAGAGTTGTCTTAATTTGCATTTTACCTCAACTTTAAAATGGCAGAGGAGAGGTGGTCCTTATGGCCTCATCCTCAAAGAGCCAGGGACAACTGAGGTCAAAGCCTGCCTCCAAATGGGCAAGTCACTTCACTGTTGTTTTCCCTCAGTTTCCTCAACTATAAAATGGGGATTATAATAGCACTTAACTTTTAGGGTTATTGTGAAGATTGACCAATTTTAAAGTGCTTAGCCTATTGCCGGCACTTCCTCCCTCCCTCTCTCCCTCCCTTCCTTCCCTTCTTTCTTCCCTCCCTCTCTCCCTCCTTTTCTTCCTTCCTTCCTTCCTTCCTTCCTTCCTTCCTTCCTTCCTTCCTTCCTTCCTTCCTTCCTTCCTTCCTTCCTTCCCCTTCCTTCCCTTCCTTCCCTTCCTTCCTTTCTTTCTCCCTCCTTCCCTCTGTCTCTCCTTCTCTCCATTTCATACTGGCTGCATGGCTCTGGTCAATTCACCTGCTCTCTCTGTGCCTCTGATATCCTTCTTAAAACTACAAACTAGAAAAGGATGGGAAAACTGCTTTCTATATTTGATGGGCTGTCCTATGAAGGAGGAATTATATAATTGTCCTCTTTGCACCTTGGGCCAGAATCTGGAGCTGAAGGCAGAATCTACAAAACTGTGAATCTGGGCTTGCGTGGTGAGAAAAGCTTCCAATCTCCACCAGAGGAGCAGTTTGCTGAATTTAGAGTTGCCAGACCTGGATTCGAATCCTGGTTCTGTCATTTACTGCTTGTGTGACCTTGAATTAAGTCATTTAATCAGAGTGCTTTTCAGTTCCTCATGTGCTGAGGCTTCTAAATGCCCTTCCTGCTGTGAATGGATGTCAGGCGTTCCTCTTTATTGGAGATGTGTCAGTGGAGATGGGCTGACCGGTTGTCAAGTGTATTGGAGAGGAGGTCGGACTCCATGGACTCAAAAGGTCCCTTCCACCTCCGAGTTCTGTGAGTCACTTTGCCTCTCTCAGATGAATCATCTCAAGAAGATGATAACTTGAACTTCCTTCTGAGGCTTTTTCACACTGTGTGAAAGATGTGTGCTCAGTGAGTGGCGCAAGAGCGAGATGAGTGTTCCTGTGTGCCTTGAGTGGGATGTCTTGGGTGGTACTTGAAAGGATTTGGGGCCGGGAGTTATGCCTCTGGGAATTCTGGGGCAAGGTACCCAAGAGGGATGGTGCAGTCAGTGCTTGGCAGCCAGAGAAATCTCTTTGGGTTCCAGGGTGGGTGACTGTCAAGAAGGCTATATTTATCCAGTTGAGTAGCATGGAGGCTGGACACAGCCATCTGCTCTATGGATTCCTCCCCTGCTGGGGAACACGACAGGTTTCCGCTTGGAAAGCCAGCTGGGAGGAAGATCCAGAGAGGAAGCTAGCTGTCTGCCATTGCTTGCCCTTGGCAAAAAGGCAAAGTCAAAACTTTCTTTTAGTCCCTTCTGTTATCCTTCTTTTCAGGATACTTAGTCCTCTCCCCTTCCTTGACCTCAGAGGTCTAGGCTTGGGTCCTCACAGCCGGTCATCATAGAAACCAAAGTATTTAGAGTTAGGAGGAAAGGGGAATCTCAGAGATCATTCAAAGGCTTCTTAACCGGAGGCCCAGGAACCTATTTTAATAAATCCTAATTTTAATTTATTTTATTTAATTTAATAAAACCTAATTTAATACTTATTAATTTCTAAAATTTTCAGTTTCAAGTTTTTCCCCTCTTTCCATCCCTCTCCCACTCCTTAAGAAGGCAATAAATATGATTCCGATCACTCATATGAAGTCATGCAAACCCATGGATTGCTATAGTTCAGCATATTTGGTTCCTCTGTAATCCTGCGTATTTTATTCTATGCATTTAATGACATTGTTCTGAGAAACCTTCACCAGACTGCCAAAGGGATCCATGAAGATGAAGATGAAGAGTCTCCCCACTCACTTTTCAGATTATAGACTCAGAGGTCTAATGTTGGAGGGACCTCACAAGTCACCTGGCCCAACCCCCCATTTTACAGATGAAGAAACTGAAGACTATGATTTTAGAGCTGAAAGCAGAGACCTTCTGCTCTCCTTCATATTATAGATGAGAAGACTGAGGACCAAGAAGGGAAAGCAACTTGTTCAAAGTCACATAAGTACTGAGGAGCAGAGCTGAGATTTGAAGCTGGATTTTCTTTTATTCTGAATAAGTAGCCTTATGACCCTACTATTATGTCAATTTTTCATCCCAGCTAAGGAATAAACCTCCCAGAACATTTGCATTTCAACAGGATAGACTACAAGTCCAAGGTCTTTAAATCCCAGAAGGCTGAGTCCATCATGGCAGGGTTCTGGGCCTTGTGACAGATTGGGGTGGAAGGGATGGTTTTTGGACAGAGGCCATGCTTGGTGCCTGTTAAATCCTATTATAATTCAGCTTCAAGCTGGGGCCACTGAAGTAGTCAGTGGAGGACGAAAAAGGAGAAGAGCTTTCCGAGTTGATTTGGATGGTGACTCTGTGTCCAGCCTTCTCATCCACTTGTCCCTTCCCCAGGTGAGGTGAATGACCAGGAATGACCTTGTGGCCATCTGAAACACGGAACCTGCCACACTACACAGTCTGTGCTCAGTAAGCTCGCCCCTGTAGTGACGAGGGAGGAAAACGTGTTCCATCTGAGGAGTCTGGTCCCAGAGAAATTACATGATTTGTACAATTTCCCACAGCTGGGCTAGTGGCTAAGAGGCAGACAGTTTAATGGGGATGATAATAATAGCTGTCCCTCACCATCTCTATTCCTCGGTTTCTCTAGAGTCCTTCAAGGATCAGTTAAGGGTGAACGCTCACATTTGGCCGAGTCTTTTCTGCTCTGCCTTCCCCTTTCCCACCAACTGTTAATATTACTTCATTTTTACCATGTCTATACATTTAATTTATCTGTGTACATGTTTTCACCTCCCAATAATCTCTATGATCTGGAAGAATCGGACCTGTGTCCATCTTCCTCATCCCATTCCCCATTCTTTCCCCAAAATCTATTCCCTATTCAAGAGAGATAGAATCACCTTTCAGCACATACGAAGCACCAGCCTATATAGAGTGGGGTTTTCTTTCCAAGCCTGAGTTTTTTTTTTTCTGGTGCACATCTTCACTAAAGTAAGAAGAGTATTGTGGTTTAATTCCAAAGGACTTCCTTTCAACTGCTACTGGGGAGCAGTCAGTCAATTTATTAAGTACCTACAATGTGCCCTGAAGTAGAAGAATAGTTAGTGAATTTATTAAGTACCTACTATGTGCCCTGAGGTAGAGGAATAGTCAGTGAATTTATTAAATACCTACTGTGTGCCCTGAAGTAAAGGAATAGTCGGTCAATTTATTAAATACATACTATGCATCCTGAAGTAGAGGTAGTCAGTCAATTTATTAAGTACTTACTATGTACCCTAAAGTAGAGTAATAGTCAATTTTTAAAATATCTACTGTGTGCCCTGAAATAGAGGAATCGTCAGTGAATTTATTAAATACCTACTGTGTGCCCTGAAGTAGAGGAATAGTCAGCAAATTTATTAAATACCTACTATGTGTCCTGAAATAGAGGAATAGTCAGTCATTTTAAAAATATGCTCTGAAGTAGAGGAATAGTTAGTCAATTTATTAAGTTTCTACTCTGAAGTAGAGGAATAGTCAGTGAATTTATTAAATACCACTGTATGCCCTGAAGGAGAGGAATAGTTGGTCAATTTATTAAATACCTACTATGTGTCCTGAAGTAGAAGAATAGTCAGTCAATTTATTAATTTATCATGTGCTTTGAAGTAGACGAATCATTAATTTATTAAATACCTACTGTGTGCCCTGAAGTAGAGGAATAATCAATTTATTAAATATCTATTCTGAAATAGAGGAATAATCAGGCAATTTATTAAATACCTACTGTGTGCCCTGAAGTAGAGGAATAGTCAATTTATTAATTACCTACTGTGTGCCCTGAAGTGGCTTATGGTTTCCTAATAAGTAAAAGATAGAGCCAATCAGTCCATAAGTCAAAGGCTTTTATTAGATGTCCAGTAAATGCCATGCTATTTACTACTTATAGTGATCCTGGACTAGTCAATTCATCCTATTTGCCTCAGTTTTCTCATCTGTAAAATGAGCTGGAGAAGGAAATGGCCAACCACTTTAGTATCTCTGCCAAGAAAACCCTAAATGGAGTCATGAAGACATGAGTGAAAAAAAAACCCAATTGAACAACAACTAAGTGCTAGGCTATACTGTGGTAAATTCTGGAGAGAGAATGAAAGGGAAAAGACTGTCCTTGTCTTCAGAGAACTCACACTCAAAAGGGGAGAGAGACACCATGCGAACAATAAGAGACGAATGAGATAGAGATGGGCTATATTGGAGATAATTAATAGGAGAAATTGTTAACACTGAGTAATACTTCAGAGTTGATAGGACCTGGATTTGAATCCTGCTTCAGAAGCTTTTTAGCTGTGTGACCTAACTATGGCTTCTTGACTAAGTTATCCTATTGGAATCCCAGTTTCTATATTAACAAAATGGGAATAATAATGTTTGTACTGCCTACCTAATAGGACTGTTTTGAGAACAGCAGGATCATAAAAATCTTAAGGTCTTAAGTAAATGTAAGTTTTATTGTTATTGAAAGTAAGACTTGACTGAATAGAATATTAATAATAATAATTAATATTATTACTAATATTAACAATAATATTAATAAATAATAATGATGAATAATAATGAATAGCTAACATTTATAGAGTGATTTAAGGTTTACAAAAGATTTTAGATCTCATTTGATTCTCACAGTAATTGTGGGAATTATATAGTCTTATTATCCTCCTTTTACAGATAACTGAGGAAGATAGATTGAGTGACTCAAGATCTCATAGATACTAAGTGTCTGAAGCCAGATTTGAACTTGTTTTCCTCACTCCAGGTTCCATCTGCCTCACCACTCAGCTATCATCTCCTGAAAGTATCAGAATGTGGTTATGATGGCTTTCTATCCTGTCCTTTTCTATGTCTCTGTGCTCTGTCTTTGTCTCTCTGCTCTTTGGCTCTCTGTCTCTCTCTCCTGCCTTTTTCTCTGTCTCTGTGTTCTGACTTTGTTTCTCCTTGTGTTTTAGTTCTCTTAAATGTAAAATGGAAATAACAGCCCTAGAACTCACCTCTCTAGGTTTCTTTAAAAGTCAAATGAGATAACTTAAAATAAACCACACTGTAACCCTGAGTTCAGGCAAGAGGTGATTGAGGAACTGCCGTAGTGACTGTATGAGAAGAGAGAAGGGGTTACATTTAATGGTTCTGATAAAGGCCTCATTTCTAAAATATATAGAGAATTGTCTCATATATATAAGAATTCAACACCAGCCCTGAAGTCAAGAGGACCAGAGTTCAAATCTGGTCTCAGACACTTAACACTTCCTAGCTGTGTGACCCTGGGCAAGTCACATAACCCCAATTGCCTCAGCAAAAAAAAAAAAAAAAAGAATTCAAGCCACTCTTCAATAGATAAGTGGTCAAGGGATATGAACAGACAATTTTCAGATGATGAAATTAAAACCATCTCTAGTCATATGAAAAGTTGCTCCAAATTACTATTGATCAGAGAAATGCAAATTAAGACAACTCTGAGGTACCACTACACACCTGTCAGATTGGCTAAGATGACAGGAAAAGATAATGACGAATGTTGGAGGGGATGTGGGAAAGCTGGGACACTGATACATTGTTGGTGAAACTGTGAATGGATCCAACCATTCTGGAGAGCAATTTGGAACTATGCTCAAAAAGTTATCAATCTGTGCATACCCTTTGACCCAGCAGTGTTTCTATTGGGCTTATATCCCAAAGAGATCTCAGAGGAGGGAAAGGGACCCACATGTGCAAGAATGTTTGTGGCAGCCCTTTTTGTAGTGGCTAGAAACTGGTAACTAAATGGATGCCCATCAATTGGAGAATGGCTGAATAAATTAGGTATATGAATGTTATGGAATATTTTTGCTCTGTAAGAAACTACCAGCAGGACGATTTCAGAGAGGCCTGGAGGGACTTGCATGAACTGATGCTGAATGAAACGAGCAGAACCAGGAGATCATTATACACAGAAACAACAGTATTACATGATGATCAATTCTGATGGACATGGCTCTCTGCAACAAAGAATTGTCTCAAACCAGTTCCAATTGTTCACTGAAGAAAGCCATATACACCCAGAGAGAGGGATGTGAAATGTGGACCACAACACAACATTTTCATGATCTCTATTGAGGTTTGCTTGCATTGTGTTGCCTTTCTCTGATTCTTTTTTTTTTCTTGTAGATAGGATTTTTCTTGCACAACTTGTCAAGTATTTCAACATTATTAATATGTAGTGGACTTCCTGCCATCTAGGGAAGGGGAAGGGACTAGGGGTAAAATTTGTAATGGAAAGCTTTGTAAAGATCAATGCTGGGGAACTACCCATACATATGTTATACAAATAAAAAGCTTTAATAAAAAAAAGAGAAGAGAGAAGGGGACAGAGCAGAGAGGTGTTCCATAGCTCCTATTTATATAATGATTTAAAGTTTGCAACATAGGTTATCTTATGTTACCAATATATTATCTTATTTTGATCACTGTATCTTTGTGAGGCTAATAATAATAACAATAATTAGCATTTATATAAGGCCTATTATGTGCCAGGCAGTTTACAATTTTTATTTCACTTAATCCTCGCAACAACTGGGGAGGAAAGGGTTGTTATTATCTCCATTACAGATGAGGAAACTGAGGCAGACTGCTTAAAGAGGCAAACAAAGTGAAATGATTTGCTTAGGGTCACACAGCCAGTATGTATCTGAGGTTGGATTTGACCTCCAAGCTTCCTGACATCAACCAGGAAGCCAATATTCGATCCATGGTGCTACCTAGGTTCCTCATTCTTATTCCCATTTTCCAGATGAGGGGGAAAAAAAAGTTGTTATTTTTCCCAAGGAAGTGTCTGGGCAGAATATGAATGTATCTGACTTAAAAGCCTTCTACCATGAATGGTTCCAAAAAAGAATGATGAAGGATCCTTGAGGCAGTTTTTATGACAATTCTCCCAGTTGGGTTTCTCCCTATATTTCTTATTCCAAGAATTCTGTTTCTTTCATTTTCTAGGAAGCTCCAGTAGCAATGATTTCCCAGACTCATATGACTCAGGGATCTTACTGATAATTTGGTCTTATCCCTTCATTTTACAGGGGGGGATACTGAGGCTCAGAGAGGAAAAATTGCTTATCAGGATCACATAACTAGTGAAAGGCAGAGACAGAATTTGAACTGAGGTCTCCTGGCCCCCAATCCAAGACCTGTTTGGGCAGCTTGCACAAAGTCAGTCTCAGATCCTTACTAACCCACCCACACCTCTGTGTTTTGAAGGCCTCTCTGCTCTTCAGACTCACCTGATCCCTGGATTAATCATCCATTTTTAATTTCCTCTCCTGACATGGGGGTGGCCAGCCTTTCATTAACTTCAGGAGAGTGGGACTCCAGAGCCTGGAAGGGGATAGAGAGGCTTGGTGTGCTTCGGAACTTTCCCACACTGGGGGGGTGGGGGGGAGGCAGATATTTAAGACAGACTGAGTCAAGTCAGTTCAGTCTATTAAATATTAACTGAATAATAGTGATAATAATAATAATAGCTGACATTTATTCGACACTCTTAGGGTTACAGTGTGGTTTATTTTAAGTTATCTCATTTGACTTTTAAAGAAACCTAGGGAGGTGAGTTCTAGGGCTGTTATTTCCATTTTACATTTAAGAGAACTAAAACACAGGGGGAAACAAAATCAGAACACAGAGACAGAGAAAAAGACAGAATAGAAAGACAAAGCCAGAGAAACAGAGAATCAGAGCCAGAGAGACAGACAGAGCAGAAAGACAGAGAGACAAAGACAAAGAAAAAAAACAAATAGAGAGACGAAGAACAGAGACAGAGGGACAAAGACAGAGCACAGAGACAGAGAAAAAAGACAGGATAGAGAGAAAAAGAGCAGAGAATAGAGAATCAGAGCCAGAGAGACAGAGACAGAGCAGAAAGACAGAGTCAAAGAGAGAGAAAAAACCACAATAGAGATACAAAGAACAGAGCTAGAGAAACAAAGACAGAGCACAGAGAGCACAGAGACAGACAGAGCACAGAGAAAGAGAAAAAAAGACAGGATAGAGAGACAAAGGGCAGAGAGAGCCAGAGTCAGAGAGACAAAGACAGAGCCAGAGACAGAAAAAAAGACAGAATAGAGAGACAAAGGCAGAGCAAAGAGATACAGAGAGACAAAGACAAGAGAAACAAGACCGAGCATAGAGATAGAGACAAGAGACAGAGCAAAGCAGGGAGACAGATCCAGGGAAGCCAGTAGATGGAAACAGAAGGGAGTTCTAAGCATGGAGGACAGCCAGAGAAGATGTTAAGAACCAAGAGATGGAGTCTTGTTTATAGAGGAGCCAGTGTCACTGGACTGGGGAATACATGTAGCATGTAAGAAGACAGGAAAGGGAGGAAGGACTAGATTATGAGGTGCTTTGAATGACAGGATTTTGTATTTGTTCCTGAAAGCAATAAGGATCCCTTGAAGTTGATTGAGTAGGAGGTGATGTGCTCAGACATGAGCTTTGGGAAAATCATTTTGGTGATTGAATGGAGGGGAACTGGAGGGAGGAGAGACTGGAGGCTGGTCTGGTTCCCCTGAACCTCATGCTTTGGTTTAGATGAAAATCTTGTTTCTTTCCTTTCTGTAGAGGCCATTTCCCTCCTCTGACCAGCAGTGGTACACGTCTTAAGGTTTTGGCCTCCCTCAAAGGGAATTAAATGCAGTCACATAATGATGGAGACGGGAGCAAGATTTGCAAGTAGAGCTGCTCAGTCGGCTCTCTGTCTCTGTCTCTGACTCTATCTCGGTCTCTGTCTCTGCCTCTGTCTCTGTCTCTGCCTCTGTCTCTGTCTGTCTCTCTCTACTCTCTCTTCCTCTCTCTGTCTCTGTCTCTCTCTCTACTCTCTGTCTCTGTCTCTATCTCTCTGTTTATGAGTTTTGTCTCCTATTTTTTTGGTTCTTCATATAGTCCATCGCCCACCCACTCTGCCATCATCATCTGGGTGCTTTGTTAGGCTGGAAGGAGATGATTCATTTATCCAATGGGGAGGGAGGCTGCAGAGAGAAGGAAAGGGAAGCAGTTTGAAGCAGGTAGAGAGAACCTTCTCTGGAGAGCCCAGGAAGGGAGCCTGAAGGCTTACCAATGAGAAGATTAGAGCCTGAGACAGGAAGAGAGCAGGGGTAACTCCTCAGTTGCTAGCTCTGGAGTCTTGGGATTGACAAGTTAGTATTCCAGGCAGGAACCTGTCTTCTGAACTGGAGAGATGAGGTCCTTAATAGAGCTGGCTCTCAGAAATCCACTACCAGAATACGGAGGGGAGGGTGTTAGGGGGAGGGAGGTAGCTGTGTCTCTGGGAGAGTCATTAATCACAAAGCTATTCTGACCTCCCTATCTCTAGGGACAACCACAGCTTGGGGGAAAGCAGTGGAAAGGCAACAAAGCGGAGGTTGGGTAAAATAAAGCCAGATGTTAGAAGACTTGGCTCAAAAACATGGATTAAGGATCTGGATGTAAATCCTGCCTCTGACATTAGCATCAGAGCTCCAGTCAGAATCTGGTCCAACCCTTTTGGTTTATGAAACCCAAAAAAAGCAAAATTACTTGCCCAGAGTGATAGAACCACAGATGTAGAGCTGGAAAGGATCTCAGAAACCGTGTAGTCCAATCCCCTCATTTTACAGATGGGGAAATTGAGGACCAAAGAGCTGAAGGGACTTGCCCAAAGTCAGAGAACCAGAGATGTTACGAAAGAGACCCCAGAGGCAATTAAGTTCAACTTTCTCATTTTACACAGAAGGGCCTCTTGTCCAGGGTCACAGAGTTAGAAAGGATCCTTTTTGGTCTGGTTCTTGGACTCACAGAGTTAGAAGGGACCTCAAACGACTTGTATTCTAGTGGGAAAACACAACGTGTTCACCAGTAAGTATGATTAAGAGTGAAAGTGGCAAAGGAGAGACTGGACAGAATGTCCTAGGAATATGGGAGGAGAGAGTGAAATATTGGCAACCAGGGTGGGGGAAGGAATGTGTGAAAAGGTAATATCATTCTCTCCATTTTCCACATGAGGAAACTCAGAAAGCTCTAAAAGGCAGAATAATTCCCAGGATTACACAGCCAGTGAGTGGTAATGGCAGGATGGGAACCCCAGGCTCCTGACTCCAAGTTCAGACCTGTCCTTCCACACCATGATGTCTGTCTACTGAGATAAGCTTTGCAGGAAGATAACAAATCTGTGAAATAAAGATGAAGAAGTCTTATATTTCTGGCATGGGGTATAGCTTGTACAAATGCATGGAGGTGGGAGAAGAATGAACGTACATGGAGGCAATAGCTAACCCCCATCAGGCATGATAAATGCCTAGGTTTTTATTTGTGGAGTTATTCCAGTGCTCCATGCCAATGGTCATTTCTAGGTGACCTTGAATAAATGACAACCTTCTAGAGCTTAATTTCTGTATCTTTAAGACGATGGACTGAATGACTTCTGAAGGAGCTCTAAAATGATCTTTCTAAAGTGACTACATTTAACAGAGTAGGACTTTTATATATATAATATAATACATATTGTATTTATGTATTTTATTATATTATATGTGATATATTATGCCATGTTTTTATTTATTATAGTATAAAGATATTTAACATATATTAATATTATATATATTTTAAAATCCTGCTCTATTAAATTTGGTCAGTTGGCTACCTAGGAACTTAGGATGTTTAAGAAGACTCCAAAAAAATACATAATAGTCATTTTAAAAAATTTGATGGATAGGGGCAGCTAGGTGGCGCAGTGGTTAGAGCACCAGCCCTGAAGTCAGGAGGACCTGAGTTCAAATCTGGTCTCAGACACTTAACATTCCCTAGCTGTGTGACCCTGGGCAAGTCACTTAACCCCAATTGCCTCAGCAAAAAGCAAAAAAAAAATTGATGGATATCTCATTCAAGAGGGATTAGCTTTGTTCTGCTTGGTTCTAGAGAGCAGAGTTGGGATCTGCAGAAGAAAATCAGGTAGATTTATACAATATTGGAAACATTTTTTTTAACGATTTAAAGCTGTTCAAAAGTGGAATGTACTGTCTTGGGAAGTGGTTAATTTGGCTTAGTGGGAGGTCTGTTAGTAAATCACAAATATTCATTAGCTTCAATTGGAATATTGCCTTAAACACTCCCTAATAGCATGGTCCCGGGCAAGCAATTTGACTGTTCTGTATCTCAGTTTCTTCATTTGTAAAATGAGGAAATTGGAGTCATTGGTTCCAAGGTCCCTTCAAGTTCTAAATCTCTGATCTGATAAGGGTGTTTTTTATTCAAGAATCAGATGAATTCGATGTCCCTGCCAACTCTGAACTGATCCCATCTTACCTATTTAATGCCACCTCCCTTTGCTTTCCAACATTGCCCAACTGATCCAGTCAGGCTAATTCTCTCTCTGGTCCTTAACCTTGGTCCTCATTACCAACTTGTTTCACTCCTTCTTCTCACCACCTGTATCTTCTTTATTTCCTGGGACTCCCTCACTTTATCACTTTATGGTGCTCTTAATTTCATGGACCCACAGGCCAGAAGCTATGGGAGCAGGAACCTTCTCAGGTTACTGCTTAACAACATCAGCTAACTTTGGTCTGGTTGGTACCTTGAGTATAGGGACAACTCCATCTCTGAGCCATCAGGGAGCAGGAAAAACTATCATTAAACTTGTGATGCTCAGCTTTTCTTTGCTTCTTTGGGTATGTTTTCCCCATTCCCCCCAATCTTAGCCTACAGGCTGTAGACTGGATAAAATTATCTACCTGAGAACTTGTTATCTAGAATGCTTTGGCTATGGAGACTCTTCTCTCCATCATCATCAAAAATCATACCTCTAGAGCTGGAGCCATTCAGTCAAAGTCCTCTTCTTTTTTTAGTTTATTTATTTTTAATACACATTGTTTTGTGAATTATGTTGGGAGAGAAAAATCAGAACAAAAGGAAAACCATGAGAGAGATTAAAAACAGAAAAAAAGAAGTGATCACAGTGTGTGTTGATTTACATTCAATCTCCTTAGTAGCATTTCTGGATGCAGATAGCATTTTCTGTCCCAAGTCAATTGGGGTCACTTTGGATCACTGAACCACTGAGAACCAAATCTGTCATAGTTGATCATTGTATATTCTTGTTGTTATTGTGTACAATGTATTTCTGGTTCTGCTTGTTTCAGTCAGCATCAGTTCATGTAAATCTTTCCAAATATTTCTATAATCAGCTTGTTCATCATTTTTTATAGAACAATAATATTCCATTACCTTGATTTACCACAACTTGTTCAGCCATTTCCCAGTTGATGGGTATCCATTCCTTTTCCAATTCTCTGCCATCACAAAAAGAGCTGCTACATTTTTGCACATGTGGGTCCTTTTCTCTCTTTTATGATTTCCTTGGGATACAGACCTAGCAATGGCACCGCTGGATCAAAGGGTATAGCCCTTTGGGCTATATAACAGGGTACGGGATTCTAACTCTTGGCTTTTCTTCTGGCCCAGAATCACAAGATATCAGGATTGGAAGAGACTTCAGGGGCTCACCTAGTCTAAATTGTAACTAAAGAAAAATCTCTACAACATATATCGCAAAGGAACATTCAAACTTTGTTTGGAATTAAACAGTAAGAAGCAAAGGTAGCCTCTAGGCCACCCAAATCCAGGCACCATACTGCCTCTTCCTCTCTCTGGGAACCAGCTGGGACTTCTAGCTGTAGCCTTTCTTCTGGGCTGATGTCCAGATAGTTTCTCAACCTGGACCAGGAACCAGGGGAGTGCTGATGGGACAGCTCCCACAGCTCTCC
This sequence comes from Myrmecobius fasciatus, assembly GCA_023553655.1. NCBI lineage: Eukaryota > Metazoa > Chordata > Mammalia > Dasyuromorphia > Myrmecobiidae > Myrmecobius > Myrmecobius fasciatus. Next base: position 202,894 of record JAJPUD010001983.1, read on the forward strand.
TTTGCTTTCCTTCCTAGCTGGGAAATTTTCAGGTTTCTCTTATGACTACTGCCCCTCAGCTAACATATAGACTTCTTGGGGATCAGACCCAAAATTTTTTGTGGGTGCTGTTAAGCAAATGATCAAATGAGATGCTATTTGTAAGGCATTTTGCAAACGTTACATGCTTATATAAATGCTGAACTATTCTCTGAGCTCATCTGGTGAGTAAATTCAGGCATTAGAACCCAGGAGACCTGGTGTTGTTAGCCACTAACAGACCCCAAATTCAGTAACTTCTGGGGAGAATGAGGATCTGGATGATTGAGGGTATGAGGATCTGGATGATTGGGGGTATTTCCCATGGGGCAGGATTAAAAAAAGATCACTCTGTTCTCCTATAACTGACCAGGAGAACTGCCAGATTAGTTCCTCACCCTACTCCTGAGCCTTGTAGAAATCTTACTGTACCGTGAGGTTTTATTCTGCCCAGCAGCCTATTTCCTGTCTCCCTTCCTCCCTTCTCTTTCTTCCCTCACTCCCTTCTGTCTCTACCATCTAACCCCTCAGTGCCTCCCATTGAATTACATTCGAAATAATAGGATGGACCGAAGCTTTGTGGGGGATGGAACTTTGCCATGGAGACAGACTTGTGCTGTCAGAGCTAAAGGCGGTTTGTGAGTCATTCTTTTCTGTCTGGGTTCAAATGGGAGAAACAGTTTTCAGAAGCAGGTATCCCTGAGCAGATGAGACTTTGGCACCTTGCTACACTGACCCAAAGGATCTGATGACCAGCGGGCCGGCCAGGTGGGACACTTGGGTTCACTTTTTGGTAATAATTCCAATGTATTGGCTGTGCCTCAGTTTCCCCCATCTTTACAATAAGTTAGTAAACTCAACTAACCCGGCCAGGCTGTTTATGATAGGAAATGCAATGTCATTTTAATAAGAGAGCTTACAAAGCAGTTTCATCAGCCTCTTCACTGTCTTGGGAGAGAAGGGGTGGGAATGTTTGCCATATTACAGATGGTATATAGGGTGGGGAGGGGGTGGAGGTTCAGAGTGAATCATTCAAGGTTATACAGCAATGAATGAGCAATGAGCAGAATATGGCTCCAGAAATTCAGTCATGTGTCCTGGCTGTGACCCAAAGGGGGCAGAGCTCCTAAACCTACAATTTTTTGAGTAAAGAATAATAGTGGAGTTCAAAACAGAATAGCAGAACTGGGAGGGAGTTCAGAACATGAATGGGGAGGGGCCTTAAGAAAACAGAATGTCAAAGCTAGGTAGAACTTTCAAGAGCAGTTAGCTCAAACCCATCCTTTTGCAGATGGGGAAACTGAGTCCCTGAACTGGGAAGGGATGCATTCAGATTCACTCTGTATGTTGCTGAGGGGCAGAGCTGAGACTCAGCCAGCTGACTTCTCACAAAATTTCTCTCTGGAGAAATGCTAGAACGTGTCTCCTTGAAGGTCACCATTTTCCTTTGTGGGAACAACAGATGGGGGCCCAGCACAAGTCCGTTTCCCAGCGTGGAGGAGGCAGCCAGACAGCCTGTGGAGTAACCTACTTCAGATCTTTTCCTGAGGGAGGGCAGATGGCTGCCTCTCTGGGATGATTGGCACAGGTGGGGAGAGGGCCAAGGGCTTGTGGGGGTGAATTGGGGTGGCCCTTGAGTGCCACTGCTCCTGTGAGGGCAGAAGGGAAATGGGAAACAGCTAGTTTGTAGGCTGTCTAGCCTGTGGGGAAGTGATTTGGCGTTGGTCTCCAAGACTGTCTAACAGAATTGTGGGCTCGGTGTGATTTCCCCCCTGCCCCCAGCACTAGGCTTAGGCAGAAGGTAAGGGAACTTATCACTGGAGACTAGACAATGAATGGGGTGGGGAATATATCTGTTAAAAAGTTCTTAGGTTCTCCCAGCTCCAACACTATGTTCTGATTTCCCTCCCCTTTCTGCTACCTAGTGTTCTAAGGCCCTTCCCAGCTTTGCCATTCCCTGTTCTAAGGCCCTTTCCAGCTTTGCTATTCCCTGTTCTAAGGCTCTTCCCAGGTCTGCCATTCCCTGTTCTAAGACCCTTCCCATATCTGCCATGCTCTGTCTTAAGGTCCTTCCCAGCTCTGCCATGTCCTGTTCTAAGGCCCTCCCAGCTCTACCATTCCCTAAGACCCTTCTAGCTCTGCCATTCCCTGTTCTAAGACCTCGCCAGCTCTGCCATTCCATCTTCTAAATTCTCTTTGTTCTAAAATCTTTCCCCTCTAGATTATTCTGTAGAGCCCCAGGCCCAATCCTGTCTTCCCCCAGGAGCCTGTGGTTTGACCTCAGTCCTATTTCTTTCCTCCCAGGACTCTGTACCCCCCTCTCCTTCTACCTCTCTCACACTCCCCAGCTTCATTCAGGAAGGAGCATGTAGGGAAGGCTGACAAACTACTTCCTGCTGGATTCCTGGTTAATTGGATTACACGGAAACACTGGCTCACACACTCCCTCTCAGGAAGGAGAGGCGAGGGGATTCTGAGAGAAGGCAAGTTCTGGGAGCCTGGCCCAAGGGGAGCCTAGGTTAGAGGCCTCTGGCTTCCCCGTGGCTGCTCCCAGCTGTGCGACTCTGCACGGGTCCCAAGGTCCCCATCTGCCTAGGGTGGCCCTTCTGGG